>JBBMOC010000022.1:71873-519373 GCA_037975185.1 Centropyge bicolor | reverse complement strand
GATTCCTCTTTTGCTTTTCCACTGCTCTGGAAATGACATCCGGGACACATAAGGATTTTATTTTCTGAGCAGCTGCAGAACAACTGATATTTTGACTCATACATATGTTTAATAAATTGAAAGGAGTTGTCTTGGCTACTGGTGGTTTTCCTCTCTTTCCCTCCTGCTTTCATTACTTTTACGCTCTCTTATGTAGAAGTAGAGTAGAATAAAATGCTGATATTCTGCCTCAGCATCAGTGCAGCTCTCAGTTCAACCTGCTACTGTAGAACAAATGTCTTATTTTCTCGAATGGAAGAGAAAACTGGAAATATAAGGGTTTATGGTCCCAGAAATGTTCCCTGACTATTTGTTAGCCTCAGTCACACACACACAGAGTCTTTGCTTCAAGTGGACCACCTCAGTTTACTTAAGCACTGAACCACATCAAATCACAGTGGGTCAAGGTAAATAATTTGCCAAGTTAACTGCATCCAGATTCAACAGTAGAAACGATTTCAAAGCTTGAGAATCCAAAACTTCAAGGCTCTTCAAATCATCTGGTAGTTTCCTCTGTTCTCGCTGTAGACAAAGCTATGTTGGGTGTCCTCCTCCTTCTGTCCCTCACCTCCCTGGTGGCCCTGGTGCCTCCTCCGAGTGCTCCTCCTGTCCCCTGCAGGCGCTGCTGCGATGACCTGGAGCCAGCGGAGGGCAGCGGGGACCAGCCTCCCCCCATAGAGTTCAGCCGTGTGCCGGAAGTCCGCACCTACATCAACATGACCATCCTCAAAGGTACAAAATCTGCAACAGCACAGTGAACCCCAAATACTATACATGTCCATACATGTCCCACTTGGGACTACTTTTCCTCTTGGTTGATGCAGTTTGTCCGACATATACGCTCCTTTAAAAGTTAATTGACAGACAGAGCTTATAGAACATTTCAGAGCTTACTCCAGGATTTCTAAATAATGCTTGAAAATTAGCATTTTTTTTGACAAAATAAGAACTTTCAAAACCTTGAGATTCTCTTTATGAAATGGATAAGAGGAGTCTTGTTTACCACAGATTTCTTCACTTGTTTTTCTTGTGCTACCATTTGCAAAAGAAGCAAAGAATAAGGACTCAGCTCCTTTTATTGGACAAATGACCCAAAGGAACCTCCACTCCAGGTCCAGTGTCTTTGGGTTTCTTTACAGTTTAAATCGTTCATACCCAAGTATCCAAAACACATTATCCCAAATTGAACTGAACCAGGAAACTAAATGCAGCTTTCGTGGTTTGCTTTCACTCTTCAGTAAGCATACATGTAATTTCTTTATTTCTGATGACTTGGCTAATGCTCTGCAGGTGATAAAGGAGACCGTGGTGACAGAGGAACACCAGGTAAACCTGGACATGAAGGTCCTCCAGGCTCCAGAGGTCCCATGGGCTCTAAAGGTGCTAAGGGCCAAGCGGGTCTTCCAGGAGACCCCTGCAAAATCCAGTACTCCGCCTTCTCCGTCGGCCGTCGCAAATCCCTCCACAGCCTGGAGTCCTACCAGGCGCTCGTGTTCGACACGGTGTTCGTCAACCTGGACGGCCACTTCGACATGTTCGAGGGGAAATTCCTCTGCCACATCCCGGGGATCTACTTCTTCAATGTCAACATTCACACGTGGAACTTCAAAGAGACGTATCTGCACATCATGCAGAACGACACGGAGCGGGCCATCGTGTACGCCCAGCCCAGCGACCGCTCCATAATGCAGAGCCAGAGCCTGATGCTGGAGCTGGAGCTGAGCGACGAGGTGTGGATCCGCCTGTACAAGAGGGAGAGGGAGAACGCCATCTACAGTGACGACGTGGACGTCTACATCACTTTCAACGGATACCTTGTCAAAGCTAGCGTGGAGGGGAAATGAATCAGAGAGGGAAGACGAGGCTGAGGTTGTGTGGAACTGACACGGGAGCAGGATGAATTTCACTGTAAAATTCTGAGCAATACCTCTTTGAGAAAATGTGAAGAAATAAAGTGAATATGGACGTCACCCCAATAGAAAATTATATGTGTATACAGCAGATTCATTTTCTTTACACTGTGTAGAGGCCATAACAACAAAAGAAGGGTCATTCATTAAAGGAATAGTTCAACACTTTGGGAAATATATAAATACGTTTGTTTTCTTAAAGATGAGGAGATTGATACCACTCTTGTATATGTGCAGGAAATTTTAACTAGAGTTCAAACACAGATTGTTAATGTTATATCAAAAAAGGCATCTTTTGTTGTTTACTTTCAGTCGCAGAAAATTTAATTTGAAAGCTATCTAATATTTAGTATTCTCACTCTGCAGTATGATATGGTACAGAAAAGCCCACTTTCATGATAATGTGGACTGATATTGAGTTTTGCATTGGTGCTAAAACATGGTGCTGACTGAACGTTGGTTGTGTATGAACTTTGAGTTTGTGAAACTGCAGAACGGCATATTGTCCTCTACCACTGAGATTTAATGTCTTAGATTGACTTTGATATTTTTTTGACTGAATTATGTTTTGTATACTTGAATAATTTGTGCTAAACAGGTTTGCCAGAAGGTGCTGATTATCCTCCCTCTCTCCCTCCCTTTTATTATAGCCTCACGTAAATATAAAGTGAGTCAATAAAAACTGTGCATTGTACATAAAACCTGTAGGCCCAAATGTAACATAAAGCAGTAAAAGTTCATTTGATGAGTCAAAAATAAATTAGATTAAATATACTTTACTAACTGTGACACAATTAGCGGCGATTAACAGAGATATTAACATTAATGTTACCATGAACATTAAAACCATTATTGATACAACAAAACAATCGTCAGTATTAATGCGCATTGATTTCTGCTCAGCTCAGATTAAGAAGCTCAGATTTAAATTGAAGGTATTGACCAGAAGTATTAATATGATATCGTATTTATCTTGACATGTCTTGCTTTTATGTAGTTCCCCACTGTGACCACTGGAGGGCAGTGAACACAGCTGATTCCAAGGATGCTCATTGTGAATGCAAGTTATTACAGTTTTATAAAACTCTTCTTTGTCGTAATAACACTAATGTTCTATGCTTGGGCATGGTTTTACTAATAATGATTACGCTGACATCAAAACAGTGATTTTGCCATGAATTGTTGTTTCTCACATGACCACTGGAGGGCAGTGTACACATGAATTTAAATGCTCGCATATAAATAAAACAAGCAAAACAGACAGCAGTTTCTGTTTCTGTTGTTTAATTGAGGTGTAAGAACTTTGTGGTGTTTTTGATTTTTGATTTTTTTTTTTTTTTTTTTTTTTAAACCTTCATCCACCGCTACAAAAACCTTTGGAAACATTTGCAGATGGGAAGCCAGTGAAGCATCACATCCNCCTAAAACCCTACAGGCGTCAAATAAAGTGTTACCCAACCTTCAATCCTCAAACTTCCCTCCCTCAAGGCCTACATGAAAATATGAGAGCTCTTCAGTGTGGCCTCTGACTTTAGGGCCCCACTGTTTACTGTCATGAATGCATCATGAAGACAGGATGTGTGTGTTGATGTTTCCTTTTTTTTGCTATAATTATTTCCTGTTAACATTTTTGTGGGCTGCTCTGGTGCAGTTGTCCTTTCTTGTTGTCCTCATACAGGATATTTCCTTCCCTGAATTCCACTGTGTCTCTTCGATTGTTTTTGAGACAATATCATGATGAACTCGTCTCTGTGGGAAATTTCATAATGTGCTAATATGGCAGGTCAATTATCTAATATGAATTGTCCAGTGTCATTACATCATAGAATACTGAGATCGAATGGATAATTGTTTTATTCACTGAAGACATGTGATTTGCACAAAGAGACTCCATCAGACTCCCATCATGCTCCACAACCTTTTATTTCTCTTGTACAAAGACCAGATGATGCATGACACCGTAATACTGACGAAACTGAACATTTTGCATTTTCCCCGTGTATTAGAGAAGTTGGTCAGCCTGCCGAGTCTCTTGTGACGTTATGTTTTACGAACACATGAATCACAAAAATAGATTTTTGGTCTGTGACACCATTTAATGCGAGGCATTGGCATGAGGTCAAAATGTAGGACATGATTTGGCACTGCAGCTTCAACAAGCCTTTAAGCTGTTCAAAGCGTAACTGCTATTGAAGCGTCAGGTCACTGTGGACACAAAAAAAATATACACATCTCCAGTCAAACTCTAACCGTCGGAAAGAGCCGTTAACACTTCCCTTTGCAAAAAGCAGCATGTGCTCATAGGTTTCTTTTTGCTTTACAAAATTATTCCATATCACGGTGTTGTTTTTTGCACTTTCAAAGAAAAAACAGCCAAGAAGAAACTGCTGGTTAACATCAGGACAGTAACATGACGAACATAACAAAAATACTAAAGAGATATGAAAATCTTGACAATCCAAATATTAGTGAGGTGGGAGTGTGTGATGAGGTGCTTTCTTTTTACTGTATAATACTGTTCACTACAAAACGAATCAACCAAAAGGCAGTGAGACAACACTGAGTCAATAGTGTGAACATGTACATCTTAGTGACGTGCAGAAGAACGTGGCACATACAGTACAGACCACACAGTAATCCTGCGTGTTAAATGATACACAGCAACCCACTGGATACGTGCAACTGACTCTGAGACACTGAGTCCTCACAGCGTCATGAATCACGTTGTCTCCTGTTCTTTCCAAATAATAATCGCGCTTGACAAACAAGGCCCAGTATATCAAATATACCTTGTTGTGGCTTTGCACGCCTCTCACTGTATTGAAGTAAAAATGAAGTCCTTCTACAAAAATACTTTTTTTGCTGTGTAAACTTTTGCAACCAAAGGCACTGTCTTACCTTCCCTCTCTTCTCATAGAAAACCTGCTCACATCATGACGCGATTAACACTGATTCTAACCATGATCAAAGCTTTACTTTGAAACTCACTAACCATAGCCTCATCTTGCAACTTTACTCTACTTAATACTCTAGCATCAACCTAACTTGTGGAGTGATGCATCTTCCAAACAGCACGGTAGCGTTGCACATACTGAAAAACACTTCTCCTTGGCTTCATGTAATGTGCTCGGCTCCTTGCTACAAAATACTGCATCCCATGAAAATGCTGCCCTTAAAAACCGAAAGAAAATGTTCATCGTATTTAGGAGGGAACAACAACAACAAGGCTGCTGCAGTCCTCCGGGGTTGTCTAATGTAGTTCAGTGTGAAGAACTGCAGTTTGTGTCTGAGATCAAACGCCGATGATAAAACCGTCACGGAATCAAAAAAAGCAATAAAAGATGTTCCCTTTGGAAAACTGTCAGTGTAAACACACGGATGCTCACCTGTGTACATCCAGCTGAGATGAAAACAAAAGAATGTGGAAACTCCAGTTTTATGCCTCAAAGACAAGCTGAGACAAGAGCTGTGCAGCAGACTGCTCACTGTGCTTCTGTATGACGAGGCTACAATGTGGCATGTATGAATATCTCGCTCTTGTAAAGCAGCTAAAATGCTGTCTGAAATGTTTCTACTGATATAATGTGATGGACTTGTCTGTGATAAAGTGAAAGCAGGTTTGTTGTTAAGGTGGTGCAGTATGTGCTATGTAACATATGAGTATCGGGTGTACGAGGTATAAAATAAGTCTACCTGTCTCTGATGTTGATAGCTGTCATTAGTATGTGTTTAACATAAAAATCCCTTTCATGCCCAAACAGAAACATTGCACTTACACTTATGTGAAATAAATTAAATGACAACTAACACTATAGTACAACTACACTTAAAAATAATCTAGTAACACCTTGTTTTAACTAGTCGCCCTAAATTTCCCGTCCACTGCATCTGTGTTGGTGTCATAACCAAAAGGGTTTCAAACACATGGAGTATGGCTCTTTGACATCACGCCGGCAAGGTTTCAAACATCCTGCTACAGAGCCTGTGTGATCGTTGCAGTCAGTCGAGACGCAACTGTGGCATCACAAATGACAGGCGTGTGTGTGTGTGTGTGACATCAAAGTTGGAGTGCAGGACACTCGGTGTGGAGTTTTGAGTGAAGGGCTATACTGAATGTGCAACATCTTAGGGTCGTTGACTGTTTGTAAAATCTATGTCTCATCTGTCTCGCTTGTGTGCTTCTTGTTGTCTTTGTGGTTTTAAAAAGGAAAAACAATAATGGACAGTAATTACCTGGCTTCACCTCGTTAGTGTGCTTCCTTCGAGCAGTGAGTGTCCTTAATAATGTGCACATTCAGTGTAGAATAAGACAAGACTGGAGAACACGTCTGCAAAGCCCAGAACACGAGGAGGTGTCGCCGTTGTTGGAGTGTAGCATCATTTCATGACTTAAAAAACATTGTGTCTGCATTTGTCTGGGTCAGTTTTATAGAAACACGAGTCACTCATTGAGGATCGAGTCCGGTCTGTCGTAGCCGAAGAGCCTGAAGTCAGGTTCGTACAGCTTGTAGAGTTCCCTCCGTGCCTCCACAGGCACTGTGCTGAACCAGTCAGCCTCCCAGCTGCTGGCTGTGAGGTTCCTGTTCGAGGTGGGGAACTCCACCACGTTGTCCACCCGCAGCTGGCGTAGTAGGTGCTCTGCGTCCTCCTCGGCCGTCTCCAGGTGGCCCACGAAGTCATACTGAATCTGGCATGGATGGCAAAGGCGGTACACCTGCCGCCAGTGCTCATTAAAGGGCATCTCCTTCTCCGTCTGCGGGTCCAGGAGGTACTGGATGAAGTGGGAGAAGGAGGGGTGGATACCAACACCGAACGCCTCGTCCACAGAGGCAGGAGGTGTCGGCTGGTTGGCGTAGCGGCGAAGCATGACCTGTGCAAAGCGCCGGTAGAAGTCCTCGTTGCGCAGCTCAAATTTATTCCGGTAGGCGGAGATGAGGCGCACAAAGGGGTCCCGCACAAAAAGAAACTTGGTGTACTTCTTCAGCTTCACCTTCCAAAATAAATATAATGAAACGTATTAACACACATATCATATAAGAGGTCATGAACTACTCTCTAAAGCTGAGAGAAACAGAATTTTGAGGCCACAAGGACAGAGAGACAGAAACTGCTTTTGTGATGGAGAGAACAGTCTGGAGCAGTTCCACCAAAAAAAAAAAATAAAAATAATAATAATAAAAGTGATGTCCTTGTGTGGGAGGTACAGAATCATCAAGAGTGAACTAAAGCTAGCAGATGTAATAATATGATACTGATATCACAAAGTGACACTAGCAGCAGTAGGTTAAAACCCAAA
Source organism: Centropyge bicolor (assembly GCA_037975185.1). Classification (NCBI taxonomy): domain Eukaryota; kingdom Metazoa; phylum Chordata; class Actinopteri; family Pomacanthidae; genus Centropyge; species Centropyge bicolor. The sequence goes on along the minus strand of JBBMOC010000022.1, from coordinate 512,128 downwards.
CGCACCCATGCTGAGGTGTAAATCACAGGGAGATTTTTTTGCTGCGTGTGTCGGCATCAAAAATGTGTGTGTGGGTAAAATAGCTCACTGAGGCCGTGACAAAGCGTGCATGTGTAATTTAACTCTTTAACATCTGTGGAAAATGACCAGCCTCACCATGCAGCACATTGAACCCAGAAACACAGCACTTAATAAATTCAATTAACTATCGTGACTTTTTTTTTTTTTTACATTTTCTTATTATCATCATCATAGTGTAGTAGTTGAACAGACCTTCATGAGGTGCTTTGCAAACTTTCCGTAACGTTTCCAGAACTTGTTGAAGGTAAAGTGCATGCTGCTGTTGTGGACCAGGTCCCTGGGGATGGCGAGCGGGTCTCTCTGGGGGACACCGTCCCTCAGCAGGCTCTCGCTGAGGATTATCATGATGCGCTTCCAGTTACTGCACGCTACCTGGAGAAGGATGGGAGGGGGGGGGGGGCAGGGAGCATGTGTAAAAATCTAAAGTAAATCTTGTGAGGGAGCCTGAAGTCCCTTGAGATCCTTTAACATTTCTGCCAGACTTTCATCAAAGTAAACTGGAATTAATGTTAACACAGCAGTAAAACATGTGGGTGTTGGCGTACCTTGGGAACATAGCAGTAGATAATACCATGCCTGTCATCCACAATAAGGTGATCCAGCTCCTTGTTGGGAATGTCATCAAACGAACGGTTCTTGCCAGGAAACACCACACTGTCATTAGCGCACATCTCCTGGAGTAACCTCCGCCGCTGCTCCTGGTTATACGCACACACATTTAGCATTAGCATTTCAAGTGATAAAGAAATGTACATGTTTTCTTAATGCGCCAGAACAAGTGCATACAAATAAATGAAAGGATGACTAATTAAAGGAAACGTTCAGGATTCCAAAAGCCTTTCCTCTTTTGTGTAGGCATAAGTGGATTACATGGAGCACAGAGGGGGAGTCCAAGTAGGCATAATAGGTTAAATAAAAAAAACCTGTGTGGGTCGGCCGCAGGTCTTTAAATAGAAAGTTGGAAATTTTTATACAAAGTTCATGCACATGAACATTTGGCACATGAGAACTACTTATGTAAGCTTATGTAAGAAAAAACATTTCTCAAAGTAAGTTAGTGAATTTCAAGTATTATATATCGACACTTCTTCCTCCCACAGGTCTTTTTCATGGCAGACATTTTGATTCCTATAGCAGGAAAAGCAAAGGTGGAACTAATGACATTAACGGTGGCTCTGTTCTATTTACGTGTCCTGTTTTGCCAGTGAGTCAGCCTGCATCTGATACACAGGGAATGCAGCCATGATGAATTTTATTACAACCCCGATTCCAAAAAAGTAATAAATAACGTAAATAATAACAGAATGCAATCATTTGCAAACAAACTGTGTTTACTGACAACAGTTTTACAAAGTGTTCACACATGTATTAATCTCCTTTCTTCAATCATGTGTTTGACAAAGTGTTGAACCTCTCTCCATCCTTGCTTGTGAACGACTGAACCTTTTCAATATGAACCTTTCATACCCAATCATGACACTATCACTTGTTACCAGATTTACTTAAGTTGATGAGGTCAATCATTTAACTATTATGTCTTTGTGCTGTTTTCGATTAGCAAGGATTAGCCAATTATTACATTCTAATATCATGTTTTATTTTTGTTTTACATAGCATCCTAACTGTTTTTGGAATCAGGGCTGTATTTGCACATGTTTTCAAAATGTCTAAATTAAACATTGAACACAACTAGTAGAGACAACAATAACCATGTCAGATATTAACCTGTCTCTCACGGAGCTCTGCTGCCACTGGAGTCAGGTGAATCTTCCACTCGCGCCGGGGCACATACCGCTCTTCTGCTTTCTCTGATTGGTTGCTTGTGTCAGCCGGGACGGGGTCTGTGGGCTCACCGGTCCCCGGCTCTAAGAACTGGTTGACAAAGGCATCAATGTCGGACAGGAAGGACGGGGTTCGGGAGGTTTGAGGCCGCTGCTGGGGAGGGGGGTGTGGGACTTTGGGGCCCGGCGAGACGGGGGCGTGCAAATACAGATGGGACGCTCCGACATCGTCCCAGTAGATGATGATCAGAAGGATCATGAAGGCCGAGCCCAGGACGACGAAAACGCGGAACATCCTGGACGTTCCCATGGTGACTGTTGCTTGCTACAGGGTCACCATGGCAACAGAGTCGGGGTCCAGGAACTCGGTCTCACCATGGCGATAGATAGATGGCAGCTATAGCAGAGGCTGTGGCAGGACGGAGCTTAGCGTGATGCTGGTGCACTGCAGGAGAGTAACTGGCTGCTCTGCTCTGCTCCATGCCTGCAGCTCCCTGCAGACAGACACAATGCACACAGAGAGAGAATGACCATCATATATATTCTGTCTATCTTCAGTTCAATCACCTCCATTTCAAAAATCAGATCATGTGCTTGCCTCATCGGTGGCAGGAGAAGAAGCAGTGACAAGCTCACAAAACTGCAGAGAAGTGAGCAGACACTAATGACAAGCCAGGTTAAAAGCAAAGTGTAATAATAGACCAAGGCTATGGGCAAAACGCTAAGTGTTCACGAGCGTTGCTTAATTCCCTTGTGTTTTTAGAGTCCTCCAATTCTGGCGCCACACTTACAAAAGCATACAGACTTCAAGGGGAAAATAATAACAAAGGAAAATCTTTTCCTGCGAGCATGCGAGCGAGGTCTTCTGGCTCCTGTTCATAAAAACTAGAGCAGAGTGGGCAAGGCTGACAGTTTATTGGCTTCACATTTTCAACGAGGCATGAACTGAATTTCTCCTTCACCTCTCCGACTTGACTCGACTCCCACTCCCAGCAGTAAAATCACAAGTGGTTGTCAAACGTCTGCATGCCAGGAGGCTCTACATACCGTACAGCACGAACTTTTCTTCATGGCACAAGTATCCTGCTGTATCCATAGCAGGCTTCCTATGGATTATGGTACAGCATCTGCAGGCTTTAATAGCGAGCACCTCTGGAGTAATAAAAGCCCCTATGTTAGCAGCCTTTGAAAGAGGGCCAATAGCAAATATTTTACACACCTAACCAAGATGTGTTCTGCATGTACAGAAGCACACTGAAGCTTACTGTGCTCCTGCAATGCACAAAACAGCATATTACTGTGTGAGGGGCTGCAGAGAGATCAGTGGTCTACAAGACAAATACACACCGGCTGCTCTACCTCATCTCAATCACAATTCTCCTATTTCTTAATTCCACTTTATCTCCAGTCCATCTTCTTCTTCCCGCGCAGATTTCCACTTCAACATTCTTCTAAATTTGGATCCCTCATGCAACAGTCTTCATATTATTTCCTCTTTCCTGAAGCTAAGAGGTGACTGTTGACATGGAAAATCATCATTCCCCTCTCCAGAGGCTGCAGACTAAACTCTTCTTCTTCACTGCGCACCAGTGTATTCACTGCTGCCTTATAATGTACTACATCAGGTACATGAGTATTTCCATTCAATACTGCTTTACACTTCTACACACTACAGCTTTATTCTTCTACATTTATCTAACTGTGATTGATACTTTACAAGTGAAGATTTTAAATAGAAAACATAGGATCATCGAAATGCCTTCATGTGGATTTTTATCCAACTGTGTATAAAATAGCTCAAATTAACTCAACCTGAACCAACTACAAGAGTAAAATGCTACTTCCATTAAAACAAATGTAACCTAATTACAGCTGCAACTAGCAATAATTTTCATTATTGATCCATCTGCTGAGAATTTTATCTATTAAAGAAAGAAAAACTGAAAAAAATCACATCATATCATTCAAGGTGATGCTTTGTTTTACAGTCTAAATCTGAAAATATGAATAATTAATCAAGTAATAACACATTTCCATACTTGAACACCTGAAACTTTTGACTTATTTTTCTTGAAAAAACAGAGACTCAAATGGTTAATCAGTCATCAAAATTGTTGATTAATCAGCAGTTGATCAACAAATTAATTAGTCCAGTAATTGTTGCAACCTTAAAATATTCATCATGGATTCATCTGCTAATCATTTTCTCTATTCATTAAAGAGAAAAACATTAGAAAAACTGATTTCTTATCACATTATCCTAAAGTTCAAGATTTAAATGTCTAAATCTAAAACAATATGAATTATTAAATCATAAAAGAGAAGCAAATTTTCACACTGAAGAACCTCAAACTATTGGCATCACTTATCAGAATTATAGTGGATCAACAAATCGATTAATCAACTAATCATTGCTCAACTCTAAAACATAACATTCCCAGGAGCCATGTTTCAGCTGTGGGTCCATTCATACAGAAGATATGAAGGTACATTTGCCGATAACAGTTACACACTTGTAATGGAGTATTTTGACAGTATGGTATTTCTACTTTTATCCCGCTGAGATAAAGTATCTGAATACTGCATTAAATCAATGTGAACACCAGGAGGAGAAACAGCCTTGAGATTCTCTCACATAAATAAGATGAATTTCAAAGTAACTCTCCAGATTATTACTGATCATATATTAGTGCTTAGTAGCTGGCGGCTGGTTTATCCTGTTCACCAGCGGCTGAATACACCGGAGATAAAGCAGCTCTCACATGGATCCTCCGTCCGGTCCGCTCCGCCGCGGCCGCCGGCGGATGCCAGACCGGACACAAAGCAGCCTTTGACGGGGTCGAGCCGCCGCTCGCACCGGGAGGCTGTCGGTTCATTAAAGCCTCCTCATGGTGGCTGTTAGTCACATTAACGTGGAGATAAATGAAAAACAAGCAGCTTCCGTGCAGCCTTTTTATCAATAGACGCTGCATGTCAAAGTAGCACCGGAGCTGAGGCAGGTGAAAGAAAATGTTGTATCTTCTGTGAGGGTGAAATGTTGAGTAACTTTAAAGATTTCTGCTTGGTAATACGAGTAAAAAATAAGAGATCTCCTCACCTCTTTTTGTGCCTCCCTGCGCCGCGTCAGCTGCTCAGATGAGACCCGTTTTTTCATAAGAGATGGAGCGAGATCGCGCCGAGTATCGCGAGAGTTCGGAGATGAGGGGTTTCTGCAGAGTGAGCTCACGAGAGGGGGGGGAATGCACTTTTCTGGGTCACATCCAGCATAACATGTCTGTGCTCTCGGATGATTTATGGAGACAGTCTCTCCTCCCCCCGTTCCCTCCCCACAGGGGTGTGTGTGCTGAAAATAAGCTGCTGCAGCCTACCTGCAAAAAATAAAATGTCATCTTCACTCCAAGAAAATGAAGAGTACGAGAATGATGGAGGAGGAAATGATGCTGTTTCTGTTTGCCTTTAGGCTGATGTATTTAAAATCCTGTTATTTGTGAGCTTGATTTATCCTGTGGGATCAAATGGAGCAAGAAGCCTCTGTGGAGCATGCACACGTGCACACACACACACACACACACTATCATCTGCTTTCCATCAGAGTCACACATTTCACCCCTGCTCCTGATTTTACTCTCAGTGCTGTGCTCTCATGAATTTGCTCAAAATAACTTTGTACCCTGGCAGTGATACTACTTTGAACACACACACACACACACACACACACACACACACACACACACACACACACGCTGAATAAGAACACTGAGCACGAACACACCAGAGTACAACATATTAAAGCGAAGGAAGAGAGGGTGCAACTGAGATTATTAATAACATCATTTCTAAGCACGGAGAAACATGGATGATGAAAAAGTTGGTACAAGCTTGTCCTGGCAATTCTGTGCTATGTAGGCTATATAATCATATTTGATCAAATTATTTTCATGTATGACTTTTTGATAATGATTATTACATTTTTGCCATGCAAACCAGTGAAAGTACAGTAGTCTGATAAGAGTGTTATGGGGTTTTTATTTATATAGTATGTGGCTGATATGAACCCTTTTGTTTTAGAAATACAGGACATTGGTGTATGCATGTCTCTCCACACAGATGAGGAGATTATCTAGCACCCTTATGAAAGCGGTTATTTTTAATCCCCCTCTGGCCTGCTCATTTTGGTCAACTCAACCTTCTGGTGTCCTTTGCAAAACTGATTCATAAGCTGCAAAAAGCACTGACCAGAGTCCATGCAGGTTTAATGAGTTATAGATCATTTTGCTGAGTAAACCAAGAAACCATATTTTTACATCAATCCGAGGTTTAAAATTAGTGAACTTGGAGAATATGTTGCATGTTGGAATGAAATATAGGGTTTGTAATTAACAGCTTCAATGCAAAGACAAAGAGCCTCAAAGGTGCAAATCATGACCTAATAAAACAGAATAACACCAACCAACAAATCAACATGATTTGTGATGGTATCAAAGGTTGATCTGCATCAATGGACCCTAACCTGGGAGTCTACTACACAAAAGCATGCTTATTCCTCTTTTTTCCAATACTTTACTCTTTCTTGAGAAATGCAGTATTGTTTCACTCCTTCAAGGCTGCTGAGTTTATTCACATGAAACAATCTAAGAAGAGAAAATTACTTGTTGAATTAACTCCTCAAACTTATAGACATTCAGCTGCTGATGAGGGCTCATAAGGAGATATTGCTTCATACTGAGAGGTCACAAGGCTCAGATCCTCTGGTTTACATCATTAATGCCTAAGTTTGCTTTTATGGGGAAAAAAAAACCTTCAAAACTCTTGAATTTAATTTAATTTAAAGATGTCTTGATGTCTAATGTGGGGCAAACTTGTGTCCTCAAGAACATTAAACTTCATAACACTACAATTTCTATGCTAATTAAATAAACAAGATGTGATTTGATTTGATTTGATTTGATTTGATTTGATTGTAGTCTCCACAGTGTGAGACTCAGGCAATCACCACTAGAGGGCAGTGTAATCAACGTTAAGTAGGATCAGGCAGCTCACAGTTTTACCCTTTAAATGCTAAACATTTAGGTAAAAATAGGATCCTTTTTGGTGTTTGCCTTCTATTTATTTCTCTGAATGAAAGGAGATGCACACATTTACAAAATATATAATAATACATTTATTTTCAGTCTATAACAGAGTGTCCACACGTGCATGTTTGAGTCTGGGCATAAATATAAAAATATGCATAAAAGCATGATGTACATGGTGTGTTTTGTGGTCCTCAGCTACACATGTTTTTTCATTTTCATGCACAGTGTGTATCTGTGTGTGTGTGTCTCTACAGGAGGTCCTGCTCCACCCAGACCATCTTCTTCTGCTCCTCCAGTATTCGGTCTTTGATGACCTTGATCAAGTCCTCTGTCCCTGCCCATGAGTCTGGCTCCAGGCTGGCGTATAGGCAGGGGATGCCCTCCAGTTCCTTCTCTTTCGCCCGACATGACTTCACAAACTCCTCCTCCGACTCCACGCGCAGAGGCAACTTCCTGTGTGGACAGGAAACAGGAAGGAAGCAGAGCTGTGGTGGTGATTGTGGTAATGTTTGGAAGCCAGTATCTCTGATGAGATCCTGTAGACGCTTTGCAACAGTGTTTTTTTGTACTTTGTTGTTAGTCTCAGAATGATTACATTGACAATAATAGGTCCACATATGATTTGTCTATTTAAAGGTGTAACCAAGCAGAAAACAGGTCAAGACACGCATCAACAATTACGCATCTCCGCTAGTATTATGCAGCTGCAGGACATATTTTATTTTGAGTAAGGTGCTTAATTCTTACATTTGTAGACAGGAAAAAGCTCATGTTCAGCTTCTCTTATCACTGATTCAAGTTCACAATAATTGTCTGCAGGCTGCTGGACTTCATTGTGCGGTAAACCTCACATGTAAATGCTTAGTTTAAGAAACANTAGTCAATAACAGCATACCTTAGCAGCAACAGCCTCTATGTTTTCTCGGGTGATGCATTCAAATGTGGCGTGTTTCTCTGTGTAGTGAATGAAGGGCTCCACGTTCTGTTTCAGATGGAACTCTTCTTTGGACAGAGTGTCTAAACAGTAGAACACATAACAGAGTGAAACACAATAGTGGAGAAAGAAAATATATATACATTCTAAATATGTTAAAAAACAGGAATTTAGTGTGCACATTCACCACAGCACATTGAGGGAACAGAAACCTTTGAGGTTTTTTTGCCCTGGGGAATCTCCACATAACCAAGACAGCCAGATGTTCAACTGTCTGACCCCGCCCCCTGTCCAGGGAGCAGTCGGTTTGTCATGGGAATGGAGTGTTAATTTTCTATGGTCAGGAGAGTATGAGCAACTTTCTCACCTTACAGGTGAGATTCAGGTGCAATATCTACAATATCGCTTGATTGACATTTAAACTCCTCTGTCTCACTGTCATCATCGGTATCATCACCACCCTCCTAACTATCAACTGGGCCATCTTCCATCCTGCCCCCGCTGTCTCTCTGGTTACACTTCTTAACATTTACACCACAGCGCAGTGCGATACCTGACCTGAATCCCTATAGTAGCTTCCTTCACTCTTCTTCTCCCTTTACTCCTCACCTCTGCACTATCTCCTCTGTCTTTGAGTCAGAAAAGGTGGAAATACGTCAACAATGTGGAAATATTACTTTGACTGACATGTTTTGCCATGAGATTACTCACGTCATATACTGACCTGGTTTGCAGGTATTAAATTCCATGGCTGCCCCCATGTTGAGTATTTTCTGGACAATGGTTTTGGCGAGAGCAGTGGGAGTGAATAGGACCGGTCTTCTCCTCTGGGTCCGCTGGGGGGTGACGGGGCTGTAGGGAATCAGGTTCAAACTCCTGCTCAGCTCGCTGTCTGGGTCAGCAGCGTCTGTTTACAGCACACATGCAAAAAGAGGTACACACATTGATGCACTATTGGGCATAAACACAAAGAAGCCTAAAGGTCAATGAGCTCTTGACCTTTAGGTTATCAACCAGAATATCTATTAAAATGCCATCAGAGGGAAATTTGTAGTCTTTCGTTAACCTGACCTTTGTAACACATAAACCACTGTGTACCTATAATATGGAATTTGACTATTTCCACAAAACACACTTTGTTTAAATGTAATAAAACAACAGTATAATTCATTGAAACACACTCATATTCTCACATTTTTATTCTTCAGGACACTTTTTTCCAACGCCCTTAATTTTTTTCTCTTTCAAATTCACTCAAACTTCAAAGTGTTCAGCTCATTTTTGTCTATCATCTCTCATATATTTAAAAAAAAAAATTCTGTCCCCTTTACCAACCTTTTCAGCTCCTCTTTAACCCGCTTCATATTCATTCATACTTTGACCTAGAAGGTTAATCAAAACTTTGAACCACCCTTTTTACTTCATCGTATTAATTCAGCTTTTTAAAATATTTCATAGTTTTTTTCTGTACCCGCACTACAGGTCTTATGATCTCATCAAACCATCAGATTTTAACAGTTTATTGTGCAATATGTTCAAACCACACACTCACTATAGACTTCAGCTGTCTCATTAACATACACCTTAAATGGCACTTCAGCTGCTTTCACCTGTTACATGTCAGTGTGGCACTTGAACTGATTTTACTGATCTTCATTGGACAGACAACTGCTTTTATGGTTACAGGCCCACTGACATTTCGACTCCTTTAATTTCTTACTCTTTAAATGACAACACGTCTACTTTTGCCACTTGTACGTCAGCTGACATTTTAACAGCTTTTTCAGCACTTTCACTTCAACTTTTCGGTGCTTGCATGTAAATTTACACGTACAGCTTCATCAGCTTACGGTTAAACTGAACGTTTTTTTTTCAATTGCTAATTCAACTACTTTCATGTGTTAATTTTTAGCAGCCCACAGAAGTTTCTTTTCGGATATATTTGCCTTTTTCTAGCCATTTCTTCTGGCTGCTCGTGAGGAGTTTTGTTCCCCCCTGCGTCACTTTGTTCTCACCTTCTGGTCGAAGCGTCTCAAAGCCTTGTCTGGATAGTGTTGTGTTGCCGGAGTTGATGATCCTCACACGCTCACTGCTGTTCATTCGCTTGTACTTGATGTCCACCTTGCTGACAAACTACAAATCAAAGCAGCAAAAAAGTTTTATTGGAGGCATCTTAGCTATATTATAATCTGTAATGCTGCACATTCAATGTAGGAAAATGGCTCCCTATCAGCTCCAATGATTGTGAGACTATTTTCACAACATGCGTTTTTATTCAAAACATACTGAGCATCAAAAATGACGCCTGATTTTTAAAGATTTTATGGATGCTTTGATATTGTTCTGCAGTTCTAAAGTGTCTCCAAGAGTGTGCTTAATTTTTTTGCACCATTGCACTGGAAGGACTATAGTCTTGTTCTACAACAGGAGGTTTGGCTTGTGCTTCATTACCTGTAGTATCTGAGTGAGGAAGATGCTGGCTCTGGACAAGCGTGGGCTGGATTTAGGATCGGGAGAGGAGCTGCATTCTTCTGGCTGCAAATTGTGCTGCACAGGCACATATACACAACTTATATATCAAACACTAGGACAGGTTAAAGAAGATTTTAATTTTGAAGGATTCATGATTCTGACTCAAAATAATATAAAATAGTGAAAAACAGAGAAAAAATGTAAATACATCATTGTACATTCATTGGAAAGTCGCAGGGCTTAATCAAAAGTGGGGATGTTCATATCACATTTTTAATCCTTATCATTTAATATAGAGCTGAGTCTATTATATTTGGATTTTCTTTTTCTATTACATTATGACATTTGTGTTTGATTTTCCCTCACATGTCTGCATACTTAGGATACAGTAAACCTACATTCAAATTAGTAACAAATACATGAATGTATTTGGCAGCAGAATGAAAAAAAGAACTTGAAACAAAGATGTTTTCCTTTGACAGTTTCCTAATTTTTTTAGAATCATATCTGTGAAGAAGTGTTTTTGCTTTGCTCAGTTGGGAAGTGTTGCTATATTATTACTATATATTCAATATATGAGTAAGTTTTTTTTACTTAACTTAACTAAAAAAGAAAGGAAATAGTTCAGGAAGTTTCGTACCCGACTGTTGCGGTGACTATCATTCTCTTCTTTCCCTCCTCGCAACACTAACTTCTGAATCTTCACCAGGAGCAGCTGCTGGGCCCTGCATTCACACACATTCACACACAAGTCTTCATCAAATTAAAACTTCAACTCATTATTTTTGCACAGTTAAAAAAAACTTGCATCATCGTTACTGTGCTTCTTGGTGACAATAAGATTATAAGATTGTGGCTCTGAGGCCTGACTGTGTCTGTGTGTGTGTGGCTGGATGTTGCTGCTGCATTGGGGAGATCAATGAAACGTTGAAGATGTTGAACCCTCAAAACTCCTGTGAAACCTTGCATGGTTGCTCAACTGTTGCATCACTTTTGCATCATGCTCAGGATCCGGCAGCACTAAAGCAGAACAGGTGCGTGGTATTCAATTGCTTGCAGCATTTAAATGGTCTATGACACCATGCACGGTTTGTAGTGTGTTCTTTAAATGTGCAGCTTTCACCCAGCTCTCGGTCTTAATGTCAATATCAAAGAACTTCTCTGTACCGTGAGTTGCTGGGTACGGTGCCGTGGTCGCCCTGGTCCAAGCCGGTGTAGGGGTCGACACGGGTGCACAGCCACTCACAGCGGCCCTGGTGCCTGGTGTCCAGCACGTGCAGCACCTCGTCACAGCGCACGCTCAGAGTGCAGCTGTCTGATTGGCCAGAAATGTTGAGGTTGACCCGGATGTAGAAGGAGTCGCCAGACGCCAGCGTGCCATCATCCAGGTCCCTCTGAAGACGACGGAAGGCTGCAGCACATAAGCACACATTTGAATTTACACATATAGCGTGTGTGTGGCACAAATAGATATATACACTTTTGAGCACTTACAGTCGTAGTTGGTTCGATAGTGAAGCCTGACTGGTCCAGAGCAGTGCTGCAGCGTCCAATGGGCTTCTTCCTGAGTGCTGGTGTCCAATGAAATGCTTTGGTTCTCGCCTCGTATGCATCCCTCAAGCTGGTCACAGACAGAAGACAGATGGATAAAGCATTTATATCTTTGGTGTTTTGTGTGTCATTTTGGCACTGCTGCAAAACAGTCCCTCGATTATAGATAATGCACATGAAAATATACAAAAATAAACAGTTGTTGATGGTAATTTTTCTCAATTTGTTAGCCTCTAGATTTGTTACCCTTCTTCAACATCCATGCACATTCTAGGTTTTTGCTTTTAATTTTCCACCTGTACAGCCGGTGGTTTTAATTGGACAAAAATGTGCCTGTGTGAACCTGGACTTTCAGCCATGCGGTGAGCAAAACTACATACCAACAGGAGGTGGTGGCCTTCTCGTAGCCCCACCTTCTCAGCGATGGAGCCCGGCTGGACGGAGGAGATGAAAATCCCGCTGTCGTTGCCGCCAACCAGTGCAATGTCTTTCAGTAGGTTGTCGCCTGGCAAGGACAGCTCCTGCACCGGCTTCGGGGAAAAGCTGATCCTCGAGAAGGAGGACAGAGAGGGACGGAAGGGCCTGCGCACAGACGCACAAACTCACATTCACACAAACATGTTCGACAGCGGAAGGTGTTTATGAGTGAGCCTGACCTGTAACTATTGTTGTGCATGCGAGCGTCTGTACTGCACCTCTCCAGAGAGAGTTTCCTGAAGATATTGTTGACCTGCTCCAGGTCGTAAGTGTCCATCCCTTCTGACTGATGGGACGAGGAAGATGAGTCAACAGAAGGTGGACCAGGCTGTACTTCATCGTCTATGGAAGGGACAGGCAGAGAGATTAATGAAAAATATGTTAGGAGATCAATACAGTCAAAAACATCATTAGTACAATTTATACCAATGTATAAAAGTATACTTTACCAAACTCCATTTCCATGTTGTCACTATCAAAGTCCGAGAGGCTAAAAGAGACCAAACATCAACTATTCTGAAGCCATTTATAACATGAAATTAAATACAAATGCATGAAAGAGGATTAAATAATTAAATAATAATCATTGTCACCAGTGATCACATTTGTTAAACAGTACAGATGAACTGACATGTACAATCGGTTTGGGGCTGTGACTACCTGCGGGGGTGGAAGTCATGTTCCTTCTCCCTTTCTCTGCGGTAAAGTGATGCTTTCTCTGGAGGCTCGGGGACTATGGACAGGATGCTGTCATGACGGTTACGTAGCTGGAGATTTTAAGTAGACGTTCAAGTTCAAGTTTGTCATGTTAGTGTATTAGAACTCATCAACCTATTTGGCTTACATGCAAAAATACATCAGATAATAATTTTTGCCAAACACACAATAAAGCAAATTGGACTGTGGCGATGTTTTGAGAGAGTAGATCTCACCATATTTGGCCTGTTAGAATTTTCCCCTATATTGAAGGGGAGTGAGGAGCAGGACGGGGAGAAGGAGGAGGAGAGCGGGGGAGCTGAGGAGGGTGGATATGTCGGAGACATGGGGAAGCAGGGGGAGGCAGGGAGGGAGTGGCTGTTGGTGTGCAAGTTTGGCATTTGGATTTCTAGACAGTCTCCTCCGTTGACCGACAGAGCTGGAATTCGAAGAAAGAAATGTGGATGAGCTCACACAAAGGAAACTGTTAAGGCAAAATATAACTTCTGAATGAGCTCTATGTGATACCTGCAGATTGAGTGACATCTGAGTTGACATGATGGTCTTTGGCTACACAGACTGGAGACCTCACTCTGTTCTAAAACACAAACCACAAAAGTCTTTCAGTTACTGTTCAAAACTTGTCACTTACAGAATGAAAACATACACATCTTGCCTATATGGCCAATGAGTGTAAGACATAGGATTGAGTTTAATAGGCCTTTGCCCTAATGTCCAATAAGTCAATAAGTAAGTGTGATTAGTGGACAGTGGCTGACCCCTGCTTTGAGGTTGGGTCTGCGTTTGAGGCGTGGCTCCTCTGACAAGAACTTATCCTCCGGAGACTCATCGCTGGACCACTCTGATTGGCCCGGGATGGGTTTAAACTCCTCCCCTTGAGAGATGATGGTCGGAGGCAGGTCCCTCGGCAAACTCTTCATGAACAGAGAGCATGGATGAAAACATTGGCAGATTTTGTCTACAATACATTGAACAGACTTGCTAGCTGAGACGGGTGCTGCTGTGTCCAACCTGATCCGAAACCACGTCCTTGGACAGGCGGCGTAGGCGAGACTCCAAGGTGACCAGCTTGGCCTCTTTGCGTACCATCTCAATATGGAGCTCGTCGCTCTTCTCCTCCAGCTCTCTGATCTGCTTGCGATATTTGTCCTTGTCAAGGAGACTCTGGGAGAACTGGTGCTGGGCGTCGTCTCTGGCTCGAAAGGCCTGGACCGGTGTGGGAACGGAAGTAAGCAACACAACAATGAGAAAAACCCTTCTTTGTCATACACACATAACATGGGGAAAACTGCAAACAGTCATAATGCACAGTGGCAAAAACATCTGTGTGTGTGTGTGTGTGTGTGTGTGTGTGTGTGTGTGTGTGTGTGTNGTGTGTGTGTGTGTGTGTGTGTGTGTGTGTGTGTGTGTGTGTGTGTGTGTGTGTGTGCTTTTACCTGGTCCCTCTCCTTCTCCACCTCCTTCAGCTGATTGGTGATGGTGTCCATGCGGTGGCGATACATCTCACAGTCCTTCTGCAGCGTGGAGCTCTTCAGCTCCAGGTCCTCCTTCTCCTCCAGGTACTACACACGCACACACACACACACACACACACACACAGACCCCACATGTGGTGTTATTAAAAGTGTATTAGAAAAAGGCAGATACGGGAAGAGAAACACAGAGGGGGAAAGTAGAAAGAGCAGGTTACACAGACAAAGAGCCCCTAGATGGGGTTTTTTACACAGGGTGTGTTTCACAGATGGTCTCATGGGTATTGGACTCTCTGCTCGTGGGTTTGTGTATTTAGGGTGTGTTTTTACCAACCTTTGTGCGTTCCCACCCCTACTCACATTCACACAATGTCAAGCTTATCATAGCAATCAAATATTCGAAACAAGGACTCAAACGAGCAACTACCAACTCACAACCTCACTCATCTCATTCCAACACCTCATCTCTCTTATCAATATCTGCTTGTTTTGTTTGTGATGCGTGAGTGTGTTACCTTATCTCGTAGTTCCTCCGCCTGTCTGACTTCTTCATGGAGGTTGTACAGGCGGTTGACCAGATCCTGTCTGTCCTCTAATGCTTCCTGTCTGTCATGCTCCAGAATGTCAAGGATGGCCTTGTCTGTGGCAGGTAGGGGGCCAGGCTGTGCGTTCAAGAAAAACACACATTGTTGAGTATGAGCCTTGTATAAGTGGCTGCTGGACCATTTGTATTGGACAGCCATAAGAGAGTTTCTGACAAACCCACTGGATCTGCACTTCCCCCCTAGATCTACAGAGACACTTGTTTTGTTTTTACAGCCTTCAGCTTTACTATTTTGGCTCCATCCTACTTCTTTAACTAGATTCTTTTCATTGACAAAAAAGCTCCACTGCCCTGAAGTGGTCAAAAAAAGCAGTTCATACAAGTTTAGGTTGTGAGAGGACTGTGACATAACATGTGCTGTATGTCATTATGTACATACAAATAAAGAACACAAGTAGCTAATAGTTTGTTAAAATCATCCTCAGCTTCTGCACTGAAAACAGATGCAGTGAAATGAACGCAAAAAAACACTTTGCACAATGTTATTTGTCTTGTTTTTGCAAATCTAGATTAAATAAATTCCATTGTATCAAAGAGCTGTTGAACAAAATGCTGGACAGAAGTCAGAGGGACTCTTGCACTAGATCTGCCATCCATGAGACATGTTGCTGAGAGAAACATGTCCGTCAGTCAGCCATGCCGTTGGGCTACTCAAGATTGTTAGGAAAAAGTGTGTGTGTGAGCATGAATGTGTGTTTCAGGTGGGCCGCACCTGTATGATGGACTGTAGCTCCTGCAGTTTGATCTTGAGCATTTCGTTCTCTCTTTCCAGCTCAAAGATCTGCTCTCTCTTCGGCCGGCTCTCGATGTCGTTCTTCAGCTTGAGACTCTGCCTCCTCTCCATCTTGCACTCTTCCTCCACCTTGTTCAGCCTGTGCTTCAACTGATCAATCTGTAAGCACAGAGAAGACAGAAATAATAGTGACGTATAGATACTAGCAGGGATCTGAGGAAGAGCTGGTCACACTCCCTGATCAATGCCCTCAAATCCCAACATTTTCCTCGAAGCTCACTGCAAATGTTTCATCAATATTCATTATTTCTTACATATTTTTGCACAGTTTAATGACTAACCCTAACCCTACCTCCAGCTGCAGGTCTCGGCTCCTCATCACAGCCATGTTCTTCTCCTCGCTCAGCGTGGCGTACCTCATGGCCAATTTGTAGTTTTCATCCTTTACTCTGAGCAGCTCATCACTGTAGGTGTTTCTCTCCTCCCTCAACTTATTGTACCCTGGGGGTTTACACAGTTATACATGAGCGTGCAAATCAGTGCAAAAAGTATAAAAAATATTATGCTGAAAGGTAGAAAACTTATTTATATGGATGTCTAAAGAAGTCGATATGAAATTACATTATGAACTAAATGATTATATGAATACATTGTATATATAAATGATCTAAGAAATTATGAAAAAAAAATCATAATAATATAAGATTATTCGTCCCTCAATGGGGAAATTCACTAATTATTATCTATAGATTTTTTTTTATCAGGATTTTTTTTTTGGGTTATCAATCAATTTTATTTTCACAATATCGCTTTACAACAATGTCAATAATCATTCTGAATCAACCACCTAGTTGCTGTAAACAAAAAGTTAAACAACTCAGGAGGGGCAGATGTGATTGTAGGATAATAAGATTCTGCTAATTCATTCTGACCACAACACTGCTGACTGCATCTTCCTCATTTTGAGCGACCTCAGAGAGACCTGTTTTTGAGTTGGTCTGACCTGAACAGCATTCTCTAATTACTTTTAGCATTTGTTTTAACATGAATGTTGAACCAGCTGCAGGTTTCATCTGCACAGGACATGACAACAAGTATCAAACCACAGAGTCTTAGTTTCATGATTAGGCTTTGGTTGACAACTTGATTGGCAGCTTAGCCTTTATAAACCCAGCTGTGGTGCACCGAGGTAAACCAAGAATGTGTGGTGGGGCCAAGTTTCATTGCACAATGCTGCATTTTTCATTTAGATAGATGCTCATATATCATTAGTGAAGTTATCATTTTAGCTTGCATGCAACAATAACATGTATTTATACTCTGTTGGAAGGCCTGAAGCTCCTGATTGGCCAGCCGTAGCTTCTTCTGCTCGTCCTCCAGGGTGCAGTTCTTCCTGCTGAGCTCGACGTGCTGCAGGGTCTTCTCTTTGGACTGTTGCTGCAGCTTCATCACTTCGTTCATCAGGAACTGGGTCAGACCCTCGTGACCCTCCTCTACTGCAGGGTGGACAGACAATACGTTCTCATCTACTGTACATGTTAACATGATTGCACTGGAAGCTGATATGGATAACTTGAAACAGCACAATGAGATGTATGAAAAGTGTTGCAGGGCTGTGTTAGTAATATGACTGTTCCTTCCTGAACACAACTTACACCTGACAGCTAAATGTATTTCTTTTCCATGCAATTCATTAATAACTGAGGTTATATTTCATTTCTTTTAAAAGCGAGTATTCAAGAGTTTGATGCAAATGGTTAAACATGAAGAAAATCAGCACAGTCAGTTGCTTCAGTTAAGTAATACATTACATTTGCCAGTCAACCTGCAATGAGAAGTGTCTGTAAATCTGTGTGCTCATGCCCATACATGGTCGCTTTGTGCGTGTGCATCCAAAGGTGTGGGTCTCACCTACGATGGTGGAGAAGCGCCGTGTGGGTTCGTTCCCTGTGACCAGCTTGTACAGGTCGGGGTAGTACAACTCCAGACTCTCCAGAAATGCAACATACCCCCGCTCTCCTTTTTTCTGGAGGATGTCAAGTAGACGGCCTGACATGACAGAGGACACAAATCAGGTTATATATGTGGATGACATATAGTGACTCAGATTACGCATCGGTTTATAGCCTCAGGTGAGAAAACATGAAAGATAACACGACTGACCACACATCTGTCTACCTACTTGTGCGGTTTGCCTTGGAGACCAGCAGCATGGAGTTGAGGATCTCATCCTCGTCCTGTTCATCCAGGACTTTGCACTGGCGGAGGTAGGGGGTGAGCTTCGCCGGGGAGATGATGCGACACAGCTCAAAGCGTTTACACTCCACATTCTCCCACAGCACGTCCACGTCATCGTAAGCCTTGTTTTCCATCTCCTCCGGTCTGAGAAGTCGTAAAAAACACAGGCTCAGCGATGTAATTTAATCTTAATCAAAGAGATACTCGCTGCAAGGGAGACGAGCACTACAATGTATGTGTATGTGCACATGTCTATGAAGATCGAATGTTGACGGAGGAATTGGCATCTGTGGTTGTTCTCAGACGGATTTCTTCTATGTAATATTCAAATGTTGGCACGAAATGGTGAACCATTTCTTTTGGATTCTGAGGAGCCACAAGCTGACACATTGTTGTCTAAGTTTACTTGTGATTAGTTGGCTGCAAGAGTGAGGGAGATATACCGGATGAGAAATGGGCCCTGCAACACAATATTTCAGATATCTATTCCTCTTTCTTTTTTCTTTTTTTTGGGGGGGGTCATGCTGAAGGAGAGTTATCCTCTTCCTTCCATTCGCATTTCACACAAAGTCACACAAAGACAGTGTTTTTAAAAGATTGCATTTAAGTTTTTGTTTAAGTTTTCATTCATGCCACAGTGAATATCTAAATTACTGATGTGAACATATATAATATATTAATGGTCGGTCCACCATTTTGGTCAAGACTGAAATATCTCCACAGCTATTTGATTGCCAAAACATTTGGCATGGACATTCAAGGTGCCCAGACTCCTGCTCACTTTGGTGATCCTCTGAGTTTTCCTCTACCACACATACTGACATATTATTAGTGAAACACCTGAACAACTTTTGGCTGGACTGCCATGATACCCTGACTTTAAATCTAGAGCCAGACCACTATAGCATCTAGTCATCCCTTGTTGTCACCTTATTATTTATTAAAAGGAAGTCGAAAAGGCTTTGGAGAAATATCAGAAATGCTCCTTTATGTCTCAACTGGTTTGGGGGCTGGTTATTTGTCAGTGTCTGTGTTTGATTTAGAGCAGCTGGCAGGCTGCTGCTGTTACACCCTAAGGAATGAGCAACCAGCATGTGCTGTAGCTGTATGTCACAGGCAGACAGCCTGTTGTTAGTGGTGTTCAAGAGCATGCGTCGCAGCTGAGAAACAAATTAGTTATCTATCAATCTTTGTTCGGTCGCTTGTTTAACAAGCCGTGGTTCAGGACATGACGTGTCTTCATGTTTGTACGTAGTAAATTATTGAAAATAATGGTGACACTCACTCGCTGACAGAGACACAGATACAGATGCATCTGCAATGAGCTAAAAGTGGCCAATCGGTCGGGCTCTAATGGTGAACTTGGTCAAACATTATAAACTCTTAGTCTTGTTTTTTTATAGTTAAATGTTCCATGGGGAGGGGCTCTAATGTAAATTTACTTTGCAAGGATTCAGACTAGTAATGCATACTAAAAGTCCAAAAAACATTAAAACTGACTAAAACTGTCCACGCACAAATCCATAAAATGAGTGGCATAGTTTGAGGTTTGAGTTAATTTAGAAATAATAATGTGAGCAGCTAATGCCGGAGAATATTCATTCCTTCCCAGCGCTGGATCCCTTTGGGGCAGACTATTGTGGATAAAAATACTAGAACATGATCAGCATGACCATGACCTCTGATGGCAAAGGTTAGTCACTTGGCTGATGTGCATTGGGGGATTGAATAAGTAACCAATATTTAAACATAGTTTCTTTATCAAAACTGATATGATTGTACGTATCTGCAAAAGAGTCTGGTGAGACTTCGTGACAATTGAGTCTTTGCTCACTTGGGTCCCACACATTCTGCACTTCGTCTGTTTCCCTCATAAACACAACCGACGTCTTTCCACTTGCCTCTCCTTTTTTTTAAAAACTTTTCTAGAGACATATTTCTACTCTCTTTATCTTCCTCTTACTCCCACTTGATTTCCTCTCTCTATCACTTCACTCTCTCTCACCACACACACACATACACGCTGTCCATGCATCTCTGGGATTTGCATGCTGTCTGGCTAGTGGGTGTTATCCCCACAATCCTGCTTTGTGACTTGCAGTCCACAGTTAGGCAAATCAAGTCTATCTGATGCCATTACCCATGTAAACACACACTTTTGCATACAACTGTCATCTGCAAGTGAAAGTTCGAGCTTGTGCCTCCATACTGCAAACTCATGCGCACGCACATATATATGCTGGTGAAATTGCAGGCGAAGGATGCATCTGCAACATCACCATCAGTTTGTGATCTTCAGTCAGATTCTGCTCCTTTCACTGACTTTCTCTATATCACATCATTGCCTTTTCAAATACTTAGACACTCAGACAGTTGAACCAAATCAATGATGAGCTTCTTTTCAAATGCAGACTGGGGCAGACAGAAATATCACACTCTCTCGACACTTGAAGCTATTATTTGTATCTGCAGTGTGTACATACTGCCACAGTCACGGCAGATGATGAAACCGCAAGCGCTCACACCAACACACACCCGTGCACTCATGCAGAAGTACACAGTGCATGCAGACACATGTTGAACACACGCACACGCATAACCCCCTCAGTAACCACATGCATGTTTCCTCTTCTCTCTTCTCTTATTTTGGAGTTCATTACCGAGAAAGCTCATCCTTGGTTCCTCCTTTTCAAACCAGATGTGAGTAGTAGCTCTCTTCCTGTACTCTGTTTTAGTCCTCTCAGTCGGCCGCTTTTGTTTATAGTAATGTGGTCAGAAGAGTTGATTGGGTTTTTTTAGAACAGTGTGTGCATGTGCATGTCCTCACACTAAACCTTGCATTTTCCCCTTTTTCCATTTCCGACAACTGCAGACTTAAAAGAGGCAGACATACAAAAGCAGCTACAGGAGTCTCTGCTCAGTATGTGCACAGTTTGCCACCATCAATGCCTTGCCTTCATGTCTCCTATATGTTTCAGTTGCACAGTCACTGCTGATTATCATCCTGTGGACATATTCCTGCTTTCTGCAAGTCTCTTTTTTGAAGACGTCAAACCAAACATTGTCAGGTGTCGAGAACCATTCTGTCAACAAAGGACCTTATTTCACATGTGAGTGCATAACGTGCAGCACAGTTACATTCATGAGCTGAATCCATGTAAATGCATTCAAATGAAAATGCACTATTGTCGAAATCCAACTGCTGGAAGAGCGTCACACACATATCATCTGCAGCGTACACAAATGAAAGTGAGGGTGAATTACTTTTTCACTTTTACGCATTTTTTTTCAAACGGCAAAAAACGAAAATGAAATGATGGAACTTTGCAATGAACTTCATATAGTAAACGTGTTGCATTTGGTTTCTTTTGGATATAAGATGGTTGATTGGGTGCCAATTTGTCAAATGAGATTGTGCTTTTACGCAGTCTGAAGTGATATCAGGCAGTAAGTTGAGTGCTCATAATAGTGATCATATAATACATTGGATGAAACGTGGAGGTACTAACAGGATTAGAGTTTGTTGGGTAACAAGAAGGTATTGATGCATCCCACAAAGGTTTTAAATTTGGGCATATACACTGTCCATATCAAATCTGTGTACATGAAAGTTTCATGAAGGACGATGCTGAGATTAACCCTTTAAAGGTGAGAATAAATTTTTAAAAAACTTTATTAGTTTTTATATCTTCCTCCTTATCCAACGCTTGGCAGTCCAATGTTTGCAAACAGTCAACATCTGTGTCCATTAAATGCCATTGGCTTAAATGTTCACCTAATCTATACTTTTTCATATGTATGATTTGTATACACCCAAATCGCCACATATTATTATGTATATTCAAATTAATTATGTTACAGCTTTTTCTTATTTCTTATCTATATTGTACATGTCTGTTTCCATAATTGAAATCCTTTGTCTGCTACAGTAACCAGTAAGCATCGTTAAAGCAAGCCAATGACTTTTGTATTTAAGGGTCAGCGTTTGCAGACAAGACCTCAAAGTAGATTTAAAGGTTTGCTACTTTCTGTCAGTGATGAATGAGCATCCATTTTTGCTAATAGTTGAAATGGAAAATGATTTCCACTGATTTTCCGTTATGCTGATACTATTTTCTGCAGCTATTCTAAATGTCTTTTCCTCCAGCTGTTGCATCTGTGCATTTAAACCAAACTGATTTTTTTTTTTTCATATGATGATCACTGTCAACTTAACACAGCACGACAAGCCCAAACCATCTCTGTGTAGTGACTGTGAGACAAATATCAGCAGTTTCCTCTTTGTATTCTTTGAAATGCCAAGCATGTATGAAGTCGCTGACAAGGTGAACTTTCTTGTGACCCAGATTTAACACAGTCTCAGCCAACCACAGCTATAAATGAAGTGCGCCACTGACCCACAGACCATAAGTGAGTGACTTAAAATTATAGCACAATCCAGTATCAAACACCAAAGTCGCTGAACTTGTGTAGAGCACATTAATATTATTTTCCTGCACATTTCTCCAGCACATACAGTGAACAATCATGTTCTTCAGGGCCAAGAATAATGGTTTGATCTCTCTAAAGCTTCCCACAAATTCAGTCATTTCAAGACAATTCAAACACAGCCTGCATCAGCCAGACAAAGCTCAGTGGTTCTATAGGCGCTGAGTCCAGGCTTCCTGTGAGCGTACTGGACTGGGACTGGCTGGCCACCCAGCTGATGGGCAGATATGATTGGTTCAGGTGTACAAACCATCATAAAGGCTCCATTGTCCAGCAGAATAGCTGAAGCTTATAGGATGGAATTTGATATGTGGGCTCTGTCCATGGAGAGAGAGGCATGAGAAGAAGAAGAGGGTACAGAGGTCCAGCTCGTCTCAAGGCTGACATGTGCGCTTTGTAGAAGTCTGCGTACAATTTCAAAAGTTCCACTGGCCTCCGAGAGTAACTGAATTATATCTTCATATCAAGCATAAATTTAACACTATGAAACAGTCATATCACAACATATTTCAGCAAAACAATGACGTATTTAGGTAGAGATCAATGCATCATTATGAATGAACAACATGCAATCACATCTCTGTGACTGTGTATGACCTCGTGTATCTCTGTCTCCCTGTATCAACCTGATACTCTCTCACTGGATCTCACTGTCTTCTGCACCTGGTGCTGGAATCCCAAGCATTTTGATAAGGCCGGATAATGGCCCGGATGATGACAGCGCTTCAGATATTGTGTTACCAAACTAATAACTCTCTTCATTTACGAGCCAAGAAAATACCAGAGAAGGACACACAGTTGTCCGTTAACCACAGGGTCTGCTGATAAAAAACATTCAGGTAAAAAAAGAGTAGAGCTGCAAAACTGATTTACAGACAGCTGAAGATTTATTCACATCCTGATTAATAGTTTTGTTCTGAGTGAGCCATCTATATTATCACTTCTTTAAGCAGCTTTAAGGGAATGAGCATGCAATTATTAAGGTTCCTCTGGAGTGATTGTTGGACAGACATTGTTGGATTATTGTATCATCATACAATACACAAACACTGTAGATGACACACGGTTGTGACAGGTTGTCACCACTGTGGTGACATGGGCTGTAATATCACGTCTGCTTTTCCATTCAGGCCGGCGCATGTTAACAAACCTGATCTGCAACTTGTCTAACATATATGTTCTTTTCTAAATGCACTCAACACTGATATGCATGGACAAGAGAGAGATGATTAACGTTCAATTACTTACCTTAAGTAGTCCAAAGAGTGGAGGGGAAATTAAACCTGGCCAAGGTGTGGTAGCCTGTTTGTTTTTGTAGTTCTCTTGTTTTATTGAAATCACAAAACCGGTTGTTTTACCATAAATTCCAGAGGCTCAGGTTGTCTCCATTTATCCAAGAGAAAGAGAGGGGACTTTAAAAGGAAGTGAAGAGCGCATGGGAGCTGGGGACCCGATGCACTGCCTGAGATAAAGACAGACGGAGAGAGAAACAGAGAGGCGTAAAGAGAGAAGAGAGAGAGAGAGAAAGAGAGAGAGAAAGAGAGAGAGAGAGAGCGGAGGCGGTGTCGCTTAGATGGAAATAACAAGTTGACTGCTGAGAGGTGAGGAAGAGCACAACCCCGCAGTCTGTGTGACCTGTCTCACTTTGTGCTCTGTGTCTGTCATCATATACAGTTGCAGTGGTGGCATCAAAGAATAATATCAGTCCTGTTGTGACCTATTATAAGTTCATAATGAATCAGTAGGAAGCGGTTTATGACCTGTCTCTCATTCTGATAACTGCTGTATATTCTATATAACCCCTTTGTTTACTCCTTCAGATGCCTGGCATCAACAGGTAAATCTTTTCTTTGAACATGGAAATACTGAGGTACAACTGTACTTCACTTTGGTGTTTCCGTTCTTTGCTACTTCCACTCCACAAGGTTAAGCTTCAGAGGGAAATATTCTGCTTTTTGCTCCATTTATCTACAGCTGTTTACAGTTTAAGGTTTTATAGACAAACATATCAGAGAGAGAGAGAGAGCGAGGGAGAGAGATTTTAGCTACATTTATTGTCACAGATTAGCAATATTAGGACAATTTATACTATTTCATTTCCAGCTGTTCTTGTCTTAGCTGATTCATCTGCCTGTAAAATTGTAATTGCTGAATTTATTTCTGAGGGTTTATTATTTTAATGTTTAGGCTTTTTATTATTTTTACTTTTTATTGCTATTTTTTAACTAAAATGTCTGTCTGTATTTCTTGGTGTCTATGATCTTTTGACCATGTTCTTCAGTTTTGGAACTTACATTTACTTTTATATTTAGCAGATATTTACATTCCATCCATGCTTTCAGAACATTTAAATATAATAGTATTGGAGTATTTTATATTGCAGTATCACTAAGCAAAAGATCTAAATGCTTCCAACACCTCTGACAAGAAATAGCCCCAAAACCACAGCTGGGTCAAGGGCCAGAAGAAGTATTGCAAAAACCTGATAAGCCAGACACCATTTTGATTGGGGAACCTAAAACCAAGCAAAACCAAGTAAAGGTGACATGATGTCTACGCATCCAAATAACAGTTTTTTTAATCATGCTGGATCTTTTGCCATCCTGCAGAGGAAAATTAGCTCTCAAGTCCTGAAAAGATTTTCTGGGGAAACTGAGCAACTGTCAATTGCAACATCTAATTAATTTCATGCCACATTCCAGACTGCTCAGCGCCAACCTGCATCTTGCTCCTGGGATGCAACACCAAAACAAGAGTGCACACGTAAAGGCGAAGCCCAGCACAGACAGGTAGACAGCCTGTATCTCTGCCATTTCACTCAACCCTCTGCTCCACATCCCATCCACAGCATCAGTCAGTCAGACAGACAAAGCGGGAAAGGAGGAGGAGGGATTGCAGCCATTTTTCTACAGTTTGTATGTAATAACATTGACACGTTGATATTTTTTTTGTCACTTGAAATTCTTGTTCTTGTACTCAATGCAGATTTGTCAGCGCTTCAGTTATTTCAGAGTTGCTGGTGTTAACGCAGATGACCTCAGCAAACCCTGTGGAAAAGATGTAGCCATGGGAACATTTAATTGTATTATGTTAACTGATCTTTGCAATACTGTCACTGAGTGTAACTCCTCCATGTTGTGCACTTTATATTCTATTGACTTAATTATTTTTTCTATCTTATTTTTACTACTATTATTAAGTGGGTTTTATTCTCCATCTTATTTTCTATCCCTGTTCATTTTATGTCTGTTGTATTTAACGCACTTGGTACATGTAATTTCTTTGTTGTAAAGCACTACGACTTACATTTCTTATCTGAAAGATCCTGTACATAAAAGGTTTCTTATTATCATTATTATAATTATTTGTTTTTGCGTAAGTAAATGATGTGAACTCTTTTCAGCAGTGGATTCAGACTAGTAAACATTAAACAGTGGGTAAACTGTACAACAATCTAAAATGCAGTGAAGTAGAATTATAAAAATGGAACTACTAAGTGCAGTTGCCAAAAATTGCATTTACGTGCTTGAATAAATCACCTAAAAATAGCCTGCTGTTCAGTAGCCCATGAAAAAGTGGCTGTACAAGAACTGTAAAATTATGGTTATTTCGTTTATACTTCTAGATGATGACATTGACAACAGGAAGTGACCTTAAAAACTGAGTAGGACTTTGGTAAAAGCAAAAGAAAGTGTGAAGTGTTACCATTGGATCAGAGCTGCTCTCCAACTTCCTCGTGGAGAAGGCGGAACTAAAGTGATGGTCATGTGATTCCCGTCAGGACCTAGTTAGGGAACGCACTGTTTACCTTCCGCAGCAGACAGAAGTAGCGGAGGAATGTCCGACTTTCTCCCAAAATGTACTCTCACGGTTCCGAGAGTTTAATTAAACAAGCAAGGTAAGAAAACCAGAAAATGAGAACTTTCTTCTCTCTTCTCTTCAGCTGGTTTGCACACATCTCGCTGTCATTTCCTCTGCTAAGCTAACTAGGCTAAAGCTAGCTAGCCTGTAAAAACCAACCTGCCAAGACATTGTTGTACTAGTGAAACGTTTTATGTTCATTTAGTGTTACTTTCACAGCTTTTTGTCACAGCTAGGTCTGCAAAAACAATTATCTTTATGTTGTGTTCTAGTAACATCACGTTATTTACTTCGCAAGTTATCAAGTCTATATCTGTGTTAAGTGTACACAAATCTACACAAGTGTTAAGTTTACTCACAGTGGTATTTTTAATGTAGGGTGTTTAAATGTAATGAAATATTTTCATATTGCAATATTAACCAAAGTAAAGGATCTAAATTCTTCCTACAGAATTGATATTGGCAGGCCCATTCAGCATAATGAGTACTTTGACTTTTGATGCAATAAAAACATTTTCTTTCCAATATCTTTGTACTTTAACTTGTGTCCAATCTGAATGTAAGACTTTCCTCATAATAGATCATTTTATAATGTGGTGGATCCCCCAAATTTTTATCCTGCAAAATATGGGATTCATAAGTCTGGAGTAGATGTGTGTAGCATGTAACATTATTTAAACTGTGGATGTTAGATATGTTTGTTACTTTCTGCAGGTAAACAACCTAAAGGATTAATTAACTATCTAAAGTGGAGTTGATTAATGTTGTGTCCATCAATCAGGTGGCAACATGCTTTAGCAATAGGTCTCAAAGGAGACTAAACTAGGTGTACTCTTTGTGTCATTTTTAGGGAGATCCAGGAGTCTGAGCTGCAGAAGTTTTACAGCAGATTGGTCAAGCTGCTTCAGGGGAAGGAGCTCGGTCATGAGACTGTGGACTCCCTACAGAGGCTGCACCTCATCCTCTCTGCCACAAAGTACATCAGGACGTAAGAGCTTCCACCAACATGTCCCATACAGAGGGCACGTGCCACTTCCCATTCACATTCACTTCAATTTGAACTTTTCAGACTTATTAATTCATTGCGGTCTTCATTCCTTTCAACCTGTTCCATCATTATTTTTCATCATCCTCCCTCTTTGTCTCTTTCCTCTAAACCCCCATTTACTGTCTGCGGGGATATCACCCGCCCCCTCACGTAGCAAGCACAAACATAAAGAGCCATGCTAAGTTTCACCTTCACTCTTCTCAATCTTCTTCTTCTTTTTTTTGCTCCAAACTCTTAAATATTCAACATGAGAATATTTCCACCACAGTCTTAAATCTCCCCCTTTGTTATCAATCGAAGGTTGCCTCCAGAGCTTCAAAAGAGAATTCTGTCACTCCTCTCGTCACCTTCTGAGCAGCTTCAGGCGCTGAGCTCAGCTGTGCTCAGAGAGACATTGCCTCTCTCTGGTCAGGACCTTAACTTCAATCAGGAGAACATCAGTCAACTGAACAGCCATGCTGCTGCCCTGCTCCTCTCACAGGTGTGCAGTAATGCTTCTTATGTATGTGTTATATAAGATACAAGAGTAAGACATACTGTAGTTTGTAGTATGTGTTAAGCTATAGATTTTTATAAGACTCAAACACTTTTCATAGATTTAGCACTAAGTAATGTATGAGCACATAAAGGAGCCTGTTTTGTTTTCAAATCAAGTACACCTGCGAGTTTAACACAGTCTCATAAACTTTAACCCCAACAGGCTGGATCCGGGGCTGATCTGTCATCTCTCTGCACTCAGCTCCTCCGCAGTCTTGAAAGCCGACAATCAGAGGGGCCAACTCACTCGATCACATACACCCTGCCCATCCTCAACACCATCCTCACACATAGTCCTGAGTGCCTCACTGAAGGTAGCAAACAGATCACAGAGCAATTTTCCACCTGATTTAAAAGCTAAGAGCTAAAATCAAAAGTTATGGGGAGGTTTTCACACACTTCTTTCTCTTCACCTGTCTTGCTACAGATCACATGACCCTCCTGAGTAAAAAACTTGTCGATTGGCTTCGTTATGCTAGCATCACTCAGGGAGGCGGTGCTTCTTCAGGAGGATTCTTCACAGGGCCCAGGTCACGTCAGGTAAACTGCTTCATATTTGCCCTCTAAAGAATGCTCTAAGTTTTCAGCTCTTTCATTAATGTAGAAAAGATATATGCCAAGCTTTATTGCTTTATTGTATATCTTTGTAATTATATGTGTGTGTTTTGTGCTAGCCGGTGCCCATAGCAGAGCTGGATGGGACAGTTTCAGGGGATTTCTTCACTGTGCTGTGTGTGGGCCAGGGCTTCACTGAGGACCAGTGGATGAACGTCTATTCTTTCTCCATGCTTCGCCACTGGCTTCTCACCTACCACTCTGTTTCCAATGGCAACGTCACCGGTGACACTGGTATGATCTCACCACTGATACAAACCACAACATTTTGCCCTCAAGTCCTTGAGAGGCTCATATCATAGCTCCACAGTACATACAAGGGACTTCAGCCTCAAAGTATGGTCCCTGAATACTGTTAATTCATTCATATCAGCCATCTCAGATGACCTGATGTGTGTTTTCATCATCTTCAGCAAACAGGCTGCAGCTCAGCCTGTCCCTCTCCCACTCCTTTTCCAATGGTAAGACAAGTCAGTTTGTGGACCCTCCTTGCATGCGCGTTTCTCTTAAACCTTCTGTCTAACTCCAAGGTGGCACGGATCAACTCACAATACTTGATCTAACAAACCATCTCACCAGAAATCCTCATCTGTGACTTCTTAATTACATCTTCATGGGTGTATGGGTCTTCCCTTTTAATCCTCTCGTGGGTTTGCAAACATGAATGAATTGCTGTGCTGAATAACTAATGTGGTTAGAATGGAATGTTACTATAGTAAACGTACATCTACCACAGAGCTATGTATTTTGCTTATGGTGTGTGTATATTATGAGCAGCCAGATTCTGACTTTAATGATTCTGATTTTTCCTCTCAACACTTCTGTGATGGTCTTCAGGCCTGATTTGATCAAAGTACATCATATTTCATATGAATATTTAATTTATAATGATTATCTTTTTACGCATTTGTGAAATAGCTCAGTGATGCGGTTCTTGCTGCTCTCCTCTGGTTGATTGGACTGAACAGCTTGGGGCTTATTCCTTTGCCATATTATAATTCCACTATTATTTTTTTCTTTTCTTCTTTCTAAAAGGATGTGATGGGTCACGGATTAACCTAACTGTGTCTGAACTTTTCTAATAATCTTTTTCTCTCTAAACCTCAACAGCAAATTTACCTTAAAGCTGTCATTTTAAAGTAGGGAAGGGCGGATAGAGTTTTGTGAAGCTTTGAGCCGAATATAGATTTGGAGCTTCTGGGCATCAAACACAGCTGCACAGTGACATCTAGTGATTTGTAAGAGCAACTGCAGCCTCGACTGCGACTGAAGCACAGCACCTCTATTATTTTAAAAGTGTTACTTTTTATGTGCCATAAAAGTCCAACAAGCCTGTGTTTTATCAAGTATTGCATTAATTGCAATTACTGTGTAGTATTAACAGTAAAATAACAAATAATTTTAATTTTCCAAAAAGCCTAGATATTGAATATTTTTGCTGACATTAAATAGTAATGTGTCTTATTGGGTAGTTATTAGTTTCATTAACATTACATTTTATATAATTTGCACTGTGACGTGATATTCATTGAATTAGCCTATTGCAACTTCTATTACATTTATTAGTTAGTGTCAGGTGGTCTCATATTTATTATTATATTTCTCAGTCATCCTCCTGTCTTTATCCCACAAATGTGCCAGTCACCTAGTTCAGATACAAAAATGTAAAACCTGCCTGAAAAAAAAAAACTGAATGAAAACTGAAACTCCTCTTGAAGCCGCAGTGACGTTTGAAGCTTCAGACGTCATGGGTCACGTGGTTTTCTTGCTGCTCTGACACAATATATTGAAACAGTGCACTTCCCAGAAGTGACACAAGCTGTTTCTAAGTTAACAATCATCTGCCCAGATCTAGTTTCAATGTGCCCGGTGGAGTTTTCTTGTATGACAGCAAAATTTGTCACTAAATCACATAGTTGCGGGTAAACTCTTTTGCTTCTGGTGGCCAAAACTCTTGAATGAAAAAGTAGTTTACAGTAGTTTTGATAAACAAAACCTTTCCACTCATTATAACTCCTGCTTCAAGCCTTCATAGAAGACATTATGAGGAATTAGGTTATAATAAATCATCATGTCTTCAAGAAGGCTTTGACCTCTCATTCCTGACCTCCCATGCTGCAGATGACCGCTCGGAGGTGGACGGGTCGGTGGTTTCAATGGTTTCAGCGACTTCCTCCTCCAGTCGATTGCTGCCTCCCAAGGAGCGTCTGAGAGAGAAGGCTTTCCAGTACTGCCAGCGCCTCATCGAGCAGAGCGACCGCAGTGAGTATGTGTGTGTGTGTTTGTGTGTGTGAGAGAGAGAAGTAATACATATACCTGAGGTTATCTAGTCTTTTGTGTCTGTACAGTACATTTTAGTCTATGTTGGTGTGAACAGCTGTGATGTGTGTTCTTCTCTTTGTCTCAGAGGCACACAAAAGGACAGACACAGACCTGCAAAAAGCGGTGAGCTTGTACATCATTTATTATCACCATTACTTTACTACTGTTAAGGAGAAAATCTGCCCCAAATACTGATTCTGATACTGGTATTTTTTTCTCCCTTCTAGGAGAATCTCTCAGCATTGTCAATAAAGCAGTGTAAAATTGTGTACAGTGTTATGTTTTTTTATTAATTTGAGGCGAGTGCTGTCTTTTCTGTTACTATGCTGTTACTAACTCTCTCTACGCCCACACATACAACAGCTGAATACAAATTCAGATGTTGGTGCAGAAGAAAAATACCAGAACACAGCGCTCACATTTGAGCAACACTATAAACCAGATTTTATACCGGTGACTTTATTGTGTTTGTTCTGTTTCTCCTCTCAGTGTCTGGTGGAGGCGGTGTGCATACTGGACTGTGTGTGTGTGGAGGACGCCTCACTGGTCTACCGAACATACCCCCATATCAAGGCGCTCTTTGGTCGGCTTAGCTCAGACCTGTCGTTCGCCAGAGTCCTGTTACCCATAGCACAGTTCTACCTCAACCATGGTGTGTACATGTGCTCATTGTCACATATGTCTCTTTTTATTCTCCACGTCACATATGAACATGTTCACTTCAGTTCCTTTGATTCACTAATTCCAAAAGCATTTGAGGTTTAAAACAGTTACACGTGTACTTGAACCCATGCAGGCGAGATGGCTGCAGTGGATTGTGACAGTGTGTGGAATCTGGTGTTTGGTCGATTCCCTGCTGAGCTGTTCAACGACCACTTCCTGGCACATGAGCTTCTACGCTTCTTGCGGCTGAACCTTGAGGGCCTGCAGCTCCGAGTCCCACAGTACACCCACTCCTTCCCAAACCTGCTGAAGGTGAAAACCAAAACAAGGCAGTCACACAGAGATTCCTTTGACTGTTGTGCCCTCTACACATATCTATTGAGTCCATAATATGGAAAATGAAGGATATGCAAGCTGTCTGCTTTCTGTCTGTCTCTATAGTTGTTAGCATGGCACAGCCCGGCAGTGATAGATGACTTCGTGGATTTGCTGCCCTCTCTGGTGACAACTGGAACGGCAGTGGAGCTCCTGCACACTCTGCTGGACTTGCCCTGTCTCTCTGCCACGCTGGTCTTACAAATCAGGTGCACACACACATCACAGCACAACTGTTTAAAAAATATTCATACTGCCTACCAGACTGATTTTCCACCATCTCATTCAGCTGTTCAACTCGTGTGTGTTTTTTTGCAGGTCAACATGTTTGCCCATCTCTGAGTCAGGTGGGCGTGGCCTCCTGTCACTTGATGCATTTCGAAGCCCTTCCTTCCGTGGGCTTTTCCTCTTCCTGCTGCGAGAAGAAGCAGGCTCAGGTAATTGCAGTCACCACATTAATGGAGTAGTCTGACAATCTAGATATACCAGTGGTATCAATCATCTTAAACCAGTTGTTGGTTGAAGGTAATTTATTCAAGTAAAACAGCAATTTGAATCACTGTGTTTTCCTTTTTCCTTGCACAGGTGACACCATTGACCGACTGAGCACGCTCCATGAGCTGCTAGCCGAGGCTGCTGACTGGCCAAGAGTTGTTCAGTGTGCCCAGACTGTCCCCGTGCTGTTGCACATTTTTTTCAACACAGTTGTCACGGTGAAGAAATGAAATGTTAATTACAACTGCTGCACATTAAAATGTGTCGCTTCAGCTGATAAAAACAATATTATGTGTGTTCCTGTTTTCTAGGTAGCTGATGAGAAGCTTTTAGCTCACTTGATCCTGGTGATGCTGGAGAGAAGCAGCCTCCTCCTTAACATCCCCAAATACATCAAAGAGATACACAAGTAAACACATCATAGAGGATCCAAAGTGTTACTCTGCTGCACGTCTTCACCCTGATCTCCTCATTCACTCCACCCCTCTCTCTCCCTCTGTTCCTGCAGGGTGTTCAGCTGCCACCTGCTGAGGTTGTGCAAGCTCCACCCCTCTCTGGTGGTGGACCAGTCTCATGAGATGCTGGATTTCGCTGGAGCCACAGCCAACGTCTACAGCAAAGAAGAAGTCTACACGCATGTGGTAATGAAGCTGTAGTGGCAGAGAGGAGAATCCTGCTGATTTAAAGATGATACATTTCTCCTGTCTGTGTATTTTGGATCCTGTTCAAAACCAACTGCATCTCATGTCTCAGCATTTTTTAAAAATCTCAGCATTTTCTGTGTGTTGAGATATGGTAAAAAACCACCACAATAATATTTCACTTGTCTGGCTTTCAGGTGTGGGTGCTTGGAGAGTACCTGTCTGTGTCATGTGACTCTCGCTGCTCTGTGAGGCTCATCACTTCCTGCTTTGAGGCGTTGGAGGCGGTGCTGTTTGAGATCACTTCATCTGCCCCACCTCCTGGAGCCGTTTGCCCTGCTCCCAGGGTCATCACCACTCTAATGAGCGCTCTGGCTAAGCTGGCTTCACGATCACATGACCTCATACCCAGGTGGCTGACAGCCATACGTGTACATTATTTTAATTATTCATTCATATGTCATGTAATGTAACGTGTGTTTATGTCTGTGTTTAGGGTGTCTCTGTTCCTCTCCAAGCTAAGAACGCTAACCAGAGGCGGGTCAGTTGTCTGGTGCTCCAATGAAGAGGACCTTGTTGCCATACTGACACGAGGCGAGGAACTGTGGTCGCTGCTGAAGGCCCCTGGCGTGGCTCAGAGTGTCCTGACCCCACCTCCACACGTCACGACTCCCCAGTGGCACCGAGACACCAACATGGCCATGCCACTGCGACTGCGGGCCCTCACCAACCTCACACACTCAGTGACACACACATAAACACACACACTGCACTTACGGATGCAACAGTGTAAAGAAAAACAATTCCCCTGTGAAATGAGCATTCTAAGGAATCTTGTTTGATTTTTGCACATTATTTTTGTAAATAAATTACATTATTTGATTGATGTGATGAAGCATTTTTTGCACCCACAAAATACACAGTCCCTCTCAGTGTAATATAGTGTCTCTTCTTTAATACATTGAAAATAAAATTTTACAAAATAGATCATCTGATTTTAAAAAAAGAAAGAAATGCTCACTTCCTGAGTAAGTGCTGTTTTCTGAACGTAAAAACAGAACGAGTCCAACTACTGGCCATTAGAGAAAACCTGCAGGTGTAAACTATACAGTGCTTGAAAAAATTTGCATATATACTCCACATGTATAACATACTCACATGTTAAATCTGTCATAATCAGATAGGAAATTCTACATCATTCATCACTGCTGCTGGTAGAAAAGTGCTCAAGGTTAAGAGTGCATCACTTACTACTTACAACTGGCAGACATAGACCTCTAAACAATATAATCAATGCAAACAGCCTTGACATTCTGTGCGAATGTAACATTTGACCCAGAACACAGTTAGTGTTACATTAGCTCTATGGCAATCTTAGATTAGACTTTTCATCTTTCAAATCACAGAACAGTGAAAATCATGAGAACTGATTTTAATTTAAGACAAATATAAATCACAACCAGGCCAGTTGTACTCAGGCCTGTTCTCATCAACACTTCAACCTTTGACACCATTTTTCATACTAAATAATCAATAATGAAAATGCGACCTCAAGTGTGTCTTCACGGAGTCAAAGTCAATCTAAGATGTTGCACACATGGACAATTTAACGCTGAAATACTCTTAAAGGAGCATACACTATGTTGGTCCAACACCGCAACAGCTGAAAAGAATAGTTCCAAACATGGACTTTCTCTGAGTGAAATGTTTGTTGATTGTTGTGCCAGCTCCATGTTTTCAGTATTTGCCTTTGTGCAAAAATGGCCAAAACTGAAATAAAATTCACAGAATACTGTGGTATGAAAATTGGCAGTTATCATACCACGTACATGCACTTATCTACGGTTTTGAATTCTGCGGTATTAGTGTAAATATAGGGCAGAATATTGAATTAACTTATAATAAAGCATTTGTTCAATTGAAAAAAACAAAAAGGGTCATTGTTACCAATGATAATAATATTGTCTAATACTTTATACTGTGATACAATGAAACCATGACATTTTCTGAAATGGTTATCTTGCTGTGAAAATCCTAATTGTGACACAGAGGTCTAGCACCAGTATAAAGGAATGCCTTTGTGGTACATTTTGGCACATCACTTATGGCAGGAATATGAAAAGGGTGGGGTTTACAAGCCCAGGACAGTTTAGGAGGTGGAGTCACAGACTGTATATCCTCAGTTCAGTTACAGAGATGAATGATTAAAGGCATAGTTCAACATTTTTATGCACTTATCTGCTTTTGTTCAGAGAGTAAGATGAAAAATTTAATATCACTCTCGTGTCCATATGGTGAATGCAAAGCAACCTCCAGCAGCCATTTAGCTTAGCTTCTCATACAAACAGTGACTTCCTGGAGAGGTCACTGCTCCTGGCCAAGAATTAGTGCTGCGTATTAATCCATACATAAAACTGCTACTTGCCATTTAAACACTCATTTTTGTACAAGTGGGCTATAAAAATGTTAATTATTGAGATTTAAAGGTGCTGGTAGGTATATTTTGTTAACTTTTGTCTGAGCCAGGCTAGCTGTTACCCCTTGTTTCCAGTATTTGTGCTAAGCTAAGCTAATTAGCTGCAGCTACATACAGACACAAAAGTGATCAGTCTTCTCATCTAACTGTCAGCAAGAAAGGGAATAAGTGCATTTTCCAAAACTATGCAGCATGTGGTCATGATTTTTAGTTGGTCATTAAAAGTGTTTGGTCCCTCGGTTTTGACTCCTCCTGGGAAGAATTCATCTGTCGCAGTCAGACAGATCATTGCAGCACCATCCTTCCAGGTGTAGCCTCAGGAGTCAGGATAGTAAAAACACAGTGGTCTTGTGACTAAAATGCACTTGTCTCAGTCGGTGACGTGAGGTTGAGCCATGTGATCTCAGGTGAGAGCCCATTAGTCACCTCGATGTTTGCAGCAGTGGCCCAGGTAAGTACAGGTACCTCCAGATGGCATAGTAATGAATGCATGCTCCCGCTGCCACGAAGAGGTGCCAGATGGCGTGGGCGAACGGGACGAGGCCATCGCTCTTAAAGAAGACTACGCCCACCACATAGAAGACGCCTCCCACTGCCAGCTCGCACACACCTGCACGCTCCACCTGGAACATTCCAAGAAAACATGACAAGACAAATCTGGTAAATGTTGGCCGAGCAGGGTTAACAAAATGGTTACCATGGTGCATCACAATAAAAACCAAGGGAAAACAGACAAGATATTTAAAATT
Source organism: Centropyge bicolor (assembly GCA_037975185.1). Taxonomy (NCBI): domain Eukaryota; kingdom Metazoa; phylum Chordata; class Actinopteri; family Pomacanthidae; genus Centropyge; species Centropyge bicolor. Next base: position 475,723 of record JBBMOC010000022.1, on the reverse strand, counting down.
GCATACTTTGAGTTTCACATTTTTGCCAAACACTTTCCAAAGCATGAAGTTTTTGGTTCAATCTGCAAAAGTGAATCAGGAAAAAGTCACCAACAAATGAGAATTTGTTTTGCAAATATTTAGTATCAAACCAAAGTATTGGACACGTATAATTTTGAGCAGGTGGTGGCAGAAGTTATTACAGTCCATCCTAAGGGGAACATGAATGTCTGAACCAAATTTCATGGTGTTCAATCCAGTTCAATTCAATAGTTGTGGAGACATTTCAGCTAAAATCAGAAATGTGAACCTCATGGTGGCGCTAGAGGAAAAGTCAGGGGATCAATAAAGTCATTAGGATTCATCCTCTGGGGACATGAATGAGTGTTTTTTGACAATTCATGTAATACTTTGCTACGTATTTCAGTCTGAAAAACAAAGACAGCTTGTGGTACCTGAGGAAAGTTTCAAGTCTCTGCAAGTTGGATTTTATAGCATACCTGTATATGAATGGAAACAAGTCTGTGGAGGAGAGGAATTCAATCTCAAAACATCTACATACTTTGGAAAAGAGTTGGCAGTTATATGACAAACAAACAAAACCATTGGTTTCTCTAAATACTGACAGTCTGATTCACAACAATAGCAGGAAGTCTGTTGCAGCGGAAGAGGGGCGAAGGTTTGTTGTTTCTCAGAAGCCCAGAGAGACAACGCTTAAACCTTTGTGGTTTTGTCCTCACCATAGACAGGATGACCAAAGCAGGAACAACCCCCATGGCCACATAACCCAGCAGCTCCACCAGCTTGTACCTGCAGGTAGAAAAGTGGGACATGTGAAAAGATAATACCTCCAATTTTCTATGAAAGCATATCTGCTTCACACGGCGGTCCTGTGTTTGCTGTAAACACTTGAGGACGGGAGTTCAGTTTCAGGTTAATCGTGTCAAATGAGAACACAGGGCAGGGAGACGCGAAGAGAGACTATGTTACCTCTCGTGGAAAAAGAAGACATACATGGATCCTATGCAGGCCATGACCCATATCAGCCAGCGCATGTGGCACGACCAGGGCCCCAGCTCCCTCAGCATCAACCTGAGGAAACACATTCATCCTTTCAGCTTGATAACCAGCTGTAATATCCCCCACAATGCATTGCATTTGTTGACTGCAATCAGGTGACCCACCAGGGAGAGTAGGAGGCGGCTATGAAGAAGTAGATGGCCATTCTGTCACACATGTGGAATCGCTGCTCCACCTTCCTACAGAGACCAGGAGAAGAAGAGATAAGAGCTCATCTCAATATCACAACATCTTTATCTACTTTCTTTAAGCTCGAAACAAGAACCGGTCTGCAAAGAATTAGGTCACTTCGGGACCTTTACAGTGTACTGAAGTGTGTTTCAGTACATGGCAGGGTCCTACTATTTTACTTCCTCTGAGTCTGTCCTTCAACATAGAATAGTGTTTGGTTTTGGACACAAGGCAAAAGGAGTTGGAGCTGGAATCTATTCAACACATTCATGGTTAAATATATTGTTAAAATCATAATCATCACAAAAACGTTTAAGGTTTTCATGGTGCATGTAGCTCTGAGCAAAAAGAGCTCAAGTTATACAAGAACTAGACTGAATGAATTTTGTCCTCTTCCCTGAGGTCGCTTGATTTGACATGAGTTTAAGTTCTTCTCAACTGGCTTGAATTCAATTATCTGAGGGTTGTCATCAAAGAAAGAAAGAAAGACCTTAATCTCACATTCAGCTGTATCATAAACTGGACTTTCATATATCTCTATGTGAGCTGATTTTCAGATGCAAATGAATCCCTTTATGATGTGATTTAAAGTCTTAATGTAATTATGGTTTCTGATGAGAACATGTGAGTTATGGAGAAACCATTATGATCTGTTGGTGGTGTACAGTTATACTTAAAAACACCAGTCCAAATCAATTAAGAACGAACCTTCAAACACAGTGAACAAATACATGACCTCAACTTTAATTAACCTGATAAACAAGAGCGTGTTTCTATGTGAGAGACTGTCTGACTGTTAATACGTGAGTTGAAGATAATGTGAATTATTTTCATTACTATGCCACATCTGTTTGGTTTCGGGCCTTTTGGCTGTGTCATAATTAACAAATTGTATATCTGAGTGTGATGTCAATGTCTACCAGAGCAGCACATAAACACACACATACACATCTGCCAAATCCCTACCAGCGTTTCCTGCTATACGCCCACACACACACACACACACACACACACACACACACACACACACAAACCGGAGGTGGCTGATCTTCCAGGCAGCAGTGTGGAAGAGCGTTGAGGTGACGAACAGGCCGGTGAGACCGCTCCCATAGAGCCAGGCAGCCACGCGATGCCATTGGTCCACAGACAGGAAGTACAGCACAGACCCGCCCACCAGACTTGGGAGGATCCACAACTGGAAAGAATCAGAAAAGACACAAAACCATATCTTCACCTCATCATTTCATGATTTCACATTGTACATGAGACTTTTCTTCAACATTTTCACTTCTATAAATAATAAAGAATAGCTTCTAGTAATTTTAAATACTCCAAATATAAGCAGACATTTTTCATTGGTACATTTTCTTTAACGGCCGCATCTGAATTTGCCCAAAAATGTCTCCCTACAATGGTTTCCCAACATTGTTAACATTCCTCTGCAAATTCCTCTGTTAAAGGAGTAGTTCAACATTTTGGGAAAAGCAAGAGCGCTATTACCCAAAAGGTCAAACTTTTCCTTTAACTGATTCTGTATCTGACAAAAGGTGATGTTTATCAGATGCACCTGATTGGGGCGAGCGAACGAACGAGCGTGCAGACAAGTATCATGACGAGATTTCGCTCAGCCCACTTGAGGCTTTACAGTCATTACTGCCATGTTTCCTCTCTGCTTTCTTTCATCTCTCGCTGTCTGTTTCGTTCACTGTCTGTCCTGCTCTCTCTGAGGCAGAGGCGCACAGGGATTACAGCAGATTAGAGAAAGCTACAGGCTGAATCACAGATTATAGCCCACCGCTTCTATGGCACAGCCAAAAATCCTCCCCGTTCCGCCTCATTCCTCGCAATCCTCTCCATCTTTTCAGAGGCTTCCCTGAACCGACAAACTCACTGAGCACAGAAAGCACAGAGGACAGTGTGGGATAGAGAGAGTAAACCAAAAATAAAACCCAAGCTGGGGCTGGAGAGAAGATTTTACTCTGAAAGTGTGTGTTGTATTCAATTGTCTCACCCCATGTGTGGCACAGTTTGCAGCATGTTCATACTCAGTGGGCTGGTATCTCTTACTGGCTGGGACCCTGCAGTTCATGAACCTGAGAGAGATGAAGGGTGAGGTGGAGGGGCGAGGGAGACAGGGTGAGAGAGACAGAAGTGTGTGTTCAGCTGATGAATGTCGATCTGGAGGCACAACAAACCACAGTTTTATTAGTTAATAAGTTAATGTGTGCTGAACCCATGGATTCCAATAGGGTGTGTGAGTGAGGACATTTTTGGAACGTGAGGAAATTTTGGTCGGTCCTCACTTTTATATCAACCTTCAAAGGCTGTGTGAGGGTTTGAACTTGGTTTTAAGGGTTAGCTTTAGGCATTAGGGTCGAGGCTAAACATTCAGTTGTGAGGGTCAATGAAGGTCCTCACAAGTATATGAGCACGAACATGTGTGGTCCTTGTATTGCTCATGTTGTGGGCACATAAAATGTGTTTACGCAGTCACATTGTGCGGACTCACTTTCCTTATGAGGACGAAATGCAAGTCCCCATAATGTGAATAATTAAATTTTATGGTAAAGGTTCAGTTAAGGTTAGCTTTAGCTTAAGGGTAAAGTTAGTGGTGGTTATGGTTAGTTAAGGTAAGTCTCCAGAAATGAACGTAAGCCAATGTAATGTCTTCCGAAGTTGTATGCATGTGTGTGTGTGTGTGTGTGTGTGTACACGTGTGTGTGTGTGTGTGATGGTCATTCTTGGAGGATTTACAGGTCTCTAATCCACATCACGTTGGCTTCATCATTACTGGGGCTGCTGTCTGTGTTAACTACATTTGGATTATTTCTTGTCGTGATACCATATACTACTGGGAAAGTTGTGTGTTTATGTGCGTGCATATGTGTGCATGTGTGTGCGTGCATGTGTTTGTGCGTGTGTGTGTTTGTGTGTGTGTTGTGTTGGCTATTTAATCAGCAGTAAATCTCTCAATCCCGGCTTACAGGGAAAAAACACATCTGGAGATGTTACGAAACCACATTGTATACGTCAAGATGCACACACAAACAAACACACGCACACACTAATTCGAACATGGCAGGGGCCACAGGTGTGTCTGTGTCACTCAGCTGTGTTATTTGATTGCACATTTAGGCCGACGGCTCGTCATCACACGCACACACACCGGCATCATGCCTCATTCCCAGCACACACACACGTACACATCCCAGGGCTGTTTGTTGTAACAGCCTATTAAAGTGAAGAGAGCAACCAGGTGAAAGTAAATCAGAAGAAGACAAAAGGGGTGTATGATTTGTCACCAAAACACTCCTGTTAATGTAACAGGGAAAAAAGTCTTGCGTAACACAATGGCCTGACATCTGGCCAAAAAAAAGGACGTTTCAGAGTCCAAACCTTTCAAGCTGCTCATATTTCAGGCAAACAAGTGACTCTTGATATGAGTCCTTTGAAAGAAATGAGAAGTTAAATCATCTTTGTCTGCAGTAAAAATGATCTTGTGAGAGATGTCAATATGTGATCCTCAGATTCAAAGAATGTGCTACATATCTGATTTTATATTAAACAATCTCTATTTTATGATGCTGAACGTAAGGAATAAGATTCTTCTGGCATTTTCAGCTAATTTTATCTTACTGAAAAGTTTGACTATGGACAGTAAGAGACTAAAGAAAGTAACATTTGTGGGTTGCCTGATTTTACGTTCCAGCTTGAAGTGTGTGTTTATACACTCACAACCAGAGCCCTCATAAAGAGAATGTCAGCGTGTTTTCCTGCTGTAGGTCAGGTTGGTAGTAAAAGTCATCGGGGCTCTCGGATGTACAAAACACACATCTGTCTTTCACACACACCCTCCACATCTCTTCTCCTTGCTTACTAACACTGACATTATCAGGAGTCGTTGCATCAGTCTTATCCACTTTTCAGCTTTTAATAGACTTTTGCCGACGTCCTATCATTTTAATACAAAATCACATGTTAACATCCACATGACTCTCATTACAAAAGCTAATAAAAAAAGTGAATGGTCTCACCATCAGGCTTGTGTCACATGCTCTATCTTTCCCAGGGGGTAATCCGCTGAAAGAAAACCTTTAGTAACATTAGATCATTGTATAACCGCCGTTCCTTTTGATTTCCCCTGCAGGCCGTGCCAAGAGCCCAACAAGAGAACTGCATCTTTCTGAGCACTGTTGTGGCATTGTGGGGCTATCAATGGACCTGAATGTAACAGTCTGATGTCCTCTAATCGCTTATGACAGAACTCAGTGTGTGTGTGTGTGTGTGTGTGTGTGTGTGTGTGTGTGTGTGTGTGTAATGAACTGAAAGGAAGGGACAGGGATTCACAAGCTCTGATCTGAGAGAGCATTGTTGTCCTCATCACCACACTGTTCTTTCTCTCGTTCTGTTGTTCATTTTTTGTTATCACACTTCTTTTCTGTGTGTGTATATGTGCTGTGTTTGGTTATGAAAGCCCATTACAGCACATTCCGTACATTAATAGGATCGGTTGCATCTAAGAGGATCACAACCTGTGGATCATGGGAGGATAGTGTACGCTATAGGAATGTGTGTGTTACCTCATTGGGACCTTTTCCAGGATAAACACAAACCTTGTCTGGACCAGTAGTCCTCATGGGGAGCTAAAGCCTGGTCTTAATGTGGCAAACATAATTTCTAAGGTTCTGGTTAAGGTTAGGGTTTGGCTGCCCCGATGAATGGGAGTCAATGCCATGTCCCGACAAGGGTAGCTGCACAAACTTGTATATGTGTGCCTGCATGTGTGTGTGTGTGTGTGTGTGTGTGTGTGTGTGTGTGTGTGTTTGTATACGCATTCTGTAACTCCAGGGCTATTCCTTTTACAGCAAAGATCAAGTTCATCTCCTCTGGGAAACAAACTCTGTTTCTCACGAATATCACCATCTCCAGTTTACTCACACACACACGCACACATACGCACACATAAACACTGGAAGACATGCAGGCTAAATGACTGATGAATGCACCCAAGCACAATTCAACATGCTCAGTCCTTGTTTTTATATCCCAGTGGGGATTTTCACCTGACAACACACAAACCCATCGAGACACTCTGTCACCATGGGGACAAAAATTGAGGTCCTCGTGGGTCCAGATTGTTTTTTGAAGGTTAAGACTTGGTGTTAGGGTTAAAATTAGATTAAGGTTAAGGTTGGGCATTCAGTTGTGATGGTTAAGGTTTGGGTAAGGGGCTAGGGAAAGCATTATGTCAATGGAGTGTCCTCATGGGGATAGTGAAAGAAGCCTCTGTGTGTGTGTGTGTGTGTGTGTGTGTGTGTGTGTGTGTGTGTGTGTGTGTGTGTGTGTGTGTGTGTGTGTGTGTGTGTGATGCCAAGCCCAGAAATGCAGCAGCACGTAATAAATGATAGTAGAGTCAACAAGGCACCTGGACAGCAGGAAGATGGATGGACAAGAGATTATGATTCTGATGGTAAAACTGAAAAGGAAATTATTAATAAGTGCACTTTTTTCTTGTTTGAATACTTTAATAATAATAAAAGTAATTGTATCCTGGCTTGTGACATGTTCCTCTCTCGCTGTCTCTCTGACACACACACACACACACAAACTAATCCATAACATCCCTCTGACTGTGCCTGTGCCAGCGCGTCATTACGCACGGATGCACAGGATCTGTCACACAGGGAGAAAAAAAACGCGATGCCACATGTTAGAATCCAAACCTTCCTTAAGAAAACACAAACTTACCTCCCAAACTTTGTCTTCTTAAAGTCCATCTCTCGTACAAGACTCTCTGTCTTATTTACCAACACGTCTCCATTCCGGATGTCCCACCGCCGCGCGTCCTGACGCACACAAAGTCCACCAGGGGCCGAGACCCGCACAGGCGACTACACAACAACTGGACAGCTGTCTCTGAGGTGTGTGGACATCTCTGGAGGACAGACAAGGAGACATCCAAGCGTGTAGCTGCAGGGAGCTGCACGGAATTCTTTTTTTGTGCTCTGACTCTGTGATGTGTTCGCAGGATGTTCCGCGGGACTGGGTTTGTAACCCCTCCTCTGTTCTCCTCCCCTTTCCTCTTATCCTGGCTAATGATAACACAGCAGCAGCAAACAGCAGCCCCTCCCCACAACACAGCCACACTTTCTCCTGCTCCAGCTCTTTTTTTTTTTTTTTGTTTATCTGGCTGCTCTGGTGGGACTTTTAAATGTTGTCAGAACAGGCAGGAAAGACTGGAAAGAGAAAAAGGTGATGACTAAACTTTGAGCAAATTATTAATAGTTGTTCTATATTTAGAGAAAATAATATAAGCAAACAAAAGGTAAATACTTTTCAAAGATAGGCAATAAGCAGCGTTTGTTAGCTACAGTCTGGCACAGGGCTGGAGCCAGAGTAGAGAAGTCCCGAGTTCCCCAAACGCACCACCCGTACCCCCTCTGAAAGTAGAGACCAACAGAAGTTTCTTATCATTATTCGTTTTTCAATATATTTATCTGTGACAGAAAGTATTCTTTCACTCATTCAGTACAAACTAAGACTATTTACCCTACTTCATTGTAGAGGGAAATACTGAGTGTTTTACTCCACTACATTCATCTGACAGCTTAGTTACTCGTTATTTCTCATATTAAGACTTAAAACCAAAGATATTGTTAAAACCAGCTGTTCTAAACCTTCCTGGCTCATGACATCATTTAATGAACCTTAGGGATCAAAACTGTAAAATTGTCAATTTTTTTCTTTTTTTAAAAAGGAACATTAATTACAGAAAGTTTCAATGAATTACTATAAATTTCTAATTCAGAACTTTTCTCTGAACCGTAGGTTGGAAACCACTGGACTAAGTGTATATAAACCACCTACAATGATAAAATGTTTCTAAGACTATAATGCATCACAGTTTGTATGACATATCAGTCACAGGGGCCCTTACTTTTACTTTAATACTTTAAGTAGAACAGGATTAGCTAGGGTTATTAGATTTTGTAATGAAGGACTCTGACCTCTAATGGAGTATTTTTATGTTCATATATGGCTGCTTTAAGTTAAGGACCTTTCGAATTTAATTCTCTACATGGAGGCCTAAATACTGCTGCTCCACACAGCCACCAATAAACTGCTGGATAAATACTGACAGATGTAAAAAGAAGTCTAATTTTATTATATTGAGTATAAAAAAAACACAGAGATCAGCTTGTAAAATAAGTTTATGTATGTAAAGTAACAGAGGTGCAAATAGGCCAAATCAATAGACAGGTGAAGGGCAAGTGCATCAGTCCAGAAAAAGGTAAATGATTAAATGTCCCAGGATCTGTCTCAGGGCAACATAAGACAATGGCAGAGACAGACAACAAAAGAACAAAAGGGATATACGAGTGGGATATGTTTCGTTCTTTACACACATGCTGTATATGACATTAAAATAGATCCATTTAGCTTTTAAAGACATGGCTCTACTTTACTGCCATCTCTGGGAAGCATGCTATTCTCTCTCTGTTTGTCTCTAAATTTAATTTTGCAGATCAACTCATGCTTCATATCACACACACACACACACACACACACACACACACACACATTCAAACTGAATGGAAAATTAAATATTATCCAACAATAACAGTGGCCAGCAGAGGCCCTTTGCAGCAACGTGCAGCAGCTGTGTGACACAGAACAGACACATTATGCAAAGACTCAGACATCCAAACAATTCTCAAACAAAACGTGTTACACATTCACCCCTGGCTGCGTTCAGAGACACGGCTGAAAATATCAATGACAACGGCCACACAAGTTTATTTGCTATTCCCAGTACACTGTGGGTACAAGTAAGAGTAAGAATGTGAAAATGCAGTTTAGAGTTAATGCAAACATTCAAACATTTTTAGAGCATGAAGACTGACTTCATATTCAATATTTTATGAATGACAATTGTTTTATTCATATGATAACACCATATTTCTCATGTTGTCACACAATATAAAATACTTAAAGAGATAAATGTAAAAAAAAAAACATATTTCTCTAATATTCCACTTTGGATCATTCTCTTATTCATCTTGTCTTTGTCATGATCATAACAAAACTTTTTTTCAATGCAGCTTTGCTCTCTGTTTGAACAACCCCACCTCTGTCGCTCTGTCTGTCATGTTTATTTGGAAGCTGTGGCTTGTGTAAACCAAAGGCCAGGACACAGTGTGTTGGACCTCTGCCTGTGCTGACAGACCTCTGGAGGAGAAGCAGCCGCTCAGACCCTGAAAAGAGTAAAGTGGACGAAAGGACACGGCTGACGTAGAATGACAATCATACAGGAGCAAACAAGCAGCTGAGATTAACAAAATGATTCTGAGATGGAAGTGAGGATGCCTTTTACAGACATTGTGACAGCACTGAGGTTTTTCATTAAGGAAATTCACTACATTGAAATTTAATAAAACACTTGCTAATACTCACTAATAGTACTCACATCTTTAAGTATAAGTAGCAATACCACAGTGTAGAAATATTATTTTTAAGTAAAAGTCCTGCATTCAAAATCTTACTTTAGTAAAAATTACAAAATTAGCATCAAAATATATATTTATAAGCCCAAACCTAAAAGTGTAGAGTGGCCTATTTCAGAATAAATACATATATTTCTGGACTAGAATAATTCATGCATTAATGTGTCACTAATGTTGCAGCTGGTAAAGGTGGGGCTCATTTTAATTACTTCATATACTGCTTGCAAGCTTAACTAGACAATTTCTCTTCAAACTGTGGTTGCAGAGAAGTATAAAGTAGCAGAAAATGGAAATACTCAAGCAAAGTACTAGTACCTCATAATCGTACTTAAATACAGTACTTGAGTACATGTACTTAGTTACATTCCACCACTGCAAAGATGGGTTTAACACCACTATCAAGGCATTCATTAGGCTAATAGATCATTACTTTTTTGTGTGGTTTTCTCATGTTTGGTGCACTTTCTCTGTGCTGTTAACCTTTAGATTGCTATCCAACAGATGATTTGTGTTTGTTAAAATCACACTCTGACACGCTCAGACTTCACACCTGAAACTGCATTGAAATTTAAACTTGTCGACAGAAACCGTGACTCACACCCTAAATTACACAGTCAATGCACCAAATCACTAACTGCTTCCTTCTCATCCCACGCCTCAGACGTCCCCGCCCCAGCCACAAGTCATTATTGAACATTCAGTTTGGATGCTCACATGAAGGCTCACGTGGGAACAATGGCCATTCAGAAAAATAATTCATACAAGGTTGTTGAGAGAAAATAAAAACAGAAATGAATGCAGACTCTGTTTGTAGGCATAAGGCATAATTTGCCAGGTCTGTTTGACATGCCTAAACTAGAAATATTGAGGCTTTACACTTGTAGAATCATGATATAAATGTTTTTTAATTATGTAGTGTGCATATTTTGTTTCCATGATATTTACAAAATAAAATATAACCAAATATACAATTCCATGTTTTCTTTCCAAAAATTCCAAAAGACTTTTAACTGTTGTTTATTCTTGTATAACAGAGCAACAGTCAGTTCAAAAGCAGGGTAATTGCTGTTCTAAGAGATAACCAAGTCCTTATATGTACCCAGACTGACATAACAGAAGGACACTAGTAATACAATGTTCAGTGCTATTTCTGCATTGACACAAAAGGTGCATGGAGCAGGATCAAAATGAAACTTATTGTTCAGCAAACATACATATACGACTGCTGTTGAATGAGTGTATTTGTGATCCTCTTGAAGTGAGTCTCTTTCACTTTAACAAAAACTTGACAAAATAGAAAATGAAAGCTTTTAGGATCACAGTTTAGTCAGTTCAGAATAAACAGTATTTTGAGGTCACAAATATACCATGTGGAACTGCGTTTGATCAAACAGGAAATATTTTCACTTTATAACAAAACGTTAATTATTTTTATGTACCCTATTAGTATGTACTGAGGAAGAGCTGATGGATTCATAAAGTGTACAAACTATTAATAAACATTCAATTTAAGGCTGGACTTAAGAGGAGATAGAAACTTGCCAGTGTAATCAATAGTGTACATTATTTATCTATATATATTCCATAATATCTTTACAGTACCGATCAGCGTAGAATGTGTATCTCGCTTATTCATTGTAGATGTTATTTGCACATACTGTCGGTAGGAGGTGCTGTTACATCAGGTCATGAATAGTTACATTGCAGATGAGTTTTCTCATACTTTCTCTCTCCTGTGGGCCATATTTTTTCAGTCATCGTCCTCCAGTAGAGCCGAGATATCAGACAAAAATACTAAATACAGTCATATCGGACATTAATACCACAAGGACACTTTGACTCAACTGCTCTGCGTCTTTAAAGCCACGACACACTGCGTCCTTGGAGCATGCGCAATGCGGGGGAGCAGCAGCCCCTATGAAAAACAACAACAATCAGTCCAGCAGCAGGAAAAAGAGAAATGGCCCCTTGAAGCTCAACACTTGTGGCCCTAATCACAGTAGTCATCCCAGCCCAGCTGCTGCTATTTCTACCGGAGCATTATATGTCGAGCCCATGAACTTGGCCAGTCAAAGCGGGGATGCCGGCGGAAGCCAGCTCCTGTTCGCCAACTTTAACCAGGACAACACGTAAGTCAGGGCCGGGGACAGCAGGGCCGGGGACGGTGTGTGGGGGAACCGACGGCCTGTGCTGTCAGGCTAGCCGACGTTAGCTAGCTCAGCGTGGACTTCACGAGGTGACAGGGCGCGATGTGAAACCGCCGGGATGCTGTTTCTCACGTTAAAAATGACTCGCTGGTTTTAGGTAAAGCTAATTAGGCTGTCTGGTTAACGGTAACATGCTAATTCATCCGCCACTAGCATAGCTTCCTAGCTAACATGATGCTGTGTGGTCCGAGGCTAACTTTAGCCACAATACACATGTAGGTTAGGTGTCATGTAACTTGGGAGGCTGAGGTGACGATTATAATGATTAATACACTGACTGCATATAAATATAATTATTTACATTAATGTGAGCTTGCTTATTTAGCTCGCAAGCGTTGATTAGCTGGTGTTTTATTAGCAGTGGCGCTGCAGTTATAGGATGTTTGACAAGGCTGTAAAAGTCTCAAACTGGGTCACTGTGTTTATTGTATACAGACCTATAGATGACATATAGCTATATATATGTTCCTTTTAGAGGCCTGGTTTTATTTGAAAGCAGCTCCAGTCGTGTGATCCCAGTCTGACCAGTACACCCAGCTGCTCCCTCCAGTGTCCAGTTTGAGGCTCTCCTCAGTGAGCTGTAATAACCACACTGGAGCCAAATTCAGTGTGTGTATGGGTGTAGTATCTTGCTGATGCAATGACTTTTAAACGCTGCTCTTGTCTCTGTTTGTATTATTTATGTAGGTCCTTAGCCGTTGGCACCAAATCAGGATACAAGTTTTTCTCCTTGTCCTCTGTGGACAAATTGGAACAGATATATGAATGTAGTAAGTATTGTCCAAGCCCTGTTCTTACTTTCCTGTCATTCTGCACACTTATTCAGGCACAAGTACAAAATCCTTGTGTATATATAGATTTTAATGCTACTTATTCTACCACAACAGTATCACTACTCTGTTGTATTATAGCTCAGTCATATTTTTGGAGTTATTGTATTTAATGCATGTTGTCTAGACATCACACATCAATACACCATTAGAGTTATTCCTGTTACTTTAAATATTGATAAAGTTGGTCAGCATCTTTTCCCACATCCATGTACTAAAACACCAAGCTTCCTCCTCATTATTGGACTTGCATTATTCATATTATGATCTTTTCAGCAGTCTTATTATGCTTGTTAGCTACCCATATATGGTGCTAACCTGTACCTTTTGGATAGCCCTGTTACATTTGAATATCAATGCAAAGCAGGCAGTAGGAGACCTAAGTTGTACAGTCAGAGGAAGACAGTGAGTGTTTTGGTCCTTTAAGTGCTATTATCTATAATTCATGAACATGGCTTTTGCCCAGTCCATTCACTAACCATACATAGTGTGCTTAAAGTTTTCAAGGTGTATTCAGGAACACCAAAACTCACACAGAGAATAAAGTGGCACCACAATGGCCGTCAACAGTCATTATAGTCATCTGTGAATCAGCTTACTGCTAAATGTGGTTGTTATGTATTATATAATGCTTTTGTTTGCACCATTTTACTCGCTTAACTGTTTAAAATTGCTGTCATAAGCGTCATAGAAAGACAGCTAATAAAAGCTGAGAGCATGTCACTGGGCAAACATGAAGTGATGATTCGTGTGTCTGTCTACGTGTGTGTGTGGCCCTGCAGCAGACACAGAGGATGTGTGTATCGTGGAGCGTCTGTTCTCCAGCAGCCTGGTGGCCATCGTCAGCCTCAAGGCCCCCAGGAAGCTCAAAGTCTGTCACTTCAAGAAGGGAACTGAGATCTGTAACTACTCCTATTCCAACACCATACTGGCTGTCAAGCTCAACAGACAGGTAGGAGGACGAAGATAAAGAATTGCCTGTCTGTTTGATTGCATTTTCACTTGACATGTGACACCTTTGGCAAACACCAGAAGACGTTTTAATGTTGTGTAAATATCATAGTCGGGTAATAAATGTTGTTGTTGTCGTTTTTAACCTTTGATAGTGATGTCATTGATGTATTTGTGGTTCCTTGGCAGAGGCTGATTGTGTGTCTGGAGGAGTCGCTTTACATTCACAATATCCGAGACATGAAAGTGCTGCACACTATCAGAGAAACTCCACCCAACCCCTCAGGTTAGTCTGAAACATGACAAGCAAGTATCTCAACATAATATAGTATGTGTTTATTGTGGGAGGTAGTACATAGGGTGAAAATGTTAAAGTGATGTGGTTTTGATTTTGGTTTCCTTGTACTATACTGTGTGCTCATACTGGAACCGGGGAAGTGATTTTTAGGGAATGTTTTTGCTCATTCATTTTTTTATCAGTTTATTTGTAGTTCAAAATGAATTCTATTTTGTTTGCTGTTGCCCTAAAGGCTGAAAACTGTCAGAGTGATCTGAGTTACTTCTGCGATATTTATGTATTTAATACTTCGACAGAACAAAAAGCCAGTCATGCTCTTAGAACTATTAAAAACATTTAGATCACTGTAGTCGCATGAGTCATTCTTTCAGTTTCACTCATCGTCAAGTATAGAGAAATGCGCTTCTGTTGGGATCTGATTTCACTTTCTCTTTTTGACTTCCTTTTGTTAATTAGTTTATATTTGCGCTCATATTTCTCCAGGATTGTGCGCCCTTTCCATCAGCAATGACAACTGTTATCTGGCCTACCCAGGCAGTGCTACGATAGGAGAAGTTCAGGTGTTTGACACAGTCAACCTGGTAGGTGAACACAGTGACACAGTGAAGCCCCCTGCCATACATTCTTTCATACAGTTACTCTTTAATAAACCTCCTATATTTAATCTTCCACACCAGACATTTCTCCCCAGTTCTTATTTCTTCAGTTTTCTGTCAAACATAACTGCTCCGTCCTCACTATTCTGTCAGCCAGTGTTTCCTGTCATCAGTCACTAATGATGCTCACTATTTTCTTTCTTCTGAATCTCTAACGTCTCAAACTAGTGTTGGTATTTGCTTTCCAGCGAGCGGCTAATATGATTCCAGCCCACGACAGCCCATTAGCAGCTCTGGCTTTTGATGCCAGTGGAACCAAACTGGCCACAGCCTCAGAGAAGGTAACAGTTGCTGTACAGTATATTGGCCTGTGTGGGTTATGCAATGATGATGTGTTATCTTTTGTTTTCTGGCTGAGCAAATACGGATCGTTGTTGTTGCTTCCTCTCCATCTTCTGTGCATCTTTCACTTCCTCCCAGGGCACAGTCATTCGTGTCTTCTCAATCCCAGAGGGACAGAAGCTCTTTGAGTTTCGGAGAGGAGTCAAGAGGTAGATGATTTGATGATTGATGTACCACAGTTTTGTTTTTTCAGAACTTAAAGCTGTTTTGCTGTGATGAACTATCATGATTCACTATCTGACCTTAGGTGTGTGAGCATCTGTTCGCTGGCGTTCAGTATGGAAGGTCTGTACCTGTCGGCCTCAAGCAACACAGAGACGGTCCACATTTTCAAATTAGAGACGCAGAAGGAGAAGTATGTGTACGTACCTTCCTGTCTCCATCCTTATGTGTCTAATTTTGTCCGATTTTAAAAAGCTCCTGAATGCTACGCTGACCTCCCTACAGTATGCTTCATGTTCCTCTGAGAAACACAGGTTTTCTAACATTATGTGTATGTGTATTTAGGCCAGCAGAGGAGCCCACCACATGGGGAGGGTACCTGGGCAAGGTCCTGATGGCATCCACTACCTACCTGCCTTCCCAGGTTACAGAAATGTTCACCCAGGGGAGAGCCTTCGCCACCGTACGTCTGCCCTTCTGTGGACATAAGAACATCTGCGCTTTAGCTGTGTGAGTAAACACCTGAATCACTTGGTTTTACCTCAGCAGACTCGGCACAGTTTGAACAGCAGTTTTTTAATGACATTGGAGGAATCTTAATCCTTCAAGAGTCCCTTACTGCTGAAGATTACTTTGGCGAAAGAGAATCCTTACAGTTTCAGTAGTTGCATTACAACTGTATACAAGCGATGGTGTCTAATATTAAAGACCAGTAAATAAGAGGCTCTTCATTTTT
The DNA here is from genome assembly GCA_037975185.1 of Centropyge bicolor. Taxonomy (NCBI): domain Eukaryota; kingdom Metazoa; phylum Chordata; class Actinopteri; family Pomacanthidae; genus Centropyge; species Centropyge bicolor. The sequence continues at coordinate 459,807 of JBBMOC010000022.1, read as the reverse complement.
AAATGGCCTTCAAGATGTCTGTAAATCTTTGTTTTTATTGTTTAGGATTCAGAAGATTCCCAGGTTGTTGGTGGCAGCAGCTGATGGTTACCTGTATCTTTACAACCTGGATCCACAAGAGGGAGGGGAATGCACACTTATGAAGCAGCACAGGTAACACACACACACACACACACACACAGAGTAAATACAGAAAGTATGTGACAGATGTAACGTGACGATCCACAGGTCACTCAACACTGTAAAATGAAGTGTAACACAGTCAAGTGAGAGTTTCTGTCACTGTATCCCTGCTGTCATCGTCTTCAGGTTAGATGGCAGTGCTGAGCCATCCAATGAGATCCTTGAGCAGGGCTCACATGACCGCCCACTTGTGGCCCAAACCTACAGTGCAGCAGTCACTAAAGGTATGTCACATAAATCTTCAATAACACTTTATTTTTTTACAGGTCTTGAAATTCATTTGGTTTTTTCTATATTTTTGTCTTATAATTTTGTAGGAATTTAGGTGTAAAGAATTATTTACTGGTGTTAATTGTAAATTGTATGTTTGCCTTTAGTCAAATAAACATTTAATTAGGAAATTACAAACCACTGAAATCAAACGTTAACAGTGTTTAGTTTTTTTTGTCATCATGTTGAAATAGAAGTTCAGTGATAAGCACTTTCATACTTATCTCTGGCAAAAATGAGAGATGAAGTATGAAAATATGCCCAGGCAAGACTTTCAAATCTCAGGTCATCATCAGCTTCTGAGTTGCAGTAATTTCAGAAAGGAAATTAAGAAAAAAAATCTTTGTTTTTTTTAATGACATTTGACTTTGTTACACAATGTAGGTTGTGTACAAAGTTGTTTCAGAATTTGACCTTTGAACACTTGTTTCCTAGGTTACTGCGAAGAGCAGGGTGCCGTGGGAGGAGCGGGGCTAGAAGATGACCTCAACGACTTGCGCTTAGAGGAAGAGAACGAGCAACCACCACTCATCCTTGAAACTGACTGATTTAACGGACGGCTGTACCCACCAATCAGAGGGCTCCTCTGGTGCTGCTATGAACATGTGACACAAGGGGGGCAGGGGCAGGATCAAAGACTGGGGGGTGTTTTTAAACGCTCAAAGTGTTCAAGAGCCTGTCTGTAAGTCTAACTGTGCATTTGTCTGTTCACATACATGTTTTCTTCCTCCCTCCCTCCTTCCTTCCTCCGCTCCCTTTTCCCCTCAGTTTTGCCTGCGCAGGCCAAACTGACGCTTTGCATGTACATGTGCCAACCGCTAAGAACATGCTCCAATGTGAAATGAGTATCTGTGAGTGTGTGTGTTGGACGTTTGATCAAAAAAAAAAAAATGTAGCTGTGTCCGCTTAAGACACACACACACTAACGCAAGCACTGTGTAAAATGAAAGTGATTGTGTAAGTGCCTCGCTGCCCCGGTGTCATGGTTTCTTCTGTTTGAGAGGGGAATCTCTTTGCATTGGCTTAATAAAATCTATTTTCATTTGTTGGATCTTAACCGGGGGTGTGTACTATCTTTTCTGACCCTTTCCTCTCTCACACACACAGTCACACTCTGTCGTGCGAGGAGTGTGGCATCAGTCATCTGACTCAACTTTTCCCTCCAAAGAACGATCTAGAAGCTTTTGGCATGAGGCAGAGGTGTTTGCGAACAAGAGTGTGTGTCTGTGCGCTTGTGCTGAGAACCCATTTGTGCGTGTATGCTGGGCATGTACATTAGCAAAACACTGAGTGATTAGCCTCCACTTGTCCCCCTCTCCCCTCACTTTTACCTCATCCAAACAGAGGCTCAGTGGACCTCCCCGCCCTCTCCGCCCCTCCTCAGGCCTGCAGTCATTGGTTGATTTTAAAGTCTGATATTACTGATCTTTTTTTAAATCTACATAACCGTTTATAACCGATGATGTGTCATGCGTAAGAAAACATGCATGGTGTTGTTGACGTGGTACTTTGTCCATACATCGGAGACATTTGGGTGGTGACGATCAGTTAAAGGCAGCCTGCAGATCAGTTGAGAACGGCAGGAAGCTGTCAGTGACAGCATCCTGCAGGATCTCTACTCTGTACATTACTAGATGTGAGCTATCACTGTACCATTTTATCAGGTCATGACCATGGCTTGGAGATTTCACTCTGAGTTAGTGGGTGTTTGGCCATCGAGGGAACTGTGGATTACAATTTGATTGATCTGGAGCTCAGACTGAGCCTCATCAACTGGTCCAGGATGCTGCATGATAACCCATTAATCCTTTGGTGTCTGAAGCCACTAAACAAGGATTAGCCATGGGATTTTGGAGTGTCAGGCATTTTCTAATAATTTTGTATAAAATGTGAAACGTTCATCTGAAACTAAAATGAAAATAAATTCCATGTTGATGTATCAGATAGGTGCCTTTTGTTCTTGTCACACTCTGGTAACTTGCTTATATTCATTAAGAAAAACAATTCAATGAAAGAGCAATTACTATTATATTAGTTGGCATCAGTTATTATAACTATAAAATGTTATTTAACTTCATCCCACATTTAGATATTTACAATAGCTTTATAGAACAGTTTACAATTTACCATAAAGCTCTAGGATCTTGATGTTGATGATTACGGAAATAAAGTTTATACAGATTTATAGTTTTAGTGACATTCAAAATGAGGAAGGGCCAACCAAAGCTACTTTCAGCCCACTGCCCCACTGTCATGTTGTGAATCAGTGTCTCAGAAATTTTGATTGACAGACCACAGTACACCAGGGAGGCTGTGTTTAATCTTCACACAGTGTCAGCTGAATAACCAAGCCAAGGCAATACTTTGTTCTAATTTGATTGTACCAAACAAAACAATGTAAACTGAGATGGTAAGTGCCTGTGGTATCTTTTGCATTTTATGTGATCATAAAATGCTTTTGGGGTTTTTTGTTTGTTTGTTTGTTTTTGTTTTTTTTGCTTCTTGGGGGCAACACACTGATAAACCTTTCAAAGCTACAAGGAACTTTCCTTTTGTGTTGATTATGGCACCCCCTGTGGACAAAAGTGGGAGTGTTTCTCCCTGCCGTTGTACAGATCTTGACCTGGCTAGCATGTGCAACTTAGTTTTAATACTGTTTTACATTTTTTTTTACAAACAGCTGTTTGTAGGGTGGAAGAGGTCAAATATCTATTTGTGGCTATATAAGATTAACAACTGTAATATGATGATATATGAAGCACTGTTCACACACCAAAGTTACATGGGAGTCTAAAACAGATTGAGTGGCTTGGTATTAATCATTTTGTTGACAATGCTGAAGCTATCAACCTTTCCTATATTAAATACCTGTCGGCCAGTTCCCTCCCTGTTATATATTTATTTTTCTATTTTAGCCTTCAATCAACTCTTTCTCTCCTTCTCTCTCTTTGTTGATCCTCACCAAATCATTAAAGTTGATGTGTAAAACCAAAACAATAAGATATAAGACAAGACCTTATGTCAAAATCTAACTGTAATACCTTCAGTACATCAGTTAACATTGCGCTTGCATGGTGCATATCCTTAAATAAAAACCTGTGTAACCAACTTACCTCAAACCTCAGTTCCTTTTTCCTGAGGGCCTTCTTATGGATTAATTCACCCCTGTGCATAATTGTATCATCTATGGTGTCAAAGACATGTTAAATACATTATACAATTGCCTGCATAAACAGCGTAATGTGGTCTATATGGATTCAACGTTCATCCAGACCAGATGTAGACTCCTTGTCCAAACACAGATAAAAAGTTAAAGAGCTGTATTGTTGCAGGATGTGTGCTTCAAAGATGATTCGCTCAAATAGATGAATCGTTTAAAGGCCTAGCTGCTAGCAGTTTGTGTGTTTGTCTCTCTCTCCCCCTCTATCCTTCCTGCCCTACGGCTGGGTTCCTCATCCTCTATTTATTTCAGGTCATCTCTGCCAATTCTGTCGCTCCTCAGGACCATCCAGTTCATGGATAATCTTCCTGTGTTCAGACAGACTGCTGTTGGCCTCCTACAGTGACACAGGCAAGAGGTTTGTCTCAGCATTAAATACATTTGTATGTTACTTTAAAAAAATTCTGTCTTCAGCTCTCGAACGTCTGCTTCTGAGGAAATAAAAAGTGTCCTATTTTTTTGATTGACACATTTTTGATTATCAAAGCTCTAATGGGATTCAAGTTTCATAATCAAAAGTGCCACAATTTAAAAGAACTGTTCAACATCTTTTGTATACTACTCTTAGACATGAGGGGTATCAACATTCTTATCTAATCTTCCAAAATGTCAAAAAAAAAACAAAAAAAACAACAACAACCCTGAATCATATGTAGTTAGAAAGAACATGTTCCTTAAAACACTACCAAAAATCATAAAAATACTTAGAAAGATAAGAATCAACTCTTCATTCTCATTGGACAGTCGGTCGAGCTCGGCCTCCTGTTTCAGGATAGACAGACTTTGATACTAAAGTGAGAAATTTGATGAAATTAATAGAGGTTATATGATGATCCACTAGAGAAAAAGACAGCAGTAATGAATTACGTCAAAAGAACAAATCAAGAATCAATAAAATGGGATTATAAAACCATATGATGCTCATCCATTATCATGTTCTTACAAATGTGCACAAATGTAATACATTCAGTTATTCCTTTCTTTGTATTAAAAATATTGTGCAATATTGGATAACTGATCATTATATAAAATATATTTGCTGGTTACAGGATTAGTACAAGATTTACAGTTGGACACAATCATTTTGGACACTTGTGATGGCCATTTGTTTTTACAGCCAAATGATTAATAAATGAATTAATAGACAAATAAGTATATTAATTAATCACTAATATCCCACATACAGTCCTATGAGATTCTGTATTTTTTGATGCCCGGTCACAGCAGAGACCTGAATTCTCTCAGAGCGCATGCTGCAGACATTTATTTGTCTGCAAGTGCGTGTGTGTGTGTGTTAGTCTGTCCAAGTCTATTGTGAGGTCTTCCACCTCTCCCCACAGCCTCTGCTTGACCTTCTCCAAGCTGGCAGCTCTGGTTTGGGCCGCCTCCACTGCCTCCTCAGCTTCCTGGAGAAGCTCTGCAAGTTTGCGCCTGGAGGAGAGTGGGTGGAGAGAAAAGGGAGAGGCAACCGTGGGATTAAATTAAAAAGTATCAAGTTGACATCCATGTTTCATTCATGCATGAGGCTGTTGTATAAAACTTTAGGCTTCACTTTTTGTTTTGCTCTACTCAACTGTCTTGGTCTCCTCCAGCTGCTCAGCGCGGTGGATGGTGTCCATCTCATACTTGCTCCTGTAGGGGCAGAAAATTCCCTCAAAGTAAAGGTCAGATGTGTGTGTTTGTGTGTCCTTGTCCATCTGTTATATAAGCTCGTCAGTCTTTGAGTTGAGGGATGCTTTAGCCTGGTCACCTGTGTCGGCTTACTCTCCTCCAACTCCCTGCTCAGTTCACTGTTCCCCGCTACACACATACACACACGCACAAAACAGAACCCGTAAACTATAAAACAGTGTTTGTGGGTGGGTGTGTGTGTGTGCTCACTAGTCAGATGGATTCTGGTGGTGCTGAGCTCAGTGTGAGGTGTCCATTACAGCCAGTTGTCCTCCAGCTTTATGGGCGTAAGTCTCAGAATTTATCTATAAATGTAAACGCCCAAATACACACGTTTGCAAAAGCAGGTGTGTGTATGAGTCACGAGGTGTGTTTTCTCCATAACTTCACACCTTCGTTTTCTGTGTGGCCTCCATGGTGACACAGAGGTTGTTAATTACACTTAACTTATATAGGAGAAATGTGTCTACATGTGTGAACAGAATAGCAGTAAGTGTTTCACTGCCTGCTGGGCTTTTTAAAGACCACATTTATTTTTTTGGAAAAACTGATTCTCAGCACTGTGACTGAAATGCAATGTTAATACACCAGAGGCTCAAAGTTGGGCTCGAGATCTCTGTGATCCTTCACAGCAAAGAAGATCAAACGAGCAAGAGAAGCAGAGGATTTCACACCGGTGATTCAATCTGTCTTTGACGGCTTCCTAGAAGCCAGCAGAAGTAGTAGTAGTTACTATAGATTTGCCAATAGACTACGAGAATAGCAGAGTAGACCACACTTTTCAGCATTTGTCCAAAAATAATCTGTAACATAACACACTTTCCAATTTGTCCAGCAAGTGCTACTCAACATGGGTAAAAGTGAGCTGGCAATGAAAATTCAAACACTGAAAAATCAGCTTAACTTGTAAGGTTCAGGTGGGAAATTTATTATGTTTATGTTTGCTGTTTGCATATTAAGTTTAAAGTTTCTTCTCTGTTGTATCAGAAGGGCAGGTTCCATCATTTATACTTGTTCAAGATGCTGCTGGAATGGAGAGCCGTTACACACGTTATATCTTAACAAACGTCTTTACAAATCCACAGGAAAATTACAGACTGAGACAGGTCGGTAGTGATTAACCCATTAAAAAATGAGGTGATGTCATATACCTTTTTCAGTTTTTTATGTGAAGTAAAACCCAGTGCTGGCAAGTTTTATTCAGTACTGACTATTACTGCTTGCATGCTGAAGTGCACCTGTTAAAACAAGCTTTCAGCGTTGCCATTTATGAAAAACATTCTCCTTTTGCAAATTACACTGTTTTCCACCGTTTAAAGTATGGAAATAAAAAGAATGTACTTTTGTATTGAATGTTTTGATGTTTTCTTCATGTAGTTTTCTGGGTTAATTAAACAGAAATATAAGCATAGATGTACTTAAAGGTTTTAAGTGGAGTAATTGGAAAAAGCAATTTAAATAATACATTATTTAAAGTTTAATCAACTTGGAATTTAGTGTATTGAACTTAAAAAAACTAAGTGTAATCACTGTGCAAAGCAATTGATATTGCAGATGATTTTAAGTTAAATCAACTTGGTATTCAGTGTATTGAACTCAAGCTTTTAAGTTAAATGCACTCAAGCTTTAAGTCCATTGTACTTTCTTTTTTAAGGCAACCGGTTTCCTCAGATTTTTTAAACGGGTTTACAGTGCATGTATCAGCTGACTGCGTGCAGATGTTAATCACATACTGCAGCAAGCCCCAGTGAGTGTGAGTGTGAGTGTCCCCCAGCAAATACGTGGACGACTGTAATGTCTGCCCTCTTCAAATAGTCTTTTTTTTTTTTCTTTTTTTTTTTACAAGAAAATTTGAATAATCTAAATAATGTTTTTGCAGTACCTTTGGTCCCAAACTCAACCTTGACTCCAGGGTATGCTATGCACCTCTGTAGCTCCCCAGAGCTGATGGCCATGAGGAGGGCGACTCTGTCATCCCCTTTAGGAAGGGAAGAAGGGAGGGGACAGGAGAAATTAATGGAATAATTTCATGTCTTATGGCACATGCTGAAAAAAATGGGTCAGAACAGAACACACAATAGAGATAGGGACTGATGAAAGGAAAACACCTTGAGTGACAGAGAAAGAGCCAGGTGGACTTTTTATACCCTCAGTGGAATCCACATCCGCCTGTTCCTCTCTGGTTTCTGTTTGAACTTTATGTTGTGCATTACGCCTCCAGTCAGCTTGTACGCGCTCATCTTCTCCTCAGGAGTAAAGCCCAGGACATCAAAGGCTTCCTGTGGATGCAAAAGAGAAAAGAGCATCAGCACTGCAAAGCCCGCAGTCGGTGTGCACAACAGAGACACAACAGCACCATCACCAGGCTGATGCGTGTACATGTTTTCTCACTGGTTATCCAAAGAAGTGTGTCTGTCTTTATTGCTTTGATTTAAAATGAGATCACAGCATGAATTACTGAGTTGACTGAAACTTGATTGCAGGTTTAATAGTAAAGATGAACATCAAACAACAGATTTTCTCAAACAGTGTGACTGGACTTTTAAACAATGTTTCCCTGCTCAGTCTCAATTCTACGCATTTTTTTTGACATCCATGGAAACATGTCATTGTAATCCATAATGCAAAATTGTCCCTCTCGTTTCAAATGAACATGTGACTTAAAATACTGTATATATCTTTAATTCCATATTGACTTGTGACATTGCAGCTTTATCCTTCTCACCTATTAGTTCTAGCTTCCTTCCAGACAGGAGTCGGTTTGAGATGTGGTATCCTCTCTCAGCAGCCTGCTGGGAAATCACTCTTTATCTGTGCAGCACATCTGATGTACACACACATACACAGAGAGAGAAAAACACAACAGGACAGTTTTGAAGATGCTTATTCCATTCCTTTCACACTAAAGTGTTTTCACTGAATAATATCTTAATTTCATTGAACATAGTGTGGAAAACAAACAACATTTGGCATTTTACCAAGGTTCACTAACACAAAGCATTAAAAAAAATCCACTCACAGGTCTCAATGTCAGCACTAGCCAGCTGTCGGCTCACAGGTTTGGCAATACTGTTGTTATTTTTCTACAATTTTAACTTCATTTCACATGGACGTTATTTGTCTCACAGAATCGAAATGAGCAAATACATGTGTCCCAGCAAAGCGTGAGGAGCTGCTGTTGTTCCTGATGGCCTTGGTGTTGTCAAATGCCTCCAGCGCTGCGTTAGCCCGGATGATCTGCTCCTCCAGAGAGAGCCTTTAGAGAAGAGCAGAGAGGAGAAATTTGCATGGTTTTGGTGGACAAGAAAGGCAACATGTAAAATCATATCTATGCATACACAAACACGCAGTAGCCTTGAAGTATTTGCTCCCAGAGGCTCCAACATTGCAAAGTACTGGATAGCTTTCTTGGTGTTTTTTCTCTTGCCAGCACCAGATTCTCCACTGAAGGAGAAAAACATATAAGGGATTAATAATAGTAAGATATGCAGACTGCACCATATACATTTTTTTAAACATGTTGTCCATACGTGCTCAGCATAGACTGGCTCTCATGCCCTGTGATGATGGGACATAAAGAGGGCAGGTGAGCAACAGAGAAAGTGAGAGAGACAGGAGTAATTACTGCTGATTTCCCTCTGAGCAGATCAGAGGACTGCTGATGTTCTCTGTCAGCAGTACCAACAGCACAGACAGCTGTCAGCTCTCCCCTGATGCCGTATAATGGTTTCAAATATTTTTTTCTACTCCCTGAACAAATCATCACACGCCACACTGATTACATGCTTTCAGCAACCGCCCCGCTCCCTCTCTCCACATAAAGAACAGCATAATGACTTTCATGCAGCTCGTCCCAGGAGGGTCATCCCCCATCACCACATAACACTTGCTCGCTTCTCCTCTTTGACAACCTCCCTCGCCCGTCCATGACCAACAGCTGATTAAACATTTTACCCTCAGCACATCATGATAGGCGTTGTCAAAGGCAGAGAAGGTGGACAGGAACATGTTAGGGGTTTGAAGGATGCATCAAGATGAAATGGCTGACAAACTCATTAATATGAGTACAAGTCCTTTGCCTTTCCTTCCATTTCCCCTTCTGTGTCTTGCCTTTCCTATCTACTCCATTACTGATGGTATTAAGGGAAAAGTCCACAATTTTGGCGGGGGGGTTGGGTTTGTGTCACTCACCTCTCCTCGAGGTTATCTCCCAGATGACATCATTATGACATCATCAGGGTTATTTTCTTTCTTTTTTCAGAAGATATTATACAAACGTTTAAACAGGCTTCACATAGCTGAAGTTGTTCCATTCAACAAAGTTTTATAACTGCCCTCAAGGTATCGTGTGGACATGGTTTTAATATTTTGTGTTGCTGTGCTTCAGTGTTGATTAACAGGCTTACAGATCCTCATTTGGACAGAGTGGATGTGCTGGCCTCATTGAGGAAAGTGAGGCTGACCCTGTCGCTGGCTTGATGGAACTTAAAAAGGTTCTGCTGCACATCATCTGTCCTGATCAATCAGTCTTTTCATCATCGTGATTATAATGATCAGCGTGAGATTATTACCATTATCCTTAACATCAGCTCACTTTTACTTTATGAATGTAAAGGTATCCTAAATCCTAGTAGCAGCAGTGTTGGTTACAGTGTTCTTGGTGGTCTTGACAGTGACTTTGTCCCCATCTTCAGTCCAAAAATCTCCCCAGCAATGAAAGCCTCCTTCTCATCCTTGACCCAGCAGGAGTGCTTGATGTCTTATGCTTTATTCATAGCATCCAGGCGCTCTTTCTCTAAGGGAACCACAGATGGCATGGGGTCCACATCGTCCCCATTCTCCCCTTTATACACACCCGGCATGGCTGCTACTGCTGCTGCTGCTGCCATCGACAAACACCAACCAACCGAGCAGCTCACTCACCTACTGGCTGCTGGCATTACAAAGACTCACAAAATGTATATAAAGTCACTCTCACTCTTTATCTTCTTCTTCTCTTCTTTGCCCTTTTTTAATCTTTTCTATTTGTATTGAAATCAGGTTGTGAGAACGAACTCACATTTGACCACCCAGTGCGATCTCCCAACTGTTCTGTGCAATGAATGACTTCATCTTTATTAACTCTGTGTGTGCGTATCCCCAGATGTATAACTGGATGTGTCTCTATGATTGGAATGATCTAAGAAGTTGTGAACACACTCAGTTTGTCTCAGGGGTTCCAGCGGCACACTCACTGTATAGACACACACGCACACAAACACACACATAATCACATAATCACACTAACAGCTGTACATAACTGTTTTGGAGAGATAAACTAATTTGCATGTGTGTATGTGTGTGTGTGTGTGTGTGTGTGTGTGTGTGTGTGTGTGTGTGTGTGTGTGTGTGTGTCTGCAGCAACACTGCGGCCACCTGTGGAGTGCCGACACGTACATGATACATATATGATACATGATACATACAAACACAAGTGCTAGTTGGACAGATGTGCAGTTGCAGATAAAAATGGGATGAAGAGACTAAGACGAAGAGGGGGGCTGAGAAAAACACCAATGCTTCTGTGAAGACAGAGACCTCTAAATCATTACTTCCACCTGTTCCCCTTGCAATTATGAGCTTATCTGTGTGAGCAGGACAGAGAGAAGGAGTGTGTGTGTGGGGGGGTCCAGACTCAGACAGATCAACAGACAAAAAATGGATATAAAGGTTGCAAGTGCATGNAAAGTAAGAAGACTTAGGTTCAGGTAAAGAACTGGGGAATGCATTATGTCAATGGAGCGTCCCCCTGAGGACAGTGTGTGTGTGTGTGTGTGTGTGTGTGTGTGTGTGTGTGTGTGTGTGTGTGTGTGTGTGTGTGTGTGAGCCAAGCTTCTGGAAGTGTGTGGCGTCCGGCAAGCCGTTTCACCGCTTATGTGGATTTACTGTGTCCTGTAAACAGGCTGGTGAGAGGGTCCATTGTTTCAGCAGTTAATACTACAGCCGAGCTGCTAACCCCAGTGCTGCAAAAGAGCCAAATCCCTCCAGCCAGTATCCCTGCCCACCCAGCTCCTTTAACGGAGCCCACAAATGTTTTAGCCCACTTTATGCTATACTTAACATTCCTGACAAACATTTATTTAAAGCTGATCGTATCATTTTAGAGGCAGCAAAATAAAGCATTTACTTGACTTGAGGGATATTTATGCATTCTTGGGTTATGATCTCACCTTATGACCATGATTACGTAGTTTAAAGCACAGATTTTATTGTGTAAAGTCCCCTGTATTCTTACTGTGACTTTAACAACTATAGGCTACTTTTATTTTCTGTGTCATGAGGAGCTTGAATGGAGGCAGTTGTCGTCCAGACTGACTCTCCAAGAGCAGGTGGTATTAAATAAGCTATTGAAAGACTGGGAGAAAGCCGAAAACATAAATCTATATGAGTTTAAACAGCTGGAAATGGATAATTATGCAAAATGGAGAGGATAACTAAAATAGAAACTTTCTCAAAATCAGAGAAATATAGGAGTGAATACATACATGCATCATCAATTTTCCATCTTATTTATTTATTATCCTATTGCATTTCTTAATTAAAATGTTTATAGCTGATTGTCTGTGTTTGCAATTCATAAAAAGATATTAGATATTAACTACTGCCAGTAAACACAATTTTCTCTTAACAAAATAGGACCTGGTACTTAAAATAAAAGCATAATGGAAAGTCTGAAGAATTTAATTTCGTTGTGATCATTGATTTTCCATCTTCTCTCTTTATTCAATCCAATTATTGCATTTATTTGTTAAAATATTTTAATAATATGACATCTAAAAAAAACGTAATCGACATGATCAAATATTGCAAATACATACATACAAACATATTTGTTTTAGGATATGGTACATTTAATTAAATGAAAGTCTGAAGAATTTCATTTCACTGTGATTATTGTTTTTCCGTTTATTATCCAATTATTGCATTTTTTTAAGTAAAATATGTTTATAATTTCATTGCTTGCAATTAATTGAAAAAAGTAATAGACTTGATTAACTTAACAAATAAACATAAATAATGAGCGGATTTTTACTGTTTTTAACTGTGTAGGCTACCTAACATAAATTGAAGTCTGAAGGCTTCCTCACGGGCACGCACACGCTCCACTGATGCGAGCACGTAAGGTTATACCCGTTAAGGACATGACGTCAGTACGTGCTTGAGCCTGCCCGAAAATGTTCTCTCGTGTTGTTGGATTTCGAGGCAGCGCAGGACTTTGCGATGAAATAATACATTTTTACCCGTGAGGAAAACAAAAACAAACCGCATGATTTTAAACTGAAGTTGTCCGCCTTCCCATTAAGTGGTGAAACTGTGTTTTCGGGAGACTCCAGCGGGAAGTTTGTGTGATCGTTTTTCCCGGAGTGATGTCGAATCCTGGGACTCGGAGGAACGGGTCCAGCATCAAAATCCGACTGACAGGTAAAAAAAAACCGGAGCGAAAGAAAAAGCTTACGGTGCACGTTTGAACTCAAGCTGACATGTTTTACTTACAAACTGCTGTTGTAAAGTGTTGATATCAGTATACCAAACAAGGCATCACGAAGTGTCTTTCGGGCTCTCGGCTGTTTGCCCAAACATCCGGTTTTTGTGTGGCACAAGTGCTAGCTTGTTAGCTGAGATGCTAACCAAATTACCGAGAGGACAGACAGTCAAGAAGCTGTCCCCTGTCCTGTGGGTTTCAAAGCTGAGACATCCGTCTGGTCAGCTGTGTCCAGGCCATTGGAAACACTGACTTTTAAAAGCCACGTTCAGAAACTTTACCAATTGCTAGCACTTCAGCCAGCCAGCGTTAGCTAATAGTAACATTGTAGTTAATGTTGACCGCTAGCGCTTGCTAGCTACACCCATTTTTTGGGGCTGACCACCAGCCGAACCTATTGCTTGACCTAAATGCGACGGGCTGTGTACCAGGGATGAAAGCAAATGTCGAACCACAGCCTGTCTGAAAATCAATCTGTCGGTAGATTTGACATGCTAGCCCAGATTTGCCGTTCGTATTGATTGGCTTTTCGCTGCTGTGTCAGCTGTAGCAAGACAAATATGAGTCGTTCAACTTATCCATGCTCAGAGAAGCTTGACACGTTTGCTCTTTTTGGGCACCTAGTATTGAACTCAGACATTTTGATCTTTTTGGGGTCAGACTGTCCTCTGTAGGACACATAGGAGCCCCTCTAGCTCGCTCTCTCTTTCTCACACACACAGGACACAGCTGGAACAATGGTTTGTACTGTAGCTAATGTAACCCCACTGGGCACCCAGGGGCCTCTATTCAAATGGAAATGACCTCTCTGTGCCGCTGGGCAGACGCCTTGTCCTTCTTTTGATTCAAAATTGAGCAAACACACACCAAAATTGACTTGCTGGTAGGCTAAATATTTCTGTGGTTGGATGGAGTGGTGTGTGTGACTGTGATGGATGTTTTTTAGAGTAAAAGTGCTGAAGCTCCTGAATGTGGATGAGTTGCTGTCGCTTTATTTTTTTACTAGTCTGTCGCTCTTTTTGTGAAACTGGATTTCAAGAGAGCAGAATAGGCATCAAAACACAACAGACAGTGAGGGACATAAGTGAAAGAAACATTAACTTCAAGAGACACATTTTAAAGGAGGCGACCAGAAACAAAACAATGTAGAAATTTGTAACAGTTTTGTAAGTTTCGCTACATTTATTGTATGTGGCAATAAAACCTGAGTTACATTAATTTATATTTACAGCTAGAAAGAGAGCTCACAGAACATTAGTTGGTTTTGGTAATTGATTATTTGACAGTCATTAATCTTTTAGCAAAAAAGGCAAAAATTCCTTGGTTTCATCTTCTTGAATGTTAACGTCGTCTGGATTTCTTATTGTAATATGAAAGTCTTTAGATATTGGACTGTTTGTCAGACAAAACAACATCACATTTGAAGACATCAGCTTTGACTTTGGAAGTATTTGAGGGATATTTTTCTTAAACAACAAAGTAACTGATAGATTAATTGATAATGGGGAAAAAATCAACTTCAACCTCAGTTAGCCCAGTTAGAAAAAGTGCAAAAAACAGTAATAGTACTATCATCCATCAGTATTCTAATAGGTTCAGTATTAACAGTAAATCCAATATAAGTAATCTGCTCTGAAATCTAGTGAAATGCAGTACTTTGTCAGGCAGCGGTGTTTCAAATGGTCAAGATGAAAGAGGGCAGAGAAAGTGCATATGCATGTTTTAGACTGTGGAGGGTCGAGAGTGTGCATGTGTGTAAACCGGTCACTCATTATTTCAGCTTGGATACAAACAAAAGGTTATTGCCCCTCACTGTGCCCCGCCCCCACAGGTATGAGTGGAATTCTAATTGGGTGAGGAATGTGCGATGAGCCAATGGGAGCGCAGTGCTGCCCAGCTGGCCAGCACTCTTGTTTAGTCTGTCAGAGAGAGAGGGCTTGTTTGGCCTACATCAGAAAGGCCTGTCTGTCTGTGGCAGGGACACAGACAAAGACCAGGCAAGTTTGACACTGGTTCACATTACAGAGACTGCGTTGGGGTTTATATGGACATGTTTTAGCTAGCCAAGAGGTGGCTGTTGTGTCTTTCAGTGTGCTTTTTTGTGCATAAGCTTGAGTTAGCTGAAGGAGACATGCTCTAGGTATAAGAAAAAGGTTCCATTATCTTTAGATTGTGTGGTTGAGGGAGATGTTTATGGACAGTGTTATACTTTATAGACAAACACTTTTTGAATTTTGAATCATTTGAGTATCAAACACTGTCAAGTACTGGAAGCAGTTACCAAATATTTGGTAATATCAGAATCTGTTCTTTATTTGTTATTTGATAAATTTGACAATTTCACATTTTAAGTGAGCGTTTTTACATTTTATGCTTTATTTTATATGTACGATGTTCTGGGCAACACCAGCAAATAACGTTTTGATATAACCAAAACTTGGGACTTGGACAACATCAACATTTTCATAGAACAACCAGTAACATTCTGGTTTTGGGTTGCTGTTTTTTAAGAGTCTTTGTTCCCATGTTGCTGACCAGAAATAAATGGGTCAGAAAGTAGAAAAAACTTTGTTTTTATTTGGGAATGAATGGGCTTTATTGTGCAAAAAATGCTGTCTAATGGAGGAAAGAATAAGTGATTCAGCAGGATGACGTTAATTTGCTCATGGAAGCAACACGTGCCGCTCAGGTTTTGGTGCCAGGGAGTCGGATTTGAACTCAGGCTTGCCCAGGAGCCAACACAGGGCAGCGTCAGGTCAGCAGGTGACCTGGGATACACACAAGAGACGGACAGAGAGAACTGGAGCAGACAGTGGCAGAAAAGTGGAAGAATGAGGAGTAACTGAAGGGAAAAAAGAGCAAGAGACAAAAATGGAAAGGACACTAAAAGCAGCTGAAGTGTAAGAGAGAGAGGAAAGTGGGGAATCCGTCTTACTTAGGAAGCAGCATAAGCACTTCTAATCCGCTCACTTACTGAGCCTGCAGCATGTGCAGAAACACACACATGCACTCACAAAAGCACACAAAATATATGTAGGAATAGAGACCAAGAATGTAACACCGTAGCTGAAACAAACACATTGACGATTCAGATACAGATATGGTTTAGTTTCCAATGTTGCTTATTTAACAACTGGTTTGTAAGTTTGTGACCATTAAACGTGCCCTTTGTATTTGTGTGGCAGTGAGAGCCATTCGTCATCCTGTGTGTGTGTGTGTGTATTTGGATGTTGGTGCAGAGCACGTTATTAAGTAGGTGAGATATTTGCTCATGTGCCTGCTGGCCGCTGCTTTGTTTTTGGAGCTGAGAGGAGAAGTTTGGACAGGAAATGACATTGTCGTAATCTCACACAAGTCACCTTACTTCACTTGTAAATCTTTGAGTGCACTCAGAAGGATCTTGTTGTCTTTTTTTGGCTAAATTTGTGATCACGATTATTGATTGATCAATTAACTTGTGTCATGTTTACTTTCTAAGTGATAAGGCTATTTCTTTAGGTTTGGTGAGAATGGCAAGTGTGAGCAGCCTCAGATGGATTTAATCTAATCAGATAATTTTAGAATTTCATTTTACCCCTGAATGGGAACCAAATTGAATCATGAGGTGAGGAGATTTACACACCTAATGTGAAAACCAGAGAGCTCACTGCACCTTGGCATCTTCTCCAAACAACTTGACTATTATCTGTGATTTAAGAAGTTGTAATGAGCTTCTAAGCCCCTGCAGTTTTATGGTTCCTGTCATTACCTGATGAATATCAAGTGCTGATGGGGCAAGAGTTGAGCAAAACTGCAAACCCTTGAAATGTTTGTGGAAGATGGTAGCTTGTGCTCAAAACATTTTGTGACTTCAAATTCCTCGAGAAGCTGCTTGTGTGGCACAGAAGCAGCTCAGTTTTTCATCATCTCCTCTGAACTGTTTCTGCTTGTTCCCTCAAGATTGGATGAATGGAATTCTTCCCCCGCTGGCTCTCTCCAGCTCTCAGGTTTTTTTTTTTTAAAGAAAGGACAGAAATGCCAGAAAAGAAAGCGGCAGTGGGGGAAATTGAGAGCCAGCTGAGCTCTAACTGTGTGTGTCTTTACCAGCCGTGACCTTGGCAGAATGAGGAATTTCCTGAGATGCTGAGAACGGGCCTGTCACACAGTCAGTGCCACAGAAGAGCTGGTCAAGAGGCAGACAAAGAGAGATGGCGTGAAGTGAGGGGTGTCCCTCGTCTCTGGAAAGAGATTGGAGGGTGAGAGGGGTGGATAGCAAAGCATTGACAGTGACAGAGGAAGTCTTCCTCTACCGCTTGTCTGAAAGAGGAGTCAGGGGCAAATTAGAAACTCGATTCTCTCCCTCTTGAGCTGTGTTTCCTTCATTGTGTCAGTGTAGAAAAGATGAGGTCTCGGTGTGGAATGTGTGAGTCAGGAGGACGAGGAGTGGAAGGGATTGATGAGGAAGAGGGAAGGATTTCCTGCAGCCATTCTCAATGGGTTAATCACAGGAAATAAACCAGGCTACACCAGACACATCTACACCGCTGCACAGTCACCACATCCTAAACCACTGGCTGAATGACTAACTTCCTAGTTGTCTGGACCAAACGAAATCCTGCCAGGTTTTATTTGGACCTCAAAGCTATGATAACGGCTCAGGTGGTTTAGTGAATCATTTAGGACCAGTTAGAAGAGATCATGAAATGCTTTTGTTTGCTGCTGTACAGAGTTTATTCAGGATTGCAACAACAATTATTTTCAGGATTGGTTAATCCAGATATTATATTCTTTAATAATCTCATTTCATCTGAAAAGTCAGTATGATTTTTAACAATCCTCTATGTTCAATTAGCTTGCTTTATTCAATCCAACCTTTTAGAACATGCAGCAATGTTTGCTATTTTGGCTTCATAAATGACCAAAATACGAAGAAACTATCTAAGTAGACTAATTGATCAGTCAACTAATTGTTTCAGCTGTAATTGTAGTGTTGAGTTCTGGTAGCAAGGCACAGGAGGAAAGACAACCTTCAATAATTCAAACCAATGTAGGGGACACTCCACCCCCTCGTAGCCTGTCTCCCCTGTCTCACTGGATAAAGGTGATTGACGTGATATAGTTACACATTCCACTTCAACGGTCAGTTGGGCCCTTCGACTTTGAAATGGGGCTAAAGGCTTTTCTTAAAGAATTTCTGTCGCATTCTACTTTGTGTTTCTGGCAAGCAAACATGGCAATTTATTTTAATTACTTGTCCGTCAATGTTAGTGAAATGTCGCCTGCTGGTGCTTTAAGGGAAGAATCCAACCAGCAATTTCACCCTTGTACATGTGCTGGTAATGCTCCAGAGGACTTTGCATCTCTGGGTACACTTTGATTTATGAATGATCAGCTGAACATAGATGACAATGATTGTCAACAGTGAAGGCAACTGTGCTGCAGACAGGCTGCTCCGCTGAGCAAGTGGAGCTGTGTGTTGAAACAAAGGCAGCAGATATTGCAGAAGTTGCAGTAAACACCACAGTCTTATGATCTATTTGTGTGATGAGTAGTAAGTATGCCCAGTTTCCCAGTTTACACCACTGCAAATGCTGAATTCTCAGTTTACAGGATTTCACTCAATGGAGGTGAAAAGCAACAGCTTTTAAATCAGTTGCTATTCTGAAAACACAGCACGCATCTGTTTCATCTATCTTTCACTTCAACTCTGCATTGACATTTAGAGAATTATTACTTTAAAAAATAACAGTGGCAGTAAAACTCACACTGTGATGGTTAAATTTTGACTTTTTGTGGAATGAAGCTTTGTCCACAGAAAGTAGCCACAGTCCAAAAAGCTTTGTAGCCATAAGAAATAATGTGCAAAAGGGGCAGAAATCTGGCTTCTTCTTCTTCATTGGCAACATTACTATTGCTCTCGCCTACACATGAACACCAAAAGTTTGCATAGTTTGATGTTTTATAATTATCGTGACTTCCAACCTCCAGTATCTTCTAAGGCTAAAAATAAGCCTTATTGCTTGTGAACACAAGTCATCATCTGTACATGAAGTGGTTTAAATAGCTCTTTCTCGGTATGATGTGGTGGCAGAAGACGCTGACCAAGAAATCGCAGCATCCTTCGAAAGCTGTTATTTTGTTTGTTAAAAAGGTATGTTTATCTTTAGAGCTAATTTGTGGACATGTTTTTCTTGGACCACATAAGATTCCAAACAGTGGGCTTGAATGCCAACATTTAGAACTGGACGTTGAGACCTGCAGTGTAAATATTATTATTGTTTTCATGTCAATTACACCTTGCGTTGCAGTCACTTTTTGAGTGCATTACATCAGCCTTGAATACAAACATGCAGCTTGTTTTTGTTCAGTGCCCACACTATAATCAAGGCTCATACATCTGACTGGACAGGATTTTGTTTCTAGAAATTGGCGTATTGTGGTTTGGTTGTGTTTTTTTTAGCGTTGCAGCAGCGCTCGCTAAGCTGACCTAAAGTGACATATGCCAGTCGCACCATACAGGCAAACACATAACAAGAAATTGCACCCACACCCACTCGCACAATGAACTAAATACTTTGAAACACTTACAAATTCACAAAGTCTTGGTCAGTGTGAGCTTTGCTCTCTGAATCCATAAAGATGATGTGGCAGAGAAGGCATTCTGCCACTCTGCCTGTGGGCGGCCTGTGTGTGTGTGTATGTGTGTGAGTTTGTGTGTGCGGTGATCCTGACACCAGCCTATACTTTACTGTTCACTCTTGTCTGCATGTCACATAAGTTTTCCTACACATTACCATCATCTGGCATTCATATATTATCCTAAGCAGCATTCTTCCTCCTCACTGTTTTTCTGTACACCAGCATACATTTGTATCAGCCTACACACTGTGAGAGCATTTACATATTTGTGTGTGTGTGTGGCATTTTGTTTATAATGATTTTATTTTTTACAGTATTATGTGCCAAGAACCTCGCAAAGAAAGACTTCTTTCGTAAGTACCGTTTTTTTGTGCTCATTTTCATGTACATGAATCTTCCGTTCTGACAATTGGTATACATGATGAGTTGATCTGTTTCAATAAGAGTCTGTGTACCATCAAAACCAACACTGTATATAGATCAGCTTTGATGTTGCTCAGCTGCAGCGATCGACCCACAATCAGTTTTTGCAAGCTTAAGACTGTCAGGATTACAGTCTTATTTTCCACCATGCTACAATGAAATTATGTACTCCAGATACCATTAGACAACAGTGACAACCATATATGGCTGCAGTAGAAAAGTAGAAAAATTTGTTTTGTTGTGCAGTTTTATCTGCAGTAGTAAGTGAATTTAGACATTTCTAATAATTGGATATTATCTTCTTTGTGATTTAATGTAGAGAATGTAAACAATTAATTTGAACTGTGTGCACACAGGCCTGCCAGATCCATTTGCCAAGGTTGTGGTGGACGGATCAGGTCAATGCCACTCAACAGACACAGTCAAGAGCACACTGGACCCCAAATGGAATCAGCACTATGACCTGTGAGTGTCCTGCCCTGCACCCACAACTAATACACTGATTCAGTTTTGAAAGATGATGTGATTACATAATCAATACATATTCAATTACATAATCAATATTTTTTTTCTGTGTTGTTTTACTTTTATTACTATTTAACCATTAAGATGTATATGTGTTACAAACATGTGGTATTGTCTCTCAATAAGGGACACTTTATATTTGAGCAAATATGATACTTTCTGCAAGTTTGGGTGGCAGTAGCTCACACTGATGCCGCACTATGTTGAAAAACAGGCAGTAGACATGTGAGAATCTTACAGTGTGTCTGTTTTCCAGCTACATTGGAAAGACAGACTCCATCACCATCAGTATATGGAACCACAAAAAGATCCATAAACGACAGGGGGCGGGCTTCCTGGGCTGCATACGACTTCTTTCCAATGCCATCAGCAGGCTAAAAGACACAGGATGTAAGTCAGCCCTCTGATTTTAAACACTCAGAAATGCATACATGCTCACAAAAAAATCTTTAAATGCGTTTCCTTTCTCCTCTTCTTCAGACCAGCGTCTAGATCTATGTAAGCTCAACCCCTCGGACAGTGACGCGGTCCGGGGGCAGATTGTAGGTAAGGCTGGACATACACGGTGCGTTATCTGTGCAGGTGACTCTTTCCCCACTCTCATTTCTCTGACCTTTACCACCTCCGTGTTTCCAGTGAGCTTACAGACACGAGATCGCATCGGTAGCGGAGGCCCTGTGGTGGACTGCAGAGGACTGTTGGAAAATGATGGGTGAGTGTGTCACCAGGAGTTTACACTGCCAACATTGTAATGTAATGACCGATGTCAATTACAGGTTGATTAGATTCAAGTTGTTTTCTCATATGAACTATGAAGTCACGATTTGGACTGATTTGGACATTTACATTCTAAGATACATCTCTTCTGTAATATATAAGGCACTGTGTTCAGGGTAGTGCTGCATGTGTGAATACGGCTTCAGTATTATGTTCATGCCTCGGCTCTTCTCTGTCATCCTGGGATCCCACGTGAAGTAGGACCATTGTGTTGCCAAATCAGTGTAGTCATAATTATCATTTGTTTGATCCTCTGCAGGTCTTTGTTTCTCAAAATGAATAGCAGTCAGCCTATCATGTGATTCCTGTAAAACAGAAAATAAGACTTCAGTGGTGTGTGTGTGTCTGTGTGTGTGTAGACCTGTGTTTGAGGGGTGTTTCAGCGAAGAGCCGCTGCCGTACTCCGACCCCACTGGCGCAGCGGGAGGCGGGAACTGTCGGCTCGATTCACCCAGTCAGGAGAGTCGTCTTCAGACACAAAGAATCAGAGGGCAGGACTCGAGAGGCCACGGTCACACCCCTCAAAACAGACCTCATGGGCACCAACCGCCTGACCTGCCAGAGGGTTATGGTCAGTCAAACTTTTATTTCACATCATTCTCTGACCAAAATTAGTTGTTTCTCTAACTCTCTCTTGTATTTATAATGTCATGCAACACCTTCCTTTGTTTTCTTTCTCACAAACAGAGCAACGAACAACAGTGCAGGGCCAGGTGTACTTCCTTCACACACAGACAGGCGTCAGCACCTGGCACGACCCTCGGATACCTCGGTACGATCGCACCCCCGACTTCATTTCTGTCTGGTCCAAGCATAACCTGAAATGAGATGAACCTTGAATAAACCTTGTTGAGAAACTAGGCCATTGCAGCAGCAGAGAAGGAGGACATAGAGAAGAATATAACAAAAAAGACAGAACAGGACACATTGCCACACACGGGTTATATTATGAATTATACAGCATCTCTATAATGCTGTAATTTAAAGGATTATTCCATTTTTTTGTCAAATTGAGAAATGTATTTAGAAATGTATGACAATAGACCCCTGCTTTCTTGTTAGCTACTGCACTAATTACACCAGCAGATTCAGAGAAACTCTCAGGTTATTCAGTCTTTCGGGTTCTGGGTTTTAAGGTCAATACGAGGGGTTAAGAACATACAGTATGTGGGGTCAGAAATGTTGGAGACAAGAGGTCTGGTTAAAGGTTATAGTCTCCACACAGTGAATTGGTGCAGTGGATTTGTGCTGCTGGCTAAAGTCTTTCTAAAGTCTGATTTCTTGTTACTGGTGCAGGGACCTGGCCAGCGTGAGCTGCGAGGAGCTTGGGCCGTTGCCAGTGGGCTGGGAGGTCCGAAGCACCGTGTCGGGCCGGATCTACTTTGTGGACCATAACAACCGAACCACACAGTTCACAGACCCGCGCCTGCACACCATCATTAGGTACGTGCACGCACACTTGAAATCCTCTCATGTAGGGCAAAATCAATCTACACCTGGGTGGCGGACATCCCTGACACACATAAATAAAACTAATCTGTCGTTAATCTAATCTCTCACAGCCATAATGCTGGACTCAGACCGGTTCTGAACATGACCTACAAACAGTCATCAGCTCTGTTAATGATGCTGAATCGTGTGATTTACAGAAATGTGGGCTTATGGTAGATTTAGCTGCTCTGGGGCGAATGCACAGTGTGTAATCCAGTCTGCTCTTTTTTTTCTGTCTTTTCTCTCTTACATCTTTAACTCCCCCCTGTCGCCCCCACCCAATCCTCCTCTACTTCTTCCCACCTTCAGCCAGCAATCCCAAGCGAAGGAATCCTCCCAAGCCCCCCAAATGGATGTGGGGGGTGAGGAGGTCGGAGGTGGTGGAGTGGGCAGCGGCGGTGGAGGAGGAGGAGATGGAGACGTTGCAGCGCGCTACGAGAGAGACTTGGTCCACAAGTTGAAGCTGCTCCGCCACGAGCTGTCCTTGCAACAACCTCAAGCGGGACACTGTCGCATTGAGGTGTCCCGAGAGGAGATCTTTGAGGTGGGTGTAAATGTCAAACCAGGAAGGAGCAAAAATTAAAGAGTCACGAATGCGTCCACCGAAAAACATCACAACATTTTACTCCCATGAAATAACCAGACGATGATGCTGGCTCTCTCTCACACACATGCAGATTGACCAGGCATTTGTACAAATTTGTAACAGTCGAGCTATGAAAGCAGTATGGATGAAGTGGGAAGGTTCACATTCATACAGATGCATCCACACTTTATGACTCATGTACCAGCCATAACAGCCTATTCTTTGAGTGTCTGCCTCTGGAAAAAGCAGCCTATTAATAAACAGTCGAACAGAACATCTAAAGGGCTGTATTGTGGGTCACTGACTGTTTCTTTTGTCTGTGATATGTGTGTGTGTCTGTTGTTGTGGGTGGATATAGGAGTCGTATCGACAGATAATGAAGATGAGGCCCAAAGACCTGAAGAAGCGTCTGATGGTGAAGTTCAGGGGAGAGGAGGGCCTGGACTATGGTGGGGTGGCCAGGTAATTTTGGGGTTTTTATTACAGCAAATACATCCAAGCATCAGCATTTGCAGTCCATCTTTTCTCTCACTGCTAACTTATACGTTCATACAGTAAGTCTTCTTTGTAGCTAATCAGATGTAACAGTAAACAGGACCTCAGAACTAACATGGCATTCCCTTTTGCATTAATCTATTTACAGAACTGACAGCTTAATATTTAGAGCAGTAAGAGGGACAAATATTTTAGTAAACATGTTCCATTTATTAATCAAAGCTAGTTTTAAAAAGGGGGTTTCAGTGGACCCATAGACTTGTATTTTTTGGTTTCTAGCTAATGAATTTGTTTTGCAAGTTTTGAATGTTTGTTAACGCTGTGGTGGTTGTCTGTAGGGAGTGGCTGTACCTGCTGTGTCATGAAATGTTGAACCCCTATTACGGCCTGTTCCAGTACTCCACAGACAATATCTACACACTACAGATCAACCCTGACTCCTCTATCAACCCTGTGAGTACACACAAGCACACACACACTAGCACTTATTAACTTCAGCACGGTTGAATTGAGTAAAAGGAATCTCTCTGACCCTCTGTCTGTCCTCGTCTGTCTCTCTGTCTGTGTTACTGTCTTTCAGGACCACCTGTCATATTTCCACTTTGTGGGTCGTGTGATGGGCCTGGCAGTTTTTCATGGTCACTACATCAATGGGAGCTTCACGCTGCCCTTCTACAAACAGCTGCTAGGCAAACCGATCCAGCTCAACGACCTGGAGACCACAGACCCGGAGTTGCACAAGAGTCTCGTCTGGATATTGTGAGCAACTGAGCCTTCTTTTTTTTATTAACTGTTTCTAAGTTCATGTCCTGCACTTGCTCCCTCTTGAGTGTAGACACATTTATGATTTCAGCGTTAACTCATTCCTGTGCTCTTTGTGCAGAGAGAACGACATCACTTCAGTCCTCGACCACACATTCTGCGTGGAGCACAACGCCTTTGGAAAGTTCTTACAACATGAACTCAAACCTAATGGCCGCAATATTCCCGTCACTGAGGAGAACAAAAAAGAATATGTGAGGTAAGGGCAGTGAGACAGTTATGCTCCATCTTGTGGGTGTTATCTAACTATGCCCTTGATGCAGAGTGTAAACAGTGTGCCGTCTTGTCAGCAGAAAAAGCTCTTGTGCTCAATACCTTTGCCGTTATTAAAGTATATTTATTTAGCCCACATCATTCTGTTTGTATCTTTCAGACTTTATGTGAACTGGAGGTTTATGCGTGGAATTGAAGCTCAGTTTCTGGCTCTACAGAAGGGATTCAGCGAACTCATCCCCCAGCACCTCCTCAAACCCTTCGACCATAAAGAACTAGAGGTGCGTGTGGCATCAGTGAACAATAACCCAGTGATAACAATGAACTGAGAAAGCTAAAATCGAGATCTAAGAATGTTGCAATGTTTTTTTTTTGTTTTGATTGCACAACGAGAAGGACAGTTGTCATATTATTTATCTTCTTATCTTTGCTTTTTCTCACTTCTGCTTCCCCTTCTGCCTCAAACATCTCACTCTCCTCCAGTTGATCATCGGTGGATTGGGGAAGATAGATCTTGCAGACTGGAAGACCAACACCCGCCTGAAGCACTGCACGAGTGAAAGCAATGTGGTGCGGTGGTTCTGGCAGGCAGTGGAGGCCTTCAGTGAGGAGAGGAGAGGACGCCTCCTGCAGTTTGTCACAGGCTCCACCAGGGTCCCGTTGCAGGGGTTCAAAGCGCTGCAGGGTGGGTCATGGACTGGCTCAGAGACACACACACACTTTAATATACACACATCAGCTGCTCTGTTAAATTGATGCTAACTTTTGGTCCTGGGGAAACATATACAAGAACGCTTACACCGACCATCAGCATGATGACTAGCAAAATTTGAGCCGAATTATTGTACACTTTTTGAATACATTTTGCTCATAACAAGAATGTAAATGGCCCAGAGTTGTGCCCAGATACTTACAGATTAATATTTTATTTTATTTTTCAGGTATATGAAGAATCATTTAGGGCTGCAACAAACAATTATTTTCATGATCAAGTTTTCTGTAGTTACATTTGTATGCAACTGACAAACTTTGATGAGAGCTTTTACTATTTAAAGACTGCTGAGTGTTCTGTGTACCAGAGTAGAGCAGTGATAACTAGAATGTATGTGTGTAAGGTTCTACAGGTTCTGCAGGACCAAGGCTCTTCACCATCCATTTGATAGACGCCAACACAGACAACCTGCCCAAGGCTCACACATGGTAAGTAGACACAACAGAAAAACTTGCAGGATTCACTTTTGCTTCATATTTTCTGAAGTGTCAGGTTTCATGTCCCTAATTATTATTTTCTGTCTGTAGTTTTAACCGGATAGACATCCCTCCCTACGAGTCTTACGAGAAACTTTACGAAAAACTGCTGACGGCTGTGGAGGAGACCTGCGGCTTCGCTGTGGAGTGATGAACCCACAACCAAACCAACACACACACACAGTCACACTTGCGCTTGCACTTGCACACAACCTCTTTGACATTTTACATATATACACACACATTGACAGAATATCGAGTATACGCAAAGTATACGGAGCAGCCAAGCATCACAAGGACACAAGCGGTCTCTTGCCACCTCTTCGCCACCGAACTGTTGGGGGTTAAAGGAGGAAGCACAGCAGGAGGAGAAAAAAGAAAAATCAAGCAAAAAAATAAAGTATTTTAAAATTTTTTCAGATGTTTTGAAGAAGCATTTTTATCCTTCAGTTTTAACAAGCTATGATGTCATTCTTCAGAATGTCTTACGGCCACAGCGAATTCGACTCCCCAACATACTTGAGTCTCCGGACAGAATCAGCCAATCACACGCGAGCCTGCGAACAGAGACTTTGAAAATCAGACGTGTGAAGAACATGATTGTCTTTCTGTCTGACGAGCTGATTGATTGACTAGTATTCATGTTTCATGTTTAACCACTGTCGTGCATCAGAATGCGTGCATGTGTCAAGTGTGCGTGTGAGAGAATGTGTGTGCGTGCGTGTGTGTGAGAAAGAGAGAATGTGTGTGTGTGTGTGCGTGTCAGGCATGGCACCCGGTTACGCTGTAAAAATGATCAAAATGAGCCTGCTCCTCTGTTTGGTGACTTTTTGTCTCTTCCGTTTGTATCTGCGACCACTCTGATCCACTCTGATGTTTTATTATTTATTACTAAGTGATTACTGACCAAGCTGCTATATGCTCTACAGAGAGCCCACACTAATCTCTTCACCACCCCCTCTACCAGAGTTGAAGGGTCAATTCACTTGCAATTCAAGTAATCCACAAAGTGGGTTTTATTGAATTTTGTTACATTTTTTTTAACATTCATATGATTGCAGAGACATACTCTCTTGTCAGTGTATGAAAACTGTTAATGTTTTGGTGTTTTAAATACCATGTTACATTTATTTGATGTGAAAGGGATTGATCTTCCCAGCCCTAATTTTAAAAATCTAACTCTACTGACGTTATGGAGAGGTCTGAGGGCATGACCTGGATATTTAACAAAATGAGCCACGAGGAAGGAAAGAAGGAGTCAGTTTCAGGAATTCTTTGGTTGTATGTGACATGTATAATAAAATCTCACAAGCCTTTCATACATGTTTCATCATCCATTTCACCATCTTCCTTTTCTTCTTTGTGTTTCTCTGCCTATCTTTTTCTCCACAGCCTGAATGTTAGAAAAAGTAGTCATTGTCCTCAAGACCACCATGAATGAACAAAGTCTCTTTGCAGTCATTAATCCTCCATAGAAGTGAATGAAATAAAAAAACAACCTAAATGTTAAGCAAAGTAATGTGGAAAAAAAAGTTGGGATCTGTTGTAGATTGAATATTGAAGACTGTTAAGCAGTATGATTTCAATCTGCATTTTCTAGGTTCTGAGTTCACTGTGTAATGGATGCAAGAGTATTGTAACTTACTATGTACTAAACATTTATGAAAAAATACAATGTAAATAAGATTATATTAAAAGAAATTAAATTGAAAATACATCCCTTGTGTTGTGTCCTTTATTCTCTGTGTATATATATATGGCTATAAATCAATCAGCAAATATCCACTGTATCTAATAGACTTAATAACATAATTGATGGATTTAGCTTAAAAAATCATGTTGGCTTATCCTAGTCTTTGATGGTTTGTCACATTGTGATTTTGAGTTAAATGATGGATCTCATATATTATTTTTGAATCAATCTGCTGCTCTTGTGGCTTTTTTCTTTTTCTTTTTTCTTTCTTTCTTTCTTTCTTCTTCTTTTTTATTTATTTATTTATTTTTTACATCTAAATAGAATCTATCCTTAATCTCGTATTTTTGCCCTCAGCCTCACTACAATACCAAGGCTATGCTTTACCTCTAGGACTACATTTCCCAGAGGGCCACCGCCTGTACGTGGAGAATGGCGTCGTACGCGTGACGTCGCTCCCTGTTCTTGTTTTGGCAGTTTGTTTCGATATTCACGGATTGTCAGTCCACCAAGAAGGCGTTTTAAACTGGTTATCCGACACGAAGCTGCGGTATTGTACATTTCTGCATGTGCTTTCTTTATACATGAATCTTAGTCTGTCCATTGTTGTGTAGAAGCATTGTTATGGTTAGAAATCCCGACAGAAGTGAGCTAACTACTTAACCTACTAGCTAGCTAGCAAGCCAAGCCAAGCTAATTAACGTTAGCTTAGCTGAGAGCAGTGGTTTGTTCTGTGTGTGCGTGTGTGTGTGCGGAAATGATCGATTGCTGTTCTGACATGTTTGGTTTTAACTACAGCACCTCAAACTTTAGGCTAACAGCACAGTGTTCAAACTAATGTCAGGGTGATGAATACAACGCAAACCCATATAGCTTATATAGCAACATTGGCAGCTTCTCGCAAGTGTTAGCGTCTGCTGTGTGACAACATTTCACATTCACATTGATTTCATGCCGACTTTGATCAGATCTGGGCCAGCTGGGGCTGGGTTAGCTAGTAAAGATGATGGAGGGACTGTTTCATTCTATTCTTGTGGGATCAACACCTCAAATCAACTTTCATTTAGCTAGCTAATGTTGGATCTTGTTGGTGACATAAATCATAACCCTTGACCATGCGCCCCATCTTAGTTCTCTGCTTTATCATTAGCTTCCTCATGTTTATGAGCCTTTGTCAAGATTATTTATGGTACCCGGGAGGTGACCAACCCTTCTCGAGTTTGGTAAATGGTGTGACAATTCGTAAATTCTAAAAGCGAAACCTATTTGTTGAAATTCCAGGGGAATACCAGCACTAACTGTGTGTGTGTGTGTGTGTGTGTGTGTGTGTGTGTGTGTGTGTGTGTGTGTGTGTGTGTGTGTGTAGATGGCATTGATTGAGCTGTGACTCTGTGTGTGGGCTGATTCAGGGAGCTGGTAAGTGTAGTTTAAAAATGGCAGATGGAGGCAGCGATGACGATGTTATTCACCTGGCAAGCTTCAACGTCCACCGCAGCCAAGGTGAGACACACCTTCATATCCTCACTCACCTGTATATACAGAACACACACAATATCAGAGGATCAAAAGCCACAGCTTAATCATCAACAGTGATATATTCTTGTGCCAAATTGTGCCTTCTTGCAATATGCTGTCATTTACACAAGCTACTATAGGTTTTAAAAGACACACACATATGTTTTCATACAACATGGACTGATTAACTGAATCTTCTGCACACCAACCTCTTGCAGCCTCTCAATTCATCACAATCCTGATTCAAAAAAAATTGCGACGCTGTGTAAAATAAGTTCAAACACAATATATTTAATGTTTGACCCAATCAACTTCATTGATTTTTGTAAATATATGCTATAATGTATATTTTATATTTTGCACAGCGTCCCAACTTTTTGGAACTGTGTTGTAGATAACATTTCGGTCACAGACTTGATTTGAGAGATGCCTGTGACTGATGGAGCCATTTATTACATACTGGAAATGTTTCACTTGTTTGTGACAGTAATGTTTTGAGCACATTCAGGTTGCTTCATTGATGCAAATAGGAATGAAACATTATATTTACATCCGAATCCAAAATTCAGTGGATTCATGTCACAGAGTTTAGCACTGTGTGGTTCTTGTAGACAACCTGTCTCATACACACATACAAGTCTGACCGATTTATCAGCCAATATTAGCTCTTTGTAGATATATCTGTATCATATATATGTCAGCCAATAAATGACAAGAATACCAGCAAATTACCACCAAAAAATTGAACTGCAGAAAGACAATTTTATGTTTTGAAAATGTGTATCCGTTCTGTAGTTTAGTACACCAGAGAGTAAGAGACTGTAAAATGTCCTGCTCAGTACATTTCTTTGTTACAATTGTTTAAAAAACAATTAAAGGAACATTTTCAAAAATGTTGATTAATGTTTATTATGTTTTTGTAATTTTTTTAAAATCTCAAAAATCAATATCAGCCTGTATCCGTTGGGCTATTGGACATACGGTGCATATATATATATATATATGTATATATGTATGTGTGTGTGTGTGTGTATATATATATATATGTGTGTATATATATATATATATATATATATATATATATATATATATATATATACATATATATATATATGTATGTATGTGTGTGTGTGTGTGTGTGTATATATATATATATATATATATATTCTGCTTTAACAGGAAGGAACCAGCTTTTTCTGAGTGTTGAATGAACTCTAGTTTCCAGTCACATAGCAATTCCTATTGTGTATTGTGTATGTGGCCTGTTGACACAGTTTGGGTGGGTCAAATGCTGAGGACCAAACACAAGCATTGTAAAGAAGAAGCAGCATAATAATTACATTTTTGAAAAAATGAGTACTCACTCATGTCATGTTCTGTCTTTTCTTTTTTCTCTTTCACACATTTTCCCTTAAAAACCTACATGTCCACACATTATACAGTATCCTAACATTACACTGTGTCTGTGTAGGCTCTCATGCCCGTAAGAGGGAGCTCATCACCATTTCTGATGACTCGGATGAGGAGCCTGTGACTCTGGTACCTGGCAGCCCTGTTTTAGTCCCTGATGATGCAGATGATGACGATGTCAGCATCCTGGAGGTAACTGTTCCATCTTTATTGTGCATATCAAAGAGTCTTGTTGTTTGAGTCTTCCCTGTTACTTTTTACAAATCTGAAATCATTAACATGAGCTGCAGAAGTTACAACACATATAGCGCCTTTGTTTACCTTCATCCATCACTTTGTCTCTTTTGCCTCCTGTTTTGTCCTGCAGCCACTGACTCCTGCACGCAGACATGTGATTCGCCCAGCAGCGAAATGGAGCGGGGCCTCGCACAACCTAATTCAAGTTGTAGGCCATAGTAGCGCAACCTCTGGGGTTCCCACCGGGGACCCTGGTTCTGCCCCCTCTACCTCCAGAGATGCCAAGGCCAACTCCCCTGCAGGAAGGCCAGCTATACGAACACCAGTGCAGTCTGGCACTTCCGGACAAACACAGCCACAGCCTGGCTCTTCATCACACACACTGTCTCAGCCCAAACACAACACAAAGTCACAGCAACAGGACGGTACGTCAGCACATGTTAAAGTGGAGCTCCATGCAGTTTCTTCTATCCAAACCCCATCTACCTCCACAAACGCCAAGGCTAGCGCCACCACATCCAGAGCACCTTCACTAGTAGTACTTCTCCAGCCTCAGCCCAGCACTTCTGGACTCACACAGCCACAAGCTGGCTCTTCAGCACATCTAACAGAGTCCCACCCGATAACCTCTACCAATGCCACACACTATTCTTGCGCGGTTGCAAGTTCCTCTACAAAGACTGAAGAAAAGGCAAGTACAAGTACTCATTCACAGGACAATCCTCAGGCCAGTACTTCACGTGCACACTCTGACACACGGACGCAGCCTCAGCCCGGTACATCCACACAGCTCCAGGCTAGTGGGGCCACCACCTCACAGCCGCACACCATCCAGGCAAGTGAGGTGAAACTAGTTGTTCATCCCCAGCAGCCGAGCATCCAAGCCTCTGCTCTAATAACCCAACCGCTGCAGCTCAGGCCCCAGAACCTGCTGCAGACCGTGACGCTCAATCGCATGCAGGGCAATCTCATTCAGATTGAACCACAGCCCCTAGCCCAGGCCCCGGCCCAGCCTCCAGTCCAGCCCCCTCAGCTCCCTCAGGTGATACCGGTGATCCCCCCAGCAGTGCTAATAGCTGCAGCGCCAGAGAGACTAGGACCTCCAGAAGCAGGTCACCGGATCATCCTGGGGAGCCAGGCGCCTGGGGAGGCTGTTCCCAATCCTGCGCCACAGGCTGGCGCCTCCAGTGTGGCCCCGCCAGTCCACAGCCTCAACATGAGGGTGCCTATTGTGAACTCTAACCCCCTTGCCCCTCCAGCTCCTGTGGCTTCAGTCCCCCACAACGGTGGAGATCATCTCCATCTCATTCTAGCTCCAGCTCCTAATCCAGAAAGGGCCAACCCAGTCCCTGGTCTGGTCGCAGTCCCTCCTGCACCAGAGGACATTCCCAGAATAGAGGACGCAAGGCCTGGTCCCTCTGCACCGAGAGGGAGAATGGACCAGCAGCCCCTCATTAGAACTCTTATCACTGGTGTTGTGAGTATCAAATTGAAAAAGAAAAAACTATTTGAGCCCATGAGCTGGTTATTATAAAGTTATATTATTTTAACTGTGGTGTAATTTCTCACCTCCTCTGTCCAAACTATACACACAGTCTGTTCAACTCTTTGTGTGTTTTCTACAGTTGGATCTATTCCCAGATGTCCAAGAAGCCTATGTAGCAGAGCTGATCCAAAAGAATAATGTGAAAGACTTGAATGTGTAAGATGCAACATCTTTTTCTACCAGTATTTCAAAGAGTTATGATAAGTCATTTCTCAGGAAATAAAATGAATACCTGTTGATTAATTAAGCCCTTTGTCTAATCTGGGCTGCTTCCCTAGTCTCGTGTCTTGGGTAGTATGCAATTTTATTTTGGTTAAGTTGCACTCTGGAGCTCAGGAGTCGGTTGTACCACCCACAGAACCATCAAGTAAAATTTGTGTAGGAACCAAAACTTAATATGAAATGTAAACTTTAAGTCGATATGGCTCACATGACACGTCTTGTAGATGAGAGAATAAAAGGGTTTCAACGGCTTTTCCTCGTACGTACTGAAGTTGGTGAAAACAAAACCTGCTTCTGAAAATGTAGATGTTTAACTCGGCAGCTCTAAAAGACCACAGGTTCATCCACAACTCGTTCCACAACACAGTCAGACACTCACTACGCCACAACAACATTCTGTTCTGCCAGAATGCTTCTCTGGCAGAACGAGTACTAGCCAGTCGTAACACAGAAGCTACTATCTACTGGGGATTGTCTTTAAGTGTCGACAGCCTGTCCTAAAGGCACATGCTGTACAGATAAATAGAATAGAATTGCAATATTCAAGGTAGTAGCACATATGTGTAAATATCAGCTTAAATAATACATATTTAACTGCAAATTGAATTTTGCTCCAATTTAGTTTTAGTTCTGCAGCACTTTTACAGCCCATTCTTTGTGTTTATGTCCCTGTTTAGTTTGAATTGTTTTCACTTGATTTACCTGATTTAGTTTTGACATTAACTAAAACAGGATTTGCTGAAGGTTCAGAATCCTGGCTTTAATCTCACTAATCAAACTTGATCTGACTGATTGATCTGTCTGATAATATACAACTCTTACAAGCTGTGGTTTTGGAATTTGTTCTGTGTGAGTGTGCTTTCTGTGCAAGCTTGTTTACGTGCAGTTCACCTGTGCTCTGTTTCCAGTATGTGTAACCTGCTGTTGGAGAACCCAGAGTATCCAAGGAGGGAGACTGCAGCAGCCACAGCAGCACCCACCAGCATCCTACTGGAGTCTGGAGACAACCAGACAGAGGTGTGTGTGTGTGTGTGTGTGTGTGTGTGTGTGTGAGAATCATGAAGCTTGAGTTTACTTAAATTATAATGTGGTGATGTGGATCAAGGTAAGTCAGTGTTCAACACCCTGGCCAGCATAATCTGCATTATACAGTGTGTGTACCAAACTGAAACTGAGAAAATTATGAAGGAAGAACTGATGAGTCCTCATTACATATTTGCACCAATCAACCTCAGCAGATGCATTTTTAATTGAACTTGTCGTGGTGTCTGTCACCAGATCGTGACTGTAATGTTGTATATCTGTATTGTTACCCTCCCTATTATCAAAAAAGCCTCACGTGTCAATGCACTAAAGACAGTGTCATTTTTTCATTTGTCTATCTCTGTGTCTGGGAACTGTGTCTATGGGTCTGTCCTGTGTCTTTTCAGGTGACAGAGGACCTGTTTGACTATGCCAAACTGGGCACGGTGGGACCCGAGGCTGTGATGCAGGCTGCCGACTTGCTCATGTCGGATTTCAGGATGCTCAGTTGTCAGGACATCAAATGGGCCCTCAATGCTCTGAAGGGACACTATGCAATCACACGCAAGGTACCCGCGGTCTCATAGTGCACTGTGCCTCCTAGGAATGCTTCTTTTTTTACCCTCTTTTACAAATGTCTCTTTAACCCCTGCTCACTCAGGCCTTATGTGAAGCTCTGAAGAAGTGGCAAGATTCAGGCGACCTCTCAGGAAAGAGACGACGGAGCAGAGCCTCCTCTGAGCGCTGCTACATTGATTTCCATTTTGAGCACGGTAAACAGTCTCTTTTCTCTGTTGTTATGATCTAGGCACCCACCTGCACATTCGTTCTTGAAGTACTTTTGGTGCATGTACTGTTTTTTGTTCCCAGACTCACATGTTTTAAAACAAACCAGTATATGCTGATTACACCTCGCTGCTATTTTTTCATCCACAAATGCTTCAGTAACCGAGTTTGACTACAGATTATCATGAGAGGACCTTTTTATACCTTTGTAGTCTCTGGTCAGAAAAGAAAGAAAAGCTTGTTGTAGTGTAAAACTGCTGCTGCAGGCTGTCTCGCTCACTAGGCTCCCTCTGTCCACCAGGCTCAGTGAAGTTTGACAAGAGGATGTATTTCTTGGAGAATGACCGTCGTTACTGCAGGACGTACAATAACCTGGAAGCTTCTCTGCAGAAGGAGCTTACGTTCTATCAGCAGAAGGCCAAGGAATGGGCTGAGGTACACGCAAACACACTCACACACATATTATGCATGATTATTATGCACACTATATGCATGTGTACATGTCTATATACAGTTGTTAGATAGGGGCAGTCAGCAGGCACTTAATATATGTAATCATATCCTGCAATTGTAGTGCAAATAGCAACTACAGAGTCAAATCATTTGTGACGATTGATTGTAGTTAAAAACTAAACTAAAATTAAACTACTAATGAATAAAGTGTCTGTTCATTTTTAAACAAAACGATACATGTGGGTTGGAGCATTTCATCCACAGCACAGAATAAAAGTCACGAGATTTTAATGTTTCGTGCAGTCGGGCTTCCAGAACAAGTCAAACAAAACTATCATGTAATGCACTCATTAAGACGGCAAACCAAAATTGCGCAGGTCTGTGTCAGTCTTGCTCATCTCAAATAAGCCTGTAGGAACAGAGCCACATTGATGCTGTGTGCAAAGAGGGTGAATGATGTTTTGATGTCATGTTATGTGTGTGAGCCACCACTGGGGGGTTTAAAAAGCAACTAGAAGCAGTTAGCAGCTACAGTAACACAAGAGTACCATATACATTCTCATTCTTCATGAGTGCAGTCCCTTCATCCTGTGGTCATGTGATATCTGGTTAGCACCCATTTCCCAAACTCCTTTCTCTCTTTCTCTCGCCAGCATGAGGACTTCCTCTTGGCTCTGCAGGTCAATGAAGATGAATACAAGAAGGTAAGAACCATACATGCCTCAACCACACCCATGTAACCTTCACAGTGGCTTATACAGAATGTGGCCCTCATTGTGACAAAACCTTATTGCTTATTTTGCAAAACAAAATGGTTGGAGTATATAACATTATTGTAATATGAATTACTCTATACAGTAGGTTTTACGTGATAGATTTATTGACAGATCTGCTCATAACATGACTTTGTTCTTCACATTGTTAATACCAAAGACCACACATTCATAGGCTTGTGTAGGACAGTGGTTGCTTACATGGTTGCTGATCAATGTATATTTAAGATAGCTGCATTATTGTTCTGGTTATACTAAGAGTTGGGGCCCATGTTGAAACAGATCCTCAAAGTCAATGTTTTATATAATTTTCTTTTCTTAAAGTTGTAAGTCCTGAAAAGCAGTTTACTTGTAAAAAACGTCGCTTTGTAGGTCAGTTTAACTTCATTATCCCATTTAGTACCATAAGGCACTTGAGACTGTCACTAATTCTGAAAAGACGATCCCTGAAAAAATAGAAAAGCTTAAAATAATACATCTTCGTATGATTGTTTGTGCAGGACGGCCAGCTGATTGAGTGTGGCTGCTGCTATGGGGAGTTTGCGTTCGAGAAGATGACGCAGTGTTCAGACGGCCACCTGTTCTGTAAAGAGTGCCTGGTCAAATACGCTCAGGAGGCAGTATTTGGCTCCGGAAAGGTACGGACACACAGAGAGTTTTTCTCACATTTGAATAGGACATAACTGCTAATGTTGCTAGGCAACTATAAATGACCATTTGTATAGAGACCAATGTCTACCTGTGCTGGAGAATTCTTATGCAAAAATAGATTGTGGCAGTCAAATAAATGTAATTATTGTATTTATAAATTCAAATATTGGTTGGGAAGCAGCATGAAGTTTCACTGCCCACTTGTGTTTTTGTTCTGTGTTAAAGCTCATTTTCTGCTTACATATAAAACTCACATATTTTGGAAAAAGTATGTAATGTAGCAACATTTTTTGTTTTCAGAATAGAGTTCTTACCTTAAAACTTGCAGATCACATTATGTCTGCTTTTGTTAGCATTGCATGGTCACACAGTAGAAAGTGATGTCTGTCGATGGTTTCAACTCTCTCATGTAAATACTCGAGTTGTCAGTTTATCAGGTATAATCTAAGGCATTCCAGTAAATCATCTCTTATGAGGCTGTAGTTTCTCACATTGTTTTATTTTTTATTTTTTTTGTCTCGCCAAGTATTCTGCTATCTCAGTGTTCGCACCTGTGAGTGCTGGAAGAAGCTACTTGTGAAACATATTTGTGACATTTGTAACTACTTACAGTCTGAGCTGAGCTGCATGGAGGGGGGCTGCCCGTGCTCCTACCCAGTATGTGAGCTGGAGAAGGTCCTACCAGAGAACATACTGTGTAAATATTATGAGAGGCAGGCGGAGGAGGCGGTCGCTGCCACCTGTGCTGATGAACTTGTGCGGTAAGTGTGTGTTTGTTTGTTTGTTTGTTTGTTTGTTTGTTTGTTTGTGTGTGTGTGTGTGTGTGTGTGTGTGTGTGTGTGTATGTGTGTGTGTATGTGTGTGTGTGTGTGTGTGTGTGTGTGTGTGTTTTCACACCCTAAAATAGTCTCCTATCTGAACTGTCTACAATGGTTTAGCTTGTTTAATCTTTGTCATGTACACCTTGAAAATGGATAATCTCGTTAATCAGTTAATTGTTTAAGTCCTTTTAAAGCACAAATGCTTGTTCAGCTTTTCTGTGGCTTCTTTGTTAGGAAACTCATTTGGAGACTTGGGCTCTGGGAATGTGAATTTGGGAATTTTTTTTTATATATATTTTCCAACATTCTACAGATGAAGCCATGAATTCACAAGTGGAGGAAATAATAAACAGAGGGATCCATAATGGATATACTTGTTATTTGCACTTGTAATCCTCTATAATGGCAGCAAACACACACTGTGCTTGGATCAGTATAATAATGCTCCAGGCTGCTTGTCCAGCTTGATTTGAAAATCTTCCTGAATCCATTTAGTGAAGATTTTTTTAATGTTTGAAAAATGCTACTGTCCTTCTCTTGCTTTTAATGCATTATAAGAGTTGTGAAATAATGCCCCCCCTGGTTCCTCACAGTGGAATTCTTTGTCTGGCTTGTCTGTGTCTGTATCATACATTTCTTCTCTTCTCCTTCCTCTCTGGCCTTTTCAGGTGTCCGTTTTGCAACTTCCCAGCCTTGTTGGACAAAGACATGTCTCTGTTCAGCTGCCCCAACCCCCGGTGCCGCAAGGTCAGTCCTACTCTGTATTTATTTAGCTCATTAAACACTTTGATCTTTTGAGGGAGCCAGGCTGTTGTGAACATGTTCACAAATGTAGGTTAACGCTTTGGCTTTTGCCCACTAAATCCTATATGTCAGGGGTAAATCATAGGGTACAAAAGCTGGATTTGAGATGATAAATAATTCAGTCTGTGCTGACAGTAAAACCTGAACGCTCTGCATGCACTACTTCAGCATAAATCATCTCAGTGCAGCCTGGACATCAAACTCAGAGATGGGAAAGATTAGGTGGTTTCTTCCCACTGAGATGACATAAGCTGACTGACGGTTGGTAAAGTAACATTGAAATTGCTTTGTATTCCTCCGTATGCTCTGCCACTTGTCCATGCTTTGCCCATTTTCTAAGGCAAACTTTGGTGTTACATCTGGACCCTCAAAATGGCATTGTAAGAAGCATGATCAGCCCTAGGTCTTGCAGCGCAGACACAATAACAAGGGGGGATCTTAGAACTATAAAAAAGTTCCTGCAGCCTGAAAGTGCTTATTGATAAATTGTTTTCTGGACCGAATGAAATAGTTCCATCTGGCAAGGTCACCACCTCTGTCTCCCTCTCTGTTTATCTGTGGGTCTCCTCCCTCTGTCTGAGGAATGCAGGGGGAGGCATCGCTTTGTGTCTGCCAAGGCTGTCACATGGATTCCAGTCTGAAATCTGCATTATTTGGCAGAAGCACACACGCACACACACATACCTACAATCACATTCTCGCTCTCACCACATAAACAAAAACCCTCCTTTTTTTCTCTTTTCTCTTTGTCTCTGTATTTCTGTGCTTGTGTCTCACACTCACTCCTTCCACACCACGACAATCTCTTTGTGACTCAACACAAATACACACACACACACTCCTACTATCACTATATTCCGGGAATAGGAGAGAGAGATGGGTTTGTGTCAACACACAGGATATAATAAATGCGTAAATTCACCTTATGACACCATGACATCAAGTCCTCCAGTAACTGTGACCTAATAATATGAGGATGTTAGGAGGAAAATGCCAAACATTTTGTGGTTTTAGCTTCTCAAATGTGAGAATTTGCTTCCTTTCTTTGTTTCATGTTTTTAAGCTCGTCTTTCTCGTTTTAACTCATCGGGTTGGGCAAAACAAGCAATTTGAAAAGACCACATTTGGCTCTGGGAGTTTGTGATTTACACTTCTCTCTATTTAGCATTTTGTAGATCAAAACAACTGATCTGCCAATTGAAAAAATAGTCAACAGATGGCTCAATAATAAAAATAATTCTTAGTTGCATTGCAGCCTTATTTTACTTTATGCTGCACCAGTTTCAGTAATGAGACTTTGATAAGCTGACTTTGCTGCCCTTTAAATGGCACTCCCACCTGGGCAGATGACACATTGAGACACAAAGAAATGCCGTCGTTTTTAAGTTTAAAGCTCCTCAGCAGGAGCTGGGCAGTGTATTACTGCATAGTTGTTGTATTATAGGGCACCTTGAGTGCAGGAACTTTACCAGGGGACCAAGAACCTTTTTGAGGAACTAACCCTGTGTTTTGACTTGAGGAACCAGGGCCTAAAATCATTTTCTGTATGATATTTATTTTTATATATTTCTAATTCTTCTGTAGCACACAGACGCCTTCTGTCCTTGGTCACACTATAAAGTGTAATTTTGCAAAATAGTTCCTCTGGAATTATCTTTAAAACAAATTCTTTGCAGTGGCTTCTATGTGAATATAAGTTCATATTTTTTAAGTTGTGCCATCTCATTTCAGTCATTTACTGAAAAGCGTCAGTGTCCTAAATGTAATCATACAAACCTTTTCTCTTACAGAATTGCAAAAAGCTAAGTGCTGATTTTTTACTCTTGCAATTCTGTCTAATGCCCTGTAGGTGGAGCCAGAGGTTCACAGTGACTACCCTGCAGTGTAACACAGCTGCACTCAATTACATACCCATACACACACCCAGAGACACAAAAAAGTTCAGACATGCTCCAGATATCTTTTGGTCTGATCCTTTCCTGAATATTATCCTGCAGATTTATGTTGACTATTAGTAAACAAGATTGTTCTCACTGAACACTTTTGAGTTCTTAAAGGAACAGCACTCATGATCTTTATTTAAGCAAGTCAAGCGCTGCAAAAGTTAACGTGACTTGCTTCCTCTTTAATGTGCAGAGGAATCATAATGTGATTGTGTGTGGCTGCTGTGGTGTGTCTGTGTTTCTCCTCTCTGTGGTGGAAACCCCCTCACAAGCCCAGCTATTGTCACAAGAATATGATTACGACATAGACTGTGTGTTTTTTTGATAGTTTCTCTCCTGGCCTCTGGTAGCTGTCAGCATCAGCACAGTTGAAGACGGTCGTTGTACAGCCGGCCCCTCAGCCTGTTCGTCCTACTAGCAGGGAGGGGCCTCATTATGTAACTGACACACTTCCATAAGCCCGCCCGCCTTCTCCCACACCGCCGCCTCATTGGAGGGCTGCGCTTTCCACTCCCTTCAGACTGGTTTCTCACTGGTTGGACACACTTCTTCCACCATTTCAAATGTGGTTCAGATCAAGTTTGACCCAGATTCTCCTCCCTCTTTTCCTTTTCTCCTGCTCCCCCTCCCCTGCCTCTGTCTGACCTCCACACACACACACACACACACATATGCGCAGCGGATGCTAATGTATTCCACATGTGGTTATGAGGACATTTGGAAAGGCCTGTTCCTGGTCTGTGTGTGATTACTTCATGGAAGCAGAGCAAAGTAAAATGTAGGCCACTGGAAGATGGAAGTTTGTGTATCTGGGAGTATAGAGTTGCACCAGTTGGCATCTCATACATTAACTCATGTGCTGCACATCTCATCCGTTCTCCCATAGAAGCATCTGCCACAGAACATTAAGCTTGGTAGTGTCATGTTAGGCATTTATCTCTTCTCTTCCCCCCTGGCCTTTGCTATGCACTCAGATTTGATTGCAGTAAAAGCCACCTCCCTACACACACACACACACACACACACACACACACACACACACACACACAGGCTCGATGCAGCCCCCCAATCAGAAGCTCTGCATGCTGCTTGCACTGCCTTATAAGGGCTGCTGCACCATGAGAGAAAAGCTAGGAAAAAGAGAGAGATTCAGAGGAGAAGAGACAAGGTATGAATGAAGATGGACAAAGGAGATTGCTGGGTGGAGGTGAGGAAGGAGGGTGGGTGACCCGAGGGATAGGAGTGCAGTGAATGGACATGGAGAACAAGTGGTAACAGGATGAGGAAAAGGGTGAATGAGTGGATATAGAGGCTGAGGTCAAAACAGCTGAACATGTGCTCTTTGTCAAGTTGCTCACGTTGCTGCCATTTGGATATCATAAAGTTGTTTGTGTGTGTTCAACCTTTGCCACTTTTCTTTCAACCAAACACACTTAAATTAGTCACCGGGAGGGGCGGGGAAGACACGCCCATGCAAGGGTTGGCCCGACGTCACCGGCTGTATTTTTAGCCTCGCTATAAGACCTCAGGTGTGTTCCTGCTTCTCAACTGCTTGTCAAACAGGTCCCAGACACACACACACACACCGTCAGCCTCTCTCTCATGCTGTCCTGCTTCCTGATCTGTAGATTACCACTAGGGGGTGATCTTTCACCACTCTGCCTTATTCCCACACACACACTCTCTCGAGCCTCACTGTCTTTGTGTGATCCGGCTTTTTCTTGACACATGAGGCCAGTTGTGCGCCCCTCCTCGCCTCCTCCATACACCCTCATTAAACTAAAACTATAGACCAGAGAGAGTTGCTCATTAGACTTTATGCTTATAACACACACTCTCACATGCTTCTCGACAATTTTTTATGCTTCTCTCTGCATGGACACTCCCTCATGAATCATAAACGCCACAAAAATGAGACTACACTTGGTCTACTTTCATCTGTTACGTGTTTGAACAGGGCTCTTCTTTCACTCGAAGCCACTAAACGGTCTCCACGATTCGACTTTGGAAAGACTGTCGTGTTTCCATCCATACTGCTCCGAATGCCAACAAAAACTCTGGTGTCTCCAGCCCAGTTCTCCACCCTTTGGCTGACCTTGCCCACACACACACACACACACACACACACACACAGCTGTCTCAGTGAATATTGTGAGAGCTGCAAGCCTGCTGCAGCCAGAAGCACAAAATGACAAAAACAAAATGACACACACACACACACACAGTGACTGAGGGGTGTATAAAGAGGTCACAGGACATAGAGGGTGTGTTTCCGACCGATGCACCGTTCCCTTCCGAGGTTGAGGGTCTGATGTGGAGAATCACACTGTGCTGCCTCAGCTGTCAGATGCCACGCTCTTCAATATTAGATGAGCAGGTTCAAATATTTATGCTGACGCCACTTAGCTAAGGGTTAGCAAGAGAGGCAACCCCGAGCCAACGTGCATTTGTGCAGCGATGCTGTCTGCCCTGCACAACCTCTAGCTGAACATCTTGGGGCGACATGTCGAAGGAGACTGGAGTTGCTGTTTCTAGGCAACCAAGTAGTCGGCGGCAAGCGGATCCCACTGTTGCTGCAGTCACACACATACACACACATTTGCAGGGAGAGCCACACCTAGCTGTGTCTGTAAAAGTCCAAGTCCCTGCAGTGGCAGCACCAGCAGCATATAGAGCAGACAGTGTGGAGGACTGCAGTGTTCCTCTTATTCAGCGAGAAGTGGAGTAGTGTAAGAGGCGGAGTAGTGATGGATGTGGAAATGTGAGATCATCTCTTAGTGTTCGATGACATTAAGAAACCTGCACATGAATGAAGGTCAGGAGGAGTTTGTAATGAAACAATTCGCTCTTTTGCATCCTCATTCTGTC
This sequence comes from Centropyge bicolor, assembly GCA_037975185.1. Classification (NCBI taxonomy): domain Eukaryota; kingdom Metazoa; phylum Chordata; class Actinopteri; family Pomacanthidae; genus Centropyge; species Centropyge bicolor. The sequence goes on along the minus strand of JBBMOC010000022.1, from coordinate 416,998 downwards.
CAGTGTCTCATTGTCTCAAATACTTTCTTGTCTCATTCTTCAGGAGAGCTGTCGAAAGTGCCACGTCCAGTGGAAGCAGCACGTGGGGAAGACGTGCGAGCAGGTCCTCGAGAGGGACGAGATCCGCATGAGGGTGCTCTTGTAAGTGGTCTCACAGAAACAAACCGGACTCTGCCAGACGTACACGTAATCTGCAGAGGACGGATTAATCTCCCATGTAAAGATTTCTGTGTCCTTTGATATGAAGTATTGTGATTATTTTAGGGAGCTGGGAAACTTAATAAACCCCAAAACATAACACATATTATAAATTACACCAACCAGGCTGCATACCTTTCCCCAACTTTCAAGGCCTTTTGACTCTTGGAGGGCATCTCTGTTTTGTCACTGTCCCCTCTGCTCCTCCTCACCTGAAGAGGATGCTGGGTAAACAGCTCAGTTTCCCAGACAACACTCCAGGAAGCAGAGAGGCCGGCTGCTTCCTGCGGCCCAGTCGGCCCACAGGCAGTACTTCCTGTTTTGAGACGCTCACAGATCTTCTTACTTCCTGGTGCTGAAAGAGACAGGAAGTGGCCTGGTAAAAAGATCAGTGGAGCAGGTCTGAGTAGCACTGACCTGATGATTTCAACAGCACATAGCAGCAACATTAGTCCCCTCCAGATTTTGGGGTTTGGACCCCGGCACTGACACACTGACTCCAAACTACAAATTATTTTTATGGACAGTGTTTTGATCCGAGTGGGATCGTCTCAAGGTCACAATTTTTTAGAAGGGTTACCTCAACCATATGCATATGTGAGTGACTAGCATCTCAAAAAGATTAACAATCCTAGGAATATACAACAAAACCTTAATTACAAGTACATAAGTCTCAAAGGGTGGGGAGTGCAGAGACAATCATACATCAAATATGTCTCACAAATGCAGATGTCAGCTGCATGAAAGGAAACATTTTTTACTTGCCAAAAGAAAACCAGAAAGAAAGAAATTGACTGGAAAATCTACTGGTCATATTTTTTTGTTAACATACAACAATGCATGTTATCGTCAAGTCTATGGGCGGCTATCAACAAGAAGCTATGCCAAAAATATATCTAAAAGTGTTTTATTTCATATGGCTCCGACCTCTTGGTGTCTGAGTTTGAAGGGTAGAGATGTAAAAACTCTGCCTTTGTAAGAGAGTTTATTCGTGTCACCTCCTCCTCTTCCTTCTCTGCTAGAGGTTTTAACATGCTGGATATCATTATATGTCAGTTCAGAGACTGGAGTTTTGCCTTCCTGAAATACACTGCCACCAGGTTGCATTACACCCGCCTGCAGATACAACTTCCTTGTTTTGCTACTCTGGTTTTTAAAGCTCTCTTTGTTTTCCACTTGATAACTATTATATATATATTCAAATAATACAGATAAAGAATGATATGCAGTTCCCTGTTGTACGGTTGTTGTGGGGTTAGCATACCTTAAAAACATGAACTTCCTTCTTCAGATTTTCATGGAATCAAACGCAGTTGTTTTTGTTTTGTTTTTTTACAATTTATTGTAACTGTTTTAATCAGCAAAGCCTATTTTGTTTATTTATATTCTATAATGACTTCTGTATAGTAGCTTTGGTTGTTAGTGCAGAGTCAGCCATTTCAGTGCTGAACCAAAGCTAATTACCAATTTACCATTTTATTTAGCCTTTGGTGCCAGCCATCAATGCCGACAATTATGACATGACTGCCAACAGGAAAATGATAACAGCCATTAAGGAAAAATTTATTTATTCTAGTATCCCAAATTTATGCTGACTTTCTCACAAAGCCACGGCGAACAGGTTACATTAGAATATTTCACATGACAACAGTGTATGAGTTTTGACCCTGAAAAACACCTCTGGGTGACAGCCTCTTGTTAATGCTTACAAGAAAATACTAACCTGAAGCTGAGCTGCAGACACAATGTCTTAATTCACTTAGAGAATAAAAAAAAACACAAGGACTGTCCTTAATACACAGGAGGAAGTTCATGTGATTATCTGCAGCCACTGAGTCAGAGAGTCACAGCTGTTATGTCTCTTTGACTCTACTTTTCTCTCCTCCCTTTGTTCTTGTTAAATTTGTCTTCTCTCTTGTCTCTCACTCTCCTCTTCGTCATTTCTCAAACTCTCCATGTTCCCTGTGATGCAGCGAGGAGCGCATGACAGCAGCTCGGGTGAGGAAATGTATAAAGTGCGGGACGGGCCTGGTCAAGTCGGAAGGCTGCAACCGGATGTCGTGCCGCTGCGGCAGCTTCATGTGCTACCTCTGCAGAGAACCCATCACTGGCTACAACCACTTCTGCCAGCATGCCCGCTCTCCCGGCGCCCCCTGCCGTCACTGTCGCAAGTGCTCCCTCTGGACCGACCCCACGGTAACCTTTCAGACATGTCAACCAGTGACTTTTTCTTGCATGAAGGCAGTGAACGGCTGAAGTGACACCTCTTTAGTTTTCTTTCTGTTGCAGTAATTGAAGACTTAGATCAGTTTTAGTCCATTTGTTCGGCCACTAACTTCAGTTAACTTCAACTCACATCCAGTCCCAACACGTGTCCGTGGTCCTCTACACTCACAAACATGCTCACTGTCTCTCCCTGCACTCTAACCCTGACCATCTGACTCCATGATAGCCCACAGTGGCCTGGCTACGCCCTCACTGGCAACCAGAAGCAACAATTAGTCCCCGAGCAGTTAATGAGCTGGAGCTCCTCCAGCAGCTCTAGAGAGCCACCAGAGCCAGCCAAGAGCTGGTCCTGAAGGCAAAGCCAAGAAATGGATAAATACTGGTAACCAGAGGGCCGCTGGAGCGTCGGTGTTATCATTATTTAAAGGGCTTCCTTGACACGGCTTGCTAGCTTTATGTTCACGTCACCCAAACATTTATTTTTTAAGCAAGAGAAACACACGCTTCACAAACGTGCACATCAGTCAGTTTAAACCAAACAGGCTAATGACAAACTGCAGTCCCACCCATCACAGTAGCTCTGACCTCTCTGGAGGCAGTTTTCTTCCAACTCAGACACAACAAACCTACAACTCAACAAACACTGCGTTGGCTGAAGCTCGATTTACGCTTGTACAATGATAAAATGTAGCTACAGAGCCCACGTCTGTAGCCGCCATAAGTTAAGCTACACATTGAGGCTACAGCGGCGTGTGATTGGTCAACTTGAATTTCTCCTACATGTGCATGTTGCTGTTATTCCTGTGACCTCTAACTGCAAAGACTGGAGTCACATTGCAAGTTAATTACCCATTAGGTTTCACTTTGACCACCAGTAACCAGTAAAACAGTTGAGTTGTCTTCATCTTGTTTGAAATACTTGAAAAACTGAATAACTTCTGTGTGTGTGCGTGTGTTTCTGCAGCAAGATGACGAGCGAATCATTCAGGAGATCCAGAAGGAAGGCGAGGCAGAGCTGAATAAGAAGTCTGCAGGTCAGTACTGAGTGTCACCCTGTTCACTTTGGTCGAACCATTTAATTATTGCTCACTGTTTCTGTCCATTAATCATCTCCTCTAGTTTTATTTAGACTGATGTAGAAATGTGGTGATTTATGTTGCCCAGCAGGGAAACATTGCACTGCAGCAACATTACTCTTCCTCTCTGCTGCTTCCTCTTTGTCTTTTTAACCATTATTTATCCAGACAAGTTGGCTGTTTACAGCATAATCCGGCAGCAGTTGCAGGGGAGTTTCCTGTGTTTGGTTTGTCTGAATGTGTTTGTTTAAGAATGTAAGGCAGGCGAGGGCGTCCACATGTTAGAATTAAACCTCCAGGGAAGTCGTACAACACGTCAACATGTTATAAAACTGGATGAGAAGATTGGACAAGACTGCTGCTTCGTTCATAACTTCCCTTCTTAATTCTTGTCTCAGATAATTCAGGGAAGAGGGTCGGCCCTCCTCCGGAGCCCATCACCGACGCCAAGCGGCCACGTGTGGGTCCGCCCCCCGAAAACCCACCCAACCCCAACCCCCTGGCCCCTCCTCACCCGCAGGCGGTACAAGCTCCCCTCTTCGTGCCTCCACGTGCCCGCTACCCACCGGGTCCCCCCCAGGTCAGGATCTACCACCAGGTGATCATGCCCCGCCTCCCCCCGGCCCCCTACGTGCCCCCTTTACAGCACCTGCCCCCACTGAACAATAACAACAACAACAACAACAACCACCATCACCACCACAACCCCCCCGTCAACCCTCATCACCACAACATGGACGTGATGGACCTGCCCATGCACTACGGACCCCCGCACCGCTACTACAGACGCTTCTAACACACACTCTGTGATCAGTGTGTCAATCATGGTGTGAGCAGCTCATCCTCGGACACACACATACTCACTCAGTACAGTCATACTTGTCATTTCAGTGTTGTTTCTAAAATCGGATTTTTTTTTTTTTTTTTTACCCGATTTCTTACCGGCCGGTTTCAGATGATAAAACACACTGAAATGATAAGTGCGTCTGTAAAAAGACACACGTTTGGATTCTTTGCCTTCTGCCGCTGAACTTGGGACTTCAATCATGAAGTGGATGTTACATGTTCCTTTTTACATCTTTTTCTGTTTAAATATCGGGGTTAAACTGATGAACGGTATAGAATCTTGAGACAATTTATCTCCACTTTATACAGATATTTTTCAGTACATAAATGGAAAAGAAAAGTTAGCATTCCCTTCTGTATCTTTTGTGTAACAAGTGAGACCACAAAGTTTTCTAATAAAAAAAAGTTTTCAGTTCACATTTCCTTCAGGTTCTGTTTCATACGAGTTTAAACTTTGCCTCTTTTTGTCTCAAGAATTCTGCCTCTCTCGGTCAAACCGTTTAGACTCTCTCTCTCTCCCCCTCTTCGTCTGCCCCCCCCCTTGTGTAATGCAGAAAAAAAAGGGGCTGACTCATGATAACTGAGCCCCTGGGCTATGCGCCAATCACATGACAGAGCGGGTGCTTTCCACCAATCATGGCGTAGCAACAGCCAGGCTTTGTGATGTTACAGAGAGGGGACTTCTTTGTTCAGCTAAGTGTGCTGTGAGTGTGACAAATCATTTTACTACACACACACACACTCACTCATTCACAGCCTCTTGTGTCTGCATGCAGTCTATGAGAGGAGCACAATAAACCCCCGTTTTAGCCCAGGGGTCCTAATGGTTTTAGTCATGGGTGATATGAGAGATGGATGGTGTTTGTATGAGGGCCAGAATTAGACTTTAATCAGATTCAACATCTTCTAATACCAGCCATGCTGTTATGAATATCTAGAAGAATTTGAATGGTAGAGTTATGACTGAGTGGTTACGACTGTGTGCGACTCGCTTGTTGAGACAGCAGAAACAAAATATAGACTCAAATGAATGAGATTTCATATTTTTATATTCTAACAATTCCTGTTCACTGTGATAACACAGTTTGACTGAAACTGTGTGACTGAAAGTTGCTAGAAAAGGGATAATAATTTCTCCAATTACAATAACAGCAGAGTTCATTCTTTGACATACATTCATGAAGCTAACACGCTAAAATGCCTAAAGCCTTGATGCCAATATGTTAATGTTTAGCAGGTATAATGTTTACCTTGTTCATCTTAGTTTATTGTGTTCACATGCTCATATTTGCCCATCAGCACTAAAAATAAAGTATAGGTTTAGCTTAAATAAAAAGTCAGGGATCACCACAGTTATTTCAGTTCATCCTCAGGGGAGAAGGAATCACTAAAGTCCGTAGGATTCAACCTCTGGGGACCGTGAATCTCTGTACTCAAGGTTGTGCTAGTAATTAAAATATTTCAGTCTGGACCAAAGTGGTGGACTGACCAGTGGAAAAATATTGTCCTCCCTTGAGCCACACTTGAGCAGCCCCCCAAAAATACTAGATCACCAGATGGAGATAACCCATGTCTACGCTTCTTATGACATCCCCGCTCCTCGTGATGAACAAAATGATCCCAATGTGTGAAATAGTTTCACATTAGAGTATGATCGAGTGTGTGTGGCTCCCATGACCACTGTAAACATGATGGCTGCTCAGCTGACTGTAATCACCCTCCATAGGCCCTGACCTCAACCTGTGACCCTTCACCCTGACTGACACCGCTTCTCTGAGGACAAAGCTGTGATCCCTGAAAACATCCTCATCCTCTTTCTGAATATATTCTACTGTGTTCTAGTCGTTGAAGACACCCGGGGCCCACCAGACGAGCGCGTGGGTCATGGATTACAGTCGGATAGTATTATAGAGTATTATCTGCTAATGACTCATTTCATTCAAAGAACAAAGGACGGGCTTAAGATAAGACTCAATAAAGGAGACTTCTGGCAATGCAGTGATGTCACTCATGCACAGTTGGAGGTCCAACGCTCCCGAAATGAAAATGCAGTTAGATGGAGGTTGATTATTTAAAATTAGAGGCCTAAACATCAGTAGAGGAAGATGTAAATACAAACAAGAAGGAGTGAAATATCTCAACAGCTATTGGTTTCATTGTTATGTTTGCTGCAGATATTCATGGTGCACAGAGGATGAATCTATACCGACGTTGGTTATCAGCTCAAAATTTTTCTTTCTTCATATTTTATTCATTAGTACTAATTGTGTTGCTTTGTGTTAAAATTGAATTTTTATATGATCAACGATGAAGTATGTAGATTTGATGTTGACACCTTTCTTTATATTTCATCTATATCACCTACACACACACCTGTATTTCGTTTTTCTACTTTCTTTTCATCTGTTTAATTCACTTGCAAGTGAAGTCAGTAAAATAACACTATTCAAACCAGTGAAAACAAAGCATCGGGCCTTTCAGCCAATAGCTGGTGGAAACCTGATGTTGTGAATGTGTTCTGATGAGGCAGATTTGAACATATGAACCAGACGTGACCTGCGTATCTCCTGGGACACCTGAGACGGTCAAACAGCACCTCTGATGCAACTTCCTGTTATTCTGGATTCATGTTTCTGTGGTGTGACTGTAACAGCACAATGTGTCCAAACACGCATGTTTGCATCGTCCGCAGTGACCGAGACAACCTTCACACCCCGAGAGTCACACATTGTCTGATTGTGTGTGTGTGTTTGTGTGTGTGTGTACATGCATATTAAAGCCCTCTGCTGTCTAGTCCACAAGGACCGCTGGTGTCTGGCAGCATTTGCTCCCCAGACGCTCTCTGCTGCTCCACCTCCGCTGGCGCTGTTTGTGTCTGTTATTGTTTGTGTGTATCTTTAATGAGAGTGTATATTTTTAATGAGCGTGTGCTTTTACAGCTGTGGCCTCAGGATGCTTCGTACCTTCCTACTCGATGACAACTGTGGTTAAACAATAATCCTACCCATGTAGAAAATCCCCCAAGCCACTCCTACCTGCCTTGCTCTTCCTGTATGGGTGGCGCCCAGAGACTATATAGCAATCAGGCCACATGTGGCCATCCCTTTGTCCTCCAGAGAACACAGAAGCATGTGGATGCCACAGTCTTCCTCAAAGATGTTGAACTGACTACCTGACATGCAACCAGTTACAACAATCTTCTAATAAAAGGATTCAAGTGGAACGTCCTGTATGTGCTCATCTGTTATAACCGACACGTCACTGAGTTGATATAAGTCCTTAAACCAGCATCCAAAATCCTAAATATTCTTCATGGTCCTTCGAGCCGGATAGATCAATGGACGAAGCACAATCACAGAGACAGTCAGTACGTCCTCAAGAGACCACCCAGCTACCTGGCAGATTACCAAACATCTCTACCATGTGGGCCTAGAGAAGCTAACCCTGCTAATGCTACTTATCAACCTTCAAACCCTCCTGTTAACCGTCAACCTGGTCTGCCACACCAACTTTCCACCACAACTAAGGAACAAGAATTAAAGGTAGAAACAGCAACTGCGGATATGGACGTCATGAAAGGAGAAATAGAACAACTTAAAGGCCTCATCTTGAACCTGGGGAAAACGGTGCAGGCTCTTGGGGAGAGAGTTGAAAAACACTTTTGTTCTGTTTCATCCAACTCATTCTTCTCGTTCATCAGTCCATGACTGCCCTGATCACTCCCCAGAACCCTGCATACATCAAAATCCTCCCCCAATTGTTAAGGAATTGCAGGTCAAGCTATGTCAGCATAATATTGCCCTGGGTAATCATGAGGTACAGCATCCTTCCCCACCTGCTCCCAGTCATATTTGCTCCCTTCCATCCTCACCTGATTCACAAGGGTCTCCGTCACAGGATGTAAGGCCTAGGGCAGCTTAAGCCACGCAAACCAGTGGAAACTACAGTGGGAAACAACATTGTCTTGAAACTTCAAGTGAGTTTTCTGGCATGCAGCAGCCATATTCTGGGGCTATATGGGGCCCCCTCAGTCCTCTCTTCAGCAAATCCACCCTTCCCGAGAGAATACACCATCCACCTCTCATGCTCTGAGACCTGCTCTGCGTTTTTCCCAAGCTTTATCAAACCGGGCTGTGTCACTGAGTGGACAGAGAACACCATCTGCTGGGCAGCACCCCATTCAACAAGAACCTCTACCTGGATCAGTTCAGATTCCAGCTCCAACTCCAGCCCCTCTGCCGGCTCCAATCCCAGCTCCGATTCCGGTCCAGATCCCAGTTCCAATTCCAGCTCCTCTGCCAGCTCCAATTCTGGCTCCTGCTCCAGCAAACAGACCAGCACCAGCCATTTCTTCTCAGTTGCTAATTCCTCCACCTACAATGAACCTCACGTCCTCAGCAACTGAATATGTCAATGCTTCTTATGTGCAGATTCCTTATGTACACTGCCAAACTGCTGGGAATCCTCCCGCACTTCCTTATGGGCAGCCTCATGCACCTCTACACAGCCATCAGTCAACTTCAGTTGCTGCAGATCGACCTCCCTCATCACAGCTTCAGACCACATTGACTGGTCATTACTTGTGTCCTCCAACTGCTCTCCCTTCTCTGAATATCCGGAATGTAGACAGCATTGACCCCTCTCATTCAGTTCAGTACCAACCACAGCAAGTCTCAAGGACTAACAGAGTCTCTCATATTGCAGCCCCCTCCTTTCCATACTTTTCCATACTACCCGAGATGATCCCAAACAGTTTGCCCTGCTAAAGATGGCCCTCACCAACCTTCTGCCGCATGATTAAAATGAGCAGTGCAAATATCATATATTACTAGATCACTTGAAGTTGGACACAGCCTGTCACCTTGCTCTGGCCTATGCACATCATCCTCGTCCTACATCATCCTTACTCCAGAGCTATGTCAGCCTTACAGCAGAGGTATGGCCAGCCACAGCAGCTGGTATTGAAAGAAATCGTGATGATTCAGAACCTTCCCTCTGTTCGTCATGGCAATTCCAGAAGCTTCAGTGATTTTGCCATTCGAATCCGAGCTCTTGTGGGTATGCTCCAGTCTCTGGAGAATGGTGAAGGAGATGTAGAATTAGCTTGTGCATCACATGTACAGCAACTATTAGGAAAGCTTCCTTCTGAACATGTTGCTAACTTTGCCAGATTCACCCGTGCTACAAAGCCAGGAATTCCTTACAACCTGGTTGACTTTTCTAGCTGGCTGGAAGAGGAAGCCGAGTGCCAAGCCATGGCCACTCAAACCCAAGACAGCTGGAAAGGACACATCGAAGAACGCAAACCTGTAAGGTCAAGCCATCTGAAGTCCAGCAATCCAGTGGCTACTGTACTTCATGGAACCAGCCATTCCCAAAATCCAATTCAGCAACCTAAAACTGAACCTGCTGCCCGTCATAGGCAGACATGCCCCTTCTGTTATGTCCCTGACCACCATTTAAGCATTTGTCCAGATTTCCGTCAGTTATCGATTGATGCCGTCAAAAGGTGGATCCAAGAGAAAGGGCATTGCTGGAGATGTGCACGCAAACATAAGGCCTCAAGCTGTGACCTCAAGAAGCTTTGTCCAAAATGGAAAGGAAAACACCTCAGCATCCTTCATGAAGTAAACCATCCACGAACCAATCCCAGTACTTCTTGCCTTATTAGGTCGAGCTGCAGCTCACAAGTTCTTTTGAAAGTAGCCAGAGTTCTGCTGAACTCCAGGGGAAGAGAACTTGAAACCTATGCTATACTAGATGATGGCTCTGAGCGGACTATGCTACTAGCAACTGCAGCCAGATTCCTTGGTCTTGATGGGCCGGCTGAGTCCCTTATGCTGAAAACTGTCCGCCAAGGAACTGAGACCCTAGCCGGTACCACGGTTATGTTCAAAGTTTCCTCTGCATTGAACAGAAACAAGAAGTTCATCATACAAAATGCCTTCACTGCTGAAACACTGGGCCTTGCACCACAGTCCTATCCTGTTCAGGTCCTGCAAAAATTCAAACATTTGCACGACTTACCACTCCAGTCATTCCAGAAGGTTCAGCTCTCACTCCTTATTGGCTCAGATCACCCTCATGTTGTATGTCCTGTTGAGCGAGTTCATTTGGGTCCAGGGCGTGGCCCAGCAGCAGTCCACACCTGTCTGGGTTGGACTTTGCAAGGTCCAACCATGACCCCAGAGGACTACCTTGCCACCACAGGTTCCTCTTCTCAAGAGAGACGTCCAACAGTTTAGTCATTATTCATCTCTTGCACAGCCCCAGATGCAGATCTTTATCATGCTGTGGAAAGACTGTGGAAGGTTGATGTACTTCCTTATCAAAGCGAGAAGGTCACCACTCGTTCCAAACAAGACAGAGAGGCGCTAGCTCTTCTGGAGAGCCAAACTATAAGAGTGGACATCAATGGAGATGATCACTTTGCAATGCCCCTAATCCGCAAGAGGAATGCCCCTAAACTGCAGGCACCAATGGAATCATTCTTATCAGCCCTCAGACACAATGGCAAACACAGCCTGGTGTTCAACTGTTCATTCCAATACCAAGGACAGATCTTGAACGATCATCTCCTCCCTGGTCCAATTGTAGGCCCTTCCCTGATGGGTGTTCTGCTGCATTTTCATCAGCATTCTGTTGCCATTTCTGGTGACATCAAAGCTATGTTTCACCAGGTCAGATTGCTGGCTGAGGATACAGTCCTCTCCTCCGTTTCTTATGGCGACAAATGCGACGTGAAGAACCAGTGGAGGTCTATGAGTGGCAAGTTCTGCCATTTGACACAACATGCAGTCCCTGTTGTGCCACGTATGCTCTGCAGCGTGATGTGAGAGACAATGCGGTGGGTCAAGGAGATGTCTTGATATCAGTCCTGCAGTCCTTCTATGTAGACAATTGTCTGCAGAGTTTTCCTGCTGAAGAGCAGGCCAGAAGCCTTCTTGACAAGCTCAGAGCATCACTTGCCTCTGGTGGCTTTGAAATCCGACAATGCATCAGTAACCTTCCTTCAGTGGTGGAGCATCTACCCAAAGAGGCTGGATCAGAGAGCACTGAACTGTGGCTGAGTCAAGATCGCACCGACCCATGGGGAGGCACATTGGGCTTGATATGGTACTGTTCTTCAGACACCCTGGGATACAAACACAGACAAATTCAGTATCAGACCCTTACCCTCCGCAACGTTTACAGAATACTGGCCAGCCAGTATGATCCCCTCGGATTCATCGTTCCATTCACCAGCCGCGCCAAAGTCCTTCTCCATAAACTGTGGTCCAAACGGCGGGAATGGGATGATCCATGTCTTCCTGATGCCTTTGTGAAATCCTGGACATTGTGGGAAAATGAACTTCCCCAGTTAGTCCAAATCAAACTCCCAAGGTGTTATGGACCCGAAGTCCAAGAGCCTTCAATGACGAGAGAATTGCATGTGTTTTCCGATGCCTCTGAAGCAGCATATTACCAGAGGCAAAACCCTCACTGAACTAGCTGCACCTCACCGATGGAATCAGGGCCCTCCTTTCCTGTACTTACCTTCTCATCAATGGCCCTCGAATCCATCCTCACCTTCAAACGATGCAGCAGCAGAGTTAAGGAAATCTGCGTTCTGTGGCATGACCAATATAATGTCGACCAACATTCCCCCCAATATCCTCAACTTCCAGTCCTGGGAATATCTAGTGGTCGGCACATCTCAACACATCACATCCTTAGATCCAGGTTCTCAACCTCCTGAGAGATCTCATGTGGAAACTCTTCTTCTACAGCATGCCCAACAGGACAGTTTCCCAGAGGAGTATGCTGCACTACAGATAAACAAACCAGTGCCTAATCAGAGTGGACTGAACAATCTGGCCCCTGAGTTTGATTACACCACAAATCTAATTAGAGTGGGTGGTCGGCTGCGGAGAAGTGAAGATCTTGATTACAACAATATCCACCCAGTAGTCTTGGATCCAAAACACTACATTACACAACTGCTTATCAAGGATTATGACCACAAGTTGCATCACCCTGGCCCAGAGAGAGTTTTTGCCAGCCTCCGGAGGAACTACTGGATTTTGCGTGGGAGACAAGCAGTAAGGAAACATCAGCATTCATGCACTGACTTTAAGAAATGGAAAGCAAAACCACTTGTCCCTCGGATGGCTGACTTACCTCCATCATGCCTGTTTTTATTCAAGCCCCCTTTTTGGTCTGCTGGGATGGAACCGAAGCAGTCCTTTCTTTATTAAAGTTGGTGGGGGATTCTCTTCAAATGTCTGACCACACGCTGTGTTCACATTGAGCTTCTGACTAGTCTGGACACCGACAGTTTCCTCATGTCTTTCCGCCACTTTGTTGCTTGGCGTGGAACCCCCTTTGAGGTCATTTCTGACCATGGTACCAACTTTATTGGAGGCGAGAGAGAGCTACAGAGAACCTTTGATCAGTTGACCCCTGCCATTCAGGAACAACTAGCGAGACACAAAGTCCGTTTCTTGAGAAACCCTCCGCATGCTCCATACTTTGGGGGAACCTGGGAAAGGGAGGTCAGAGCCATTAAGTCTGCCTTACGCGTGACCTTTGGTAATCAGACTGTAACAGAGGAGGTGTTGAATACAGTGTTGATATAGGTGGAGGAGATCCTAAATTCAAAGCCCCTTAAATACCTGTCATCAGACGTATCTGACCCCGACCCAGTTACACCAAACCTCCTCCTCATGGGGCGGCTGGAGGCAGCCCTTCCACAGGCCGTCTACTCCCATCCTGACCTCCTGGGCACAAGGAGATGGCGGCACAGCCAAGTGTTGCCGACCAATTCTGGGCAAGTTTTATCAAGTATTACCTACCAACACTTCAGTCACGGCAAAATGGAAGGTGGATAACCCAAATCTTACCTTGGAGACCATGGTAATGGTCGTGGACCCCAATCTCCCCCCGTGCATTATGGCCAATTGAGAAAGTGCAGAAAGTTCTGCCAAGTTCGGATGGAAGAGTCAGAGTGGCTGAGATAGACCCTTCAAAGGTCCCTGAGGATTTTCCTCAAAATCAAATATGACTCTCATATTTGAGGGGCGGCTGTAGAAAATCCCCGAAGCCCTCTCTCTACCTGTATGGTCACTCCCCAGCCACTCCTACCTGCCTTGCTCTTCCTGTATGGGTGGCGCCCAGAGACTATATAGCAATCAGGCCACACGTGGCCATCTCTTTGTCCTCCAGAGAACACAGAAGCATGTGGATGCCACAGTCTTCCTCAAAGTTGTTGAACTGACTACCTGACATGCAACCAGTTACAACAATCTTCTAATAGAAGGATTCAAGTGGAACGTCCTGTATGTGCTCATCTGTTCTAAGCGACACGTCATTGAGTTGATATAAGTCCTTAAACCAGCATCCAAAATCCTAAATATTCGTCACATATGTTGTTAGTCATTACTTTCCATTTTTCTATTTTCATACAACGTGTTTGTGATTTGTATGTTTATTACAATTCAACACTATGACTCCCAACTGAATGCTTAAAGAACTGTTTTTTATCTTGGCCTGGTTGAATAGAAATTCAACAATTCTGGACGTTCGCTGTTGTACTTAAAGGCATCATTCCAATCACTTTTAAGTTAAACTGATTTCCTGACCCTGCAAACACCCCACTAAGCTTTTCTAATTAAGCCTGTATCACCCTTCACTGGTCTGATTGAGAGGCAATAATAAGATAAGATAATAAGATAATTCTTTATTGATCCCCCATAGGGGAAATTCGGGTGTTGCAGCAGCACAAGCATACAATCAGGTAGAAGTATAAAGTATGCAAAATAAAAATAAACTATAAGAAAAACTATATAAAAAAAAGTACAAGTGGAACCTAAAGTGGCTTAGTGAAGATAAAGTGACAACATCAAATAACAAAACAGCAGCAAATGAGAATATGAGGTAGATAATGCAGCATAGTTATGTCAGTAAAGCAGCAAATGTAAATATTGCAAACTGAGAGATAACGGCCTAATGAATATATATGAAGAGGTATGTACAACTGGAGTTCAAAAAGGCAGATCCAAAGTGACTTAGTGAACATGACAAAGTGACAATATAGTCCAGCAGCAAGTATTGCAGTATGAATGTGCAAGCATACGGTGTAAACCACATATTATTACATTAATTAATCACATCTCATGGCTGGAATCTAACATCTGGATCACCACCAAAATCCTAATCATTAGCTCAAGGCTGGTCTGGAACACAAATTTCACTAAAATCCATTTGTATCATTTTCAGATATTGTGCTGACAAAAGTGTGTGGTGAGGGTTGATTATTGGATTGTTACATAGATTTTTTTTTGGAGCCATGCTAGAAGCTCACTTTAATCCAGACTGAAATATGAACAACAACTCTCAGACTTTCACAGTGCCCAGAGGATGAATCCTGATGACTTTTCCTCTAGCACCACTTTTAGGTTCACATTTGTGGTTGTGAGGGAAATACAACAATTATTGATCATCATCACACACACATTCATGTTCCCCAGATGATGCATCATAGTGACTTGCATGTCTACACTGGGTTTGATCTGACAGCTACATACATGGTAGATGAGAAATTATGCCAACGTGCCGTCTCTGTCTCCAGTTTCTGATCCGTCATAGTGAGTCAACCTGCTATTCATCCTGCACAGACCCGTGTTGCCCCTTCACATCCCCTAAAGAGATTACTGACTGACCCAGTGACCCACTGATTCGCTGTCAGCCCACGTGAGCCAAGGAAAAATATGGGAGGACGTAGATTCGATTAGAGCGAGGGGAGGCAGTAGAAAGGCAGTCAGATGAGAGATGAATGAGACGGTACATACACAGAACACACATCCTCTGCAGCCGAGTGGATGGGAGGAATATTAGAGGAGGAGAGATTTGGGGTCGTTCAGCGGAGCTTGGCCTTGTGCTGTTTCCTCAATGATGAGGTTTTTTTCTGATCAAAGACAGACGCCCACTTCCTCCCCTCCTCCTCCTCCTCCTCCTCCTGCTGCTGCTGCTGATCCCCAGGGCTCCTCATCCTAACCCCCTCTAAGCCCTTTGCGCCCCCACCCCCTCAAACCACACAAGCCCCACCAGGCCTCCGTCAGCCTGCGTTTTGGATGCAATGAAGGTTTTTGACATTTCTGGCCCTGACGACGCCACATTCGCCTCTTTGATTCAGAGCCTCTAGCAGCTGGTGTTTCCATGGTAACAAGGAGATGGGGGGGGGGGGTCAGATGTGGGTGGAGACAGCAGCCATTTCGCACACAGCCTCCCCCCCACCCCACCCCCATCCCTCTCCTCCCTTCACTCGTTCATTTGTACTGAGAGAGAGAGAGAGAGAGAGAGAGAGAGAGAGAGAGAGAGAGAGAGAGGACCAGCCGGCTCTGCCTGCAGCCTGACATTTTACCCACAAACCACTGCACCCATTTCTGGGATCTGGGTCATATTTTGAGTGACTCATCTTTTCAGCAGAACTGTTCAGAAGAGGAAGGAGGGGGGGAAAAAAGAGGAGGAAAAAGCCGTGGGAGAGAACGAGTATGAGGGATTAATGAGAAGAGATGGTTAAAGCAGGCACAGAAGAAGAAGAGGGGGGGTGTTAGGTGGGAGGGGGGCATGAGGCAGCAGAGGGGAGGAGATTAGATTCAGGGGTGGTGTGTGTTTGTTTTGCCATGTTGGGTGTTCCTCTGGGATCTGCAAGCCTGACGGGTGGAGGGGGGGGGTGTGTGCTTAGAGACCTGCTCTGGAGGCTCCATCATTACATTACCACCGTGAATGGTGTTCGTGTGTATGTGTGTGAATCTTTAGAGGGGGGCTGCCCTTTCTCTGCCATAGAATAAATGTTTCAACACAAAGGCTCTATTCAGAAGACAGGAAAAAGTGTGTGCGTGTTTCCATGTATGTGTGTGTGTAAGTGGGACAGCACATGGAGCCGCTGTGGTCAGAAACTGGCAGGAGACCAAGTATGAAGTACTGCGATTATAAGAACGAGCAAGAGGAGGCTGCAGAACTATGCAGGTTGGACCATGACTCGTAGTGTTTGGAGGTATTAAATCATGGGAAATCAAACAAGAATTTGGCCCGAGATCCTTAACATCTTCCACCTCACAGGACCTTTGCTGCATCTGTTAATCCTCAGTTAAATTCAGCTTTATTTGAAATCAAATTCAAGATTTCATTTGTCTCTTCAAGCAGCAAAATATGCACAAACTATCTGTGATCTTCCGGCAGACAGAACAGTGATTGTGGAATCAAACATTCTTAACCATAATTACACTCAGCAGGTTTGTCAAGCTTTGAATTTCTCATTGTGTTAAAGCCGTGTATAATGATATTTGATTTTTTTTTTTTTAGACTTGAAACAAATAGCAATAAAAAAAGAGCAAAAGTGGAACAAGGAGCGTTTCATACTTTAATTTCTTTTGTTACGTTCAAACTCACAAAAATACAAACAATATAACGAATGGAACCTCCAGCGTTATGCTTCAATGCAAGAACACTGCATCTTCATTTCAGTGTCTTAAACACAGATCATCAGCGGGTATAAAGAAAGAGATGAAAGAGGCACGTAGCGTTCCAAATCCCAGTTTTATTGGTCGTTGGATTTCAGGTGAACCAATGGCACGAGAGAGAGAGAGATTAATCCACAATATCAAAAAATTATACAAAATAATAATACAAAAAGAAGTTCCAGTTATACAAAGCAAAGATGTGGACTTTCTTTTTTTTCATCTTTTATTTTTTCCCAACTGCCCAAAAACTCGAAAGTAAGGCACAGTCATTACCACATGTTTACCCTTCCACATCCATTCGTCTAAGCCTCAGTCTCGGTCACCTTGGAGAAGCTGTTTCTCCACGGGCGACCTCTCCTTTCATTCGCTGGAGATTCTCAACCCTTCATGCAAAAACTTCAGAGAGAAAATTGGACGGACTTGGTGAGGAGTTGGCTACAATCATGGGGCTAAAATGACAGGTTTTTTTGCACTGATTTTCACATCAGAGGAATGCTTGATGATGATGATGGGTGGAAGCTCATCTTTGAGCACTGTAAAAAAATCAGTGGACAGAAACCGTGGCAGCGTAATGTGTTATGGAGAAAGCAGGTTGCTGAAGGGTAGAGAATCAAAGAGGGCAGGATCTACGGGTGCAATGTGCTACATGACTGCATGACAGACATTTCAGTTAAATAGACAACAAATTCAAAGTCTGCTTCATTTTTTTTTTCATAAACGTATCCCTTCCCCACCTTCACTGATGAGTTAGGATTTTAAAAAAATCCAACAAAAACAAATACAATTTGGTCTTTTCTCATTGAAAAAAAACTGTCCTGACACAAAGTTCAGACAGAAATTAAAACAAAGAAGAAGCAGGTTTAGGTTATTAAGGGCACTCTCTCAGCCCTTTGGATTACATGGCAAGGCTCTCAAGGTCGGGGGGGGGGGAGACGTGGCAGGAAATCACTATCTGCTGGTCCATGTGTGAGATGCTCGACAGGACTGTAACGTGTCGTGACTAAGTAGCACCAGGTTCCAGTTTGGTCGGTCGTGTGTGTGAGATGACAGTTTGTTAATCCAGTATTAAAGGTTTGGTGTAGATAAAGGCTGAGGTCTACGTTTGGTTGAGGGGTTCACAAAAGCAGCTTTCAAAAAAGGGGTCTATAAATCATTTCACTCCAGTTACTGTGGCCAACTACCCATGATAATGTCTGTGCCTTGGACATAGAAAAAGAAATGAATTCAACCGCGTGTGTGTTAGTGTTTTTTTTCTTCCAGTAAGACAGGTGAGTGCAGTAAACATACAGTATGTGTCCGCACCATTTTTAATTTCATTTTTCTGGATACTGTTCTCGGGACAATAGGTTTAGCTTGAGGAGGGGGGGAGAAGGGAGAGGGTGTTTCAACTTCCTACATCCTGTTTGGTCCAGGAAAAAAAATCCCCACCAACCATTGAGAACACAGCTAGAGGACAACACAGGAAACTGGTTCACATTTGAATACTTTACATTTGAGATGAAGGGGGTGGGGTGTGGGGGGCTTTCAACCCGTCAGTTACATCATCTTCGATATCTCTATCATCAGATCCACTCCAGTTATATCACATAGTCGTCACAGAGGCAACGGGGCCTGCATGAAAACAAACATACTAGGACCTGGTCTGATAGAAGCGGAAAATCTGTTTCTACGTGACCCAACTGCACCATCTTTTATATCCAGCTAACAGGAAGCAGCTGAAGGAGATTTTATCCGGTAGAGGATCAGTTTTGGTAGATTAGATCAGGGAGAAACAGACCCAGCAGACCAGGTCAGATACCATAAATACTGCCACCATGTGCTGCTCACACAGACAATAGGGACAAGTAGAAAGACGAGGGGGTTAACTCAGAGAGGTGGAGGAGGGGGAAGAGGAGGGGGGGCTCTTTAAATGTGGCTCTGCTCTGCTCTGGGAGAAAGACGGCCCAATCGTAAGGCGAGGAGGGAGTGAGTGACAGGTCGAGCAGCGAACCAGATCGGAGCAGAAAAAAAGTGCACAGCCCCACGGTAACTATGGCAACAGGTAAAGGTCGGCGCTGCAGAGCAGAGCTGGGAAAAGGAAGGGAGGATAAAGGGAAGGAAAGGGAGGCAGGAAAGAAAGGAGTGTCTCCTTCCTTCGTCTATCCTTCCTGTTCTCTCTGTGCAGTTTATCAACATATAAAGTCATAAGTACTGGATATAATATAAGGAATGGAGGGGAAGGGGAGTGGGGGGTAGGTAGATGTATGGACGGGTAGTGCTGCGTCGCCACGCTTCATTCATCAGCATGTGGGCGACGGCATCCACGCCTCCCTCAGTACTCCCACTGCGTGGCGGTGTCCAGGTCGTCGGCGTTGGCCTTCAGCACGCCGGCGTGGTCACCGCGCAGGTACTTGCTGTCGGCGGCGTGGCGGATGGCCAGCTTGTTGTAGTCGCAGAACTCGAAGAGGAAGTCGACGGGCGTGTCGCTGCTGCTCACCACCGACTGCTCGTTCCCCACCATCCAGTATTTACCCGTGGAGTCTGCAGGAGGAGAGGAGACGGAGAGAGGCAAGAGATGGATTTGAGATAGAGAAAAGGTGGAGGAGGTGGAGTGTGTGGACGGAGGTGTCATGTGGCAGAAAGGTGGGGGATGGGCGTGAGAAAATGGAGGGAACAAAAGGTTCAGCTTAAATTTGCTTTGTTTGAATTACATAATGTGAAGCCGGCGAAATTATCTGCATCAAATCCCTCTTTTTGGCACAAACGCCTCATGAGTGAGTAAATCCATAGTGGGAATCCCATAAAGACTAAATGATTTAATCCCTTGTATGCCTGCAGGAGGTCCCTCCACATGTTCCAACAAACAATGTCTCTCTACCAGCTGCGTAAAGCTGCTGCTGCACACGTGGAAGTTTACACCTGTAGAGACACTGACTGTCTATATGTGCTCTCAGCTGAACATTTTAACTGACCTTGCAGGCTATAGGCTCCATCTCTGAACTCCAGGGTGAAGTAGTCGTAGGAGGAGCGGTTGGAGTCCAGCGTCCCAGTCACCTTCCTGCAACCGATGAAGCCGTGCTCGCCACGCAGCACGATGATCGGGCGGTTAATCAGCTTCATGATGAACTCCTCAGACTCTCCTGCAGACAGAGGACGCATCGTGTCAACCTCAGCAGTTTTTCATTGTGTGCTTAAATGACTGATTTTAATAGATTGAATTACGCAACACACACAACACAACACTAGTTCTAATATCTAAAATGCCAAAATCTGCAATTCAAATCATTATATTGCAGCTCACTGCTTAAGCTTAGAGAGTTTTCATACATTTCATTAAATATTCATGCAAAGCAACTTTACTTCAAACGTGCCCTAGAAAGAGCGCCGTGGTAGTCGACAGCTCCCGCATCAGAAACTGCAGCATAAAGTGAAATCATCTTCAGCTTTGATGCACGAATGCCAACACGCAGAACCCGCTTCGTAACCAGAGGATCTTCTGATCTGCTGGCTGCTTGTGACTCGCAGCAATGAAGGCAGCTGTGCGCTATTATAATCTGGCTGAGTTGGTGTTATTAAAGGAAGAGTCTGACATTTTGTTTTCTTGCTGAGAGTTTGATGAGAAGATGAATACTACTCAGCACTTAGCTCATACTATCAGCACCTCTGCAGCTCACAAATTAAAATGTTTATTTAATCTGTACAAAAAAAAGTTAAAATACAGTAATTTGATGTTTTATGAGGGGTTATGTGTTGGATTGTTTCCTGTTCTGGAGCAGCAACTTCTTCATACTACTACTTCATATATGGTTGGGTTGTTTAGTCCAGAGGTGCCGACCAACAGTCACAACCTTTTCTCTTTCCTACTTTTTCTATATGGCTGTAAATCAAATATAGAGGAGAGGAGGATATGGAAGTATAAAGTAGCATAAAATGGAAATACTCAAGAACAAATACCTCAAAAGTACACAACTTGAGTAAATGTGTTTTGGTGTTCCTCTGTGACTCTGCACAGTCAGACGTTTTCTCATCATGTTTCCAATCAACATGATTAACTTACGACAAAACACGGCGGGAACGTGGCAGAAGAACAAACGATAAGATTTCGAGAAAGCTGAATTTCAAGTTATCAGCCACGTTCAGCAGAAACGGAAATCTGCTGGAGCCTTTGAGTCCCAGACACAACTGGAACATCCAGCCATGATTTCACTCCTGCGCTTTCATTCTTTTCCTGCCGACAAGCACATCAGTTCGCCAACGTGTCACTGTCTGAACGGCTGAATCAACAAATCTCACCCACCGGCAGAGTCGATGGTGGCTGCTAGCTGGCCGTTTTTCTTGGCCGCGACATATTTCCCATTAGCAGCCCGGAGAGTCAGCCTCTTCCCACGCCACTCAATGTCAAAGTAGCAATTAGCTGACCTACAGAGAGAGAGAGAGAGAAAGAGAGCGAGAGAGAGAAAGTAAAGGCAGGAGAGGTGAGGAGGATGATTACATTTACATGGCAGTTAGATATCCAGTAGCACTTGTGTGAGTGTCGAGTGTAAACACAGTCACATTCAGCTCTCGTGTTGCTCAGAGAACAGGATCCAGCTGATTTACCCAGAACTTAAATAATTGTCGGGTAATTGGATAGTTAGGCTCAGGGCGGAGGGATAAGCTTCACTTGTAGTCTTCAGTTAAGTTGAATCAAGTAGCTTGTTAATCCTTTCACTGAGGAGGTCACATTCCGTGGTCGCCTCTCATTTCACCCTCGCTAGATTTGATTAGAGAAGTTCGGAAACATTCTGCAAAGTATTTTCTCAGACTACAAGGGGACTTGGTGAAGGAAAAACATTTTTTGTGGTTTAATCAGCAATGAGTGAAGCAAGTCGAACCTCAAGAATGTGGTGGAGGAAACTTGGTGAACTTCCTGCAGAGAGTGTCGATGACCGGCTCTGCTCCGTCTAATCTTTAAAAATGGAGGAATGTCAGCCTCCGAGTGAAGTCAGGACACGTCTTTGACCGATCTGATGCTGAATCTAGTAAACTATTTAGTGTCTCTGTATTAGTCCTGTGCAAATAATAGCTGTTTCAGGACTGCACATCTGTAGCTTCTATATCTCAAGTGTACTCAAGGGAGTTTAAGCTTCTACTCCTGCATCTGTTCGGGGCCTCATGGTGAAATCGTCCAGGAGCACAGGGTCAAAGGTCAGAGGTTAATAGTCAGTACTCGGCCTGGACAGAACCACTGCACATTAAAGAAAATCACTCTCTCTACAGGTTGAGGTTACACACAAACGCACTTAATCTCCCACAACATGCCACAGCCATGACACGAGCTCAGTCACTCTTCACCTCCCACACACGTCACCCACTTTCCACTCCCACACACACACACACACCATTAAAAACACAAAAAGCTCCTAAGTAAGCTCAAATTACTCAAGGGGTCTACAGACTAGGAGCTGTATCGGGTTCTCTATGTGATCTCTCTCACACACACAATCACTGTCTGAGTGGGCAGACAGAGTGGAGCAGGTGTGGTTGTGGTAGTTTTTAAAGCAGAGATAAAGATGGGGTGTGACGCTCACTTGGTGGAGGCGGTGCACTGCAGGCCGCCGTTAGCAGTCAGGGTCCAGTATTTCCCAGCGGCGGTCCGGAATGCGCACTTTCTGTTTTCACGACAGATCTCCACCTGGAACACCTCCTGGTCGCCCTCCTCATCCTGATTGGCTGACAGGTCCATACCTGGATGAGATCAGATGAGGAGGAGGGGTTAGCTAAAACACAGGGCAGTGGGTCAGTAATGGCTCCAGTGCACATGTGAAGGCCACAAATAGCCACAGAAGATGACTGTTAATAGCTAAAAGTCCAGATGCAGACACACACACACACACACATCCTCTGGTTGGGATCAGACTAAATGAGCAACATCAGACGGCTTGGATTAGTAAAGGATTTCACACAGCTTCAAACACACACACACGCCCACACACATCTGTCATAGTCCAGACAGACCCCACTAGAGTTCATCAAGGATTAGTCATCGTGGTGGACGAACAGAAAACAAAAGGCCCAAGAATCTTCATTTCACTGGCATCTACCACGAATGCAGGGCTGAAACAGTTAAGCGATTAATGGAAAATAATGTGCAACCATTTTGATAATCAGTGAATTAGTAAGGTTGAGCTGACAATGCTAACACGCTGAAGTTTAGCATGTATGATGTCCTCTTGGCACCAAGATGATTATTTGTACCAAATTTCATGGCGATCCATCCTACAGCTGTTGAAATGTGTCTAGATGTCAGCTTGAAGCCTAGGAAATTGTGAGGCATTCATCATGTTATAGACTAAACATATAATGGATCAACTGGAAAAACTGATATGCAATGAAAATAGTATATACATTTCTGTGTGTGTGTGTGTGTTGAAATTGAATTGTGTGCACGTGTGTGTCCAAACACCTGACTGTATATGGACAGAACACCAGACCTCATTAAAATCACATCAACCCCACTCAGGCACTTAAGAGCAACAAAGAGGTAAACAAACACGAGTGAACTATAGGATGATGACACACATATACAAACCCCCAGTGTACCACTCCCCTCTCTCTCACACACACACACTTCATGCAGCACAATGCATGCTATTGTATATGATGAGGTCATGTCGCAGAAGGACTGATAGCTGGAGGGCTGACTGGATAGAGAGAGAGATGGACTGTCTGTTGGGCTGCTGTGTAAATGTGTGCAGAGCCAGAGAGGGAACGAGGCCGAGAGAGAAAGAAAGATGTGTTTGAGAAAACAAACCAGCACATTCGCGTTCCCCATCCGTCTCCCTTTTCAAGTGTGACACCCTCCCCCACTTCATCTCATTTTTTTTTTTCCCCCATGGTCCGTGTTTCTCCAGCAGCCTCACAGTGGTCACGCTGAATACATTAAAAAGGGAAAATCTGCCCTAAAATACTGTTGATAATAAATACAATATCATCATGTGAGTCAAAATTGGTCACGCTTTTCAGCTCAGGGACTGTATGAGAATTATTTGGGGAGGGTTACGCATTTTTTTGATTTATAAAACAAGAACACAATTGCGAAAAAGAACACAACACAATAATCATCGCCATTATCTTGTTTTCATAATCCCCAGAAACCAAAATCATAACTGAAAATACATTTTGATCAATCCCCTCGTCCAAATTTCTTATTCTCCGTGAGTATTCATTGTCCCTTTCGCTTTCCCTTTCTTAATACAAGCTGCACTGTTCGTCTCCACCTGAAGCCAAAAATGTACTTTATACTAAGAGCAACCAAGATCCCAGTTGCAGAAAAGGATTATGTAAGGTGTCAGAAAAAGAGTTACAGCTCGCATTTAGTGCCTGAAGAACAGGCCAACAAAAAAGAATACATATCACTGCTCTCCTGTTCAGTGCTCAGAACTTTGGCCTCTGAGAACAGGATTGAGTTTCTGCACAACTATGTGGGGATACACATGTACGAACACAGCGCACACACAGATGAGTGAGCGGGAAAATATAACTGACCATAATGGGAACCACATGGTAAGGATGGAGGGAGGGGGGGGTCAAAGATGATGAAATGTAGGTTTAGCTGCAACAGGCAAGGAGGGTTTTAAGGAACACATTAGAGGAGGAGTAGAGGAAGAAAAATGAGGAGCAAAGAGGGTCAGACGGCACTCGCCTCCGTGATCATCAGTCACATCACTGAGCTCTAATCTGGGCTGCTTCCTGCTCAAGCAACATGGACGCTCTGTACAGTAGCACAGGAGAGTCCATTTATTACTCCGGTGGGAGGGAGAGAGTGTAAACCATCTGCTGGATGCAAATATTCTGTGATGTTTAATTCATTATTCAAAACCTGGACAATACTGAGGACCTGTTATCGATACCAGTCAAGAAAGCAAATAAGCTATCTATTCCCATTTTAGTCTGTTTCTCTCATTAGAAAATTATTTTGCATTAAAAACTAATGTATCCCTGAGACAGTTATTAACTTTGGAAATAATGTCATTTGTACAGGATTCAATGTCAAAATCCATTTGTCTAAGTACTTAAGCTCTTAAGCCCTTAAGAATAAAATTAAATTTAACACTAAATATTTCTGCTATGAAAGTATCAAATGATCAGCTGAAATCGGCTGTTGTGCAGTTCAGGCTAAAAATACCCTGAAATGAACAACAACATTATTATAAAACCAAACATCTGTGACTTTGATTTTTTTCTGTGTTTGGACTGTGTGGAAGTCAGATGTTGGTTAAACTGTTTCATCTCGTTAGTACAGAATTAATAATCTCAATAAATGTGTACATGTATAAATAAAACAGAAAACTCTGCAGACTGTTGAAGTCCGTCATCGTGTTGAGGCTGTTAGTTTCTCATATGAGACGAAGGCGAAAACTAACAAATGGCTCACTTTACATGCTGTACTGTGAATTCCATAACACTTTTATTCAACACTGGGCTTCTTTGGAAAGCTTATTATCCCAAAATCTTTGGATTTGAATTTTATGTGGGTGAGTGCTGTCAGACTTGTACACATCAGGGATGATACATAGACAGTCTGCTGTATTGGACATGCAGTGGATAGGAGTGTTTGTCTCTTCACTACAGTCAGATTCAGTGTGTTATCTTTCGACACACACACCTTGAAACTGGTCACAAGTTATCACAAGGAAAGAAAATACTGGCGGGTACACACACACGTGAAAAACAAGACTTACAGAGTCAAAACACTCACCCTGAGGCCTGTAGAGCCTCAGCCGTGACCCAGAGAGAGGCGAGGGCTGTGTGTGTGCGTGTGTGTGTGATATACCCAGATACGTCTACACTGCTCACTTTGTGAAGCTCACAGGGTTAATGAAGGAGGAGGGAAGAGGGTCCTCACTCACACACATATACTCAGTGTCCCTCTTCAGAAAACCACACCAGAAGAAGTGACCACACACACACAGAATCCACCCAAACCACACCAAACGTAGAGCACAACACGCACACACACACACACTTTAGAAAACAACCCCTCTATCTTTCTGTCCACCCCACCCACCGCATTCAGCCTGATGGCGGCAGGCACAGATTGTTGGCCCCGGTTACAGTGAGCCAGCACCAGAGGCCCGCCGTGAACGCATGCAATTGTATCAAGTGCAATTGTGTGTGTGTGTGTGTGTGTGTTTGTGTGCGTCTCCTATTGTTCAGCAGGCCTGACCGAGGAGGCGACCAGCTGGGGCACAAACAGGGAGCCAGATCATCGGCCTTTGTTCTGATCCACACACAGTACGACGGGCCAGCCAGCCTACACAGTGTGCCGACTGTAACACTGCTGCTCATACAGTAAGGACACACTGAACACACACTGCTCTGCCATCATTTCCTCAATAAATGCAAAAACCAGAAATGAGGTCAGACATGCGAGATACAGTATTGTGCCCGGGGATGTCCCAAATTTTTCGGTGCATTGATTTTAACCCCATTCTCTGTTCAGAGTGTTGCAAAAAAAAAAATCGACTGAAGTACAGTTGGACTGTGAGTTAGAGGGCATTAGAGAGGAGACACACCCAGAGAGGAGCCGGATGACACGCTGGAGACCGGCTGAAGCCTAACCTATAATAAAGCAGACAACATTAAGGAGGAGAGGTTCCCTGGTGCTCCCTTGGCACGCTCCCAGCACACACACACACACACAAAATGAGTGAGTCTGAAAACACACAAACATACTGAGGGTCTATAAACACATTAAAGGTCGCAGCCAATGAACTCTACCAAGGATGTATGAACTGCCTGCATCCCTTCTTTTTTTTTTCTATCGGATGTGTGTGTGTGTGTGTGTGTGTGTGTGTGTGTGTGTGTGTGTTGATGTGTTGTAGAGTGAGCAAATCATCACCATTTACCCTGCAGGGATTAACACACACCAGCCAAGGTCGGAGTTGTGTGTCTCATGTCTCATTTCCTGCCAGCGAGGAGGGGGGTGTGAAGGCTGGAGAAAGGGTGTCAGGGCCTGAATCACGGCCAGACACAACATGGAGCCACGGTTTCTGTCTCCTTCTTTAACCACACGCGGAACAATACGTGATTCAAAGTGTGATTATAACCCTGATTTGACGTGATGACTGCTTTTCAACGCTTGTGAAAGCTGGAGTCTGCAAAAACCAGAGCCAGTCAGCCCTCCTCAAATTATAGTGAGGAGGGGACTAAACCAGTCTAAACTGCATATATTACCTACTTTTATATTATATATTTTGTTTTCATACACTTGTTTTTGCTGAGAGTTAAATGAGAAGATGACACCACTCTTATGTCTGGAAGTTACAGTCAGCTAGCTTAGCTTAGCACAAACAGCCAGACTGACTCTGTCCAAAGGTAACAAAATCTGCCTTACAGCACTACAAAAATTCACTAATTAACACATTATATTTGTTTTAATATGTCCAAAAACAAAAGTGTAAAAACAATGTGTTTTTTTGAGGGGACTATTTCTTGGCCGTGAACAGTGACAACCTGGATTACATGGCCTCAGGAAGTGACTTTACCTGGCAAAGAAACAGTTCTGCTGTTTTTACACTTTGGTTTTTGTACACAGAGGACAAAGGCAGGCTAACTGTTTAGCCTTCTTTCCAGTCTTTATGCTAAACTAAGCTAACTGGCTGTCGCTTTATATCTAAAGGACAGATGTGAGAGTGGTATCAATCCTCTCATCTAACTCTGGGAAAGAAAGTGATTAAGCCACTTTCCCTGAACTACTTCCACAAATCTTTTCATGTGGCTTTAGTTATGTTTTATAGGACTTACAAGGATACATTCATACCAAGTCTAGTAAATCCAATTTCTAGTTATCAGACAGGAGGTTAGTCACCAAATGCAGCCAGACATTCAAATATTCAAGGTGGACTGTTTTACAGCCATCTCATCAGATGTTGAATATTTGACCAGTCGCCACAGTGATCGCACTCCAGCTCACCCCACTCCTGCTATTAGAGGCAGAGAGGACCATCAGTTACAAAGACCAGTCGGCCCTCAGTGGTCACACCAGTAGCCGACAGGATATGAGGGACGATCATCCATTTAGCCGACAAACCAGCGCTCAGTCTTCCCTCACACTTGCACTGCAGTTGAGGGTCAGAACAGGCCACTTAGAGGCCATTGAGCTCCAGGCTGTCTCAATATGAGGGTTGTTAAACAGTCTCAGGGAATTTGCGACCATTTCCGTTTCGAGAAATGAGAAGAGTGGATGTTAAGGTCCGGAAACAGGCGAGGGTCAGATTAATGGCAATTATGAATGCTGCAAGCACAAATTAGAGGAGCAAGAGGACCCCACATGATGGGACAGTGCATGCTGGGTTTGTTGGATGTATTTAAGGGTTATGGTTGAAATTCAAAATCACACTAGCATCACACAACTGGTACACGTGGAGTAATGTGAACACGGTGGCTAATTAAAAGCCTCCTATCCAAGATTATTGAATTAGAAAGTAAATGATGATAGATGTGGGCAGAAGAACAAAGACATAAATGACACTGAGGAGTTAATGGTTTATGTCCAAAAGAACAGTCCGAAACTGTAATGGCCTTTGAATATTATGTTATTTTTAATGCTTCATCCAATTTAGGCCAGCAGGACTCTAAACGGAGGTTTTTTACATGAGTATGTCTCCCGAGTATGTCTCAACATTTCTGACAGACTCCATCAGAGGACAATCCTGACTCCATCTATTTACACGGCACCTAAACTGAACTTGAGCTCTGACTTGATCTGTAAGTCACAAAATCAACTGCTTTGATTGGACAAAGCAGGTTTCAGATTGACCCACTTGAGCTTGCTCACGTCAAA
Organism: Centropyge bicolor; assembly: GCA_037975185.1. Lineage (NCBI taxonomy): Eukaryota > Metazoa > Chordata > Actinopteri > Pomacanthidae > Centropyge > Centropyge bicolor. The sequence goes on along the minus strand of JBBMOC010000022.1, from coordinate 388,343 downwards.
AAAACCAAACCTTCGGCTGCTAATGAAAGCCAGTCGACTACAGCTGCCATCTTGGCTCAGGTCTGCCTGGCGAATCGCAGCTGTCTGTCTGAAACACATGTGGAGCCGGTTTAATTCCACTCAGCATTTAATCCACACAGCACAATGATCCAGTTGTTGGAGGGTTGAACGAGGTCTTGCTTAGTTTTGAGCTGCGGGGACAGTGCAGGGAGGGCATGAGAACATCCGGTGTGTCCTTGAGCAAGGCATCATATTGGTAGCTGGTCTCTGATGTCTTACTCAATATTGATATCTCCGGTCAAGGTATCCAATGATGTCGAGCACTGATCTGACACCAGTCCTTTTCTGTGCCAGCTCTAACACTAATAAAAATAATGATAAGTTGCAGCCCTAATGTTTTTTTTTGTACATGCACACACACGAGGATGAACACATCCCTGCTGCCGATTTCACACTAATCCACTGAGCGAACACGGACATCTGTAACATGCAGAGAAATGTAGTAACATACCAACAAAGGGAAGGAGGCCGCAAGCTAGCGGACATGAATGTAAACAATGCAGGATATTTTTAAACAGAGTAAACAAAAAAATTGAAATGTTCGACCTCCAGGACACACATAATGTACTTTGGTAATAAACACATGATGTAAACATAACTTTTGTTTGTTTACGAGAAAACTCCACAGAGCACCTTTAATGTGGATCGGTCATATGAAGGCCGATATCTGATCTGCTACGTTAGGTCCAGATCAGAACACATTCCTATTCCTATTCCTACCTCTGACATGTGAGCATTTCCCTACAAGCATCAATAATGGATCTGGAGCTGTGAATGATCATTTTTTACTGCTCCTCTGACTGAAGACCATTAGTTGGCAAAGTGAGTCCAGACCAAATGTCTCACTTGACTCTTCGCAGCTACAAAAAGTTATGACGTAAGATGAAGATTTAAAGGCCACCACAAGCAATTAAAGGGTAATATCACAACAAGCTTTCCTTTCAAGATATGAAAACACATCCTGAAAGGACTTTTTCTTTTACCATTTTATACTGAAATAAGAAAAAATAAGTCCTAAATAAATGTGTTCATGTGATTGTTTTAGTGTTATATAGTGCGATTAAGAGCAGGATGTTGGCATCATCAGATTCTCAGTTTTTCATAACATCTCCCTTTCCATTCAACTTCCACCTTCAAAAACTGGCCTCCATTTTGTGTGCGAGACCGAGGCCCGCTTACGGCGAAAAAAGCGACAGAGAGAAAAGTAGATAAATATCCCTGTGGCAAGTAAACAAAAGCAGGGAGACAGGACACACAGGCCCAGGAGTGGAAAACAAAAGGATAGACGGATCATACTTTCTGGAAAGAGGAAGCAAAACCACCAAACCGCACGGTATTCTCACCAGTGTGCTCCTCTGACCAGACTCTAAATACAGATTTAAAGAGCATTAATTACTATATTCCTATCATTCATCACACGAGACAGTCATCGCCACAGCCTCTCTGCTCTACCAGATGCTTCAACCCAAATCACACTGATGATTATTTTGTGCTGACTCTGAGATTTTTAATGCATGATTCACACACACACACACACACACTGGGACTTTAAATTCAAGGGCTTTTTGATGGATTTGAATACGCTTCCATCTCTTGAAGACACCCATCAACAACATGAGGGATGTCACTGATAATGACTACAGACACACCAGCAGCCAGGCCCTGGAGGCTGGATGAGTAGGGGGATGGGGTGAGGAGGAGGCAGGGGAGGAGGAGAAGTGAAGGGAAGGAGAAGGCAGGAGGAAATCATGGAAGAGATGCAAAAAAAAAAAGGAAGAAGGAGCAAAGAGCAGAGGGGTGAAAGGAGGTGATGGCGAGGAGAGAGGTGGAAAAAGTAAGGAGGGGTGAGGGGAGGGGGAAAAGGGAAGGAAGGAAGGAAGAAGGTGGAGGGACAAGCTTGTATCTCTGCCCACTCTCACAGCTGAAAACCAGACACACATGGACAAAATTAGCTCACACACACAGAGAGATCTAATGTGGAAAAGAGAGGAATAAATCAATACTGATGTCAGGAGTGAGGCCACCTGGGAAAAATAATTATTGATACATAGACCAGTTGATATCAGGACGATATAAATAATCTGTGAAGACTTTCCAACTTCAGCTTTTCTATCCAGGCTGCTTATTATACAGCTGCAGGACAGAGGATAGAGTTTCTGTTTGAAGGCTCATTAGTGTTAGTGATGACTAATGTTTTGCATTTTGAATAAAGTTCTGACTAATAGGAACAACAGTGACTAAATGAAGTTAAATCTCAACATGTAAAGAATGAACTTGATGCCAAGAATCTGCTCTTGGATTCAAGGATGTTTCAGAGTAATTTGAGCAGAATGATGCCGTTCTGGAGACATTCTAAGCATCTTTTCTCTCCTCTAATCTGCTCTGCTTTGTGCCAGCTCAGCTTCTTTGCCAGTTTTAAAGCTGTTTTACATTTGAATGTTGGCACACGCGCCCATGATGCTGCTGCATGTGTGTGTGTCTTCTTTGTTGGACTCTTTTCATGCCAGTTCACTGACAGCTAACATGACAGAATTCAGGTTGCTTTGATCAGCTCTTATTTTCTACCCTGTTTAAATTAAGGTGAGCTTTGGAAGGAGGAGATGTAAAAAATAAAAAAAAATAAAAGATGGAGTAAGGTTCAGTTTGTGATGATGTGTGCATCACTTACTGAATCCTGCTTATTAGAGGCCTTTATTGTTGGAGTCACAGGTCTACATGAGTGTTATATGAGGATGATATCAGTGTGTGTGTGGGCTGCAGGGGGGATGCAGTCCGACATTCCTTCACTTTAACCCTTTTGTTGCCAGAGGATGACACAGAGATAGATAGATTGAGAGAGAGAGAGAGAGAGAGGGAGAGAGAGGGTCAGGCCGGACCACCACACCCACCTTGCCGGGTGGAGACGTTCCTCTCGTTGGCCGCGGTGAGCACCACCTGCGGGTGGCTCTGCTCCAGCACGAACATCTCGTCCTTGCCCACGCGGGCGCTCTTGCCGGACTTCATGGTGCCGGAGGGCCCGGAGGGGGCCAGGTAGCGGCCGACGCAGTCCCTGAATGCCACCTTGCCGGAGCGGAACTCCAGCGTGTAGCCCGTGCTCTTGTCCGTGGTGGCGACCAGCGCGCCGTCGTTCCTCAGGAAGCGGTTGTCGGAGGTCTGCAGGTGGTAGCGCTGCTCCCGGAACACCAGCGTGATCGTGGAGTCCACCCCCCACGGGACGTCCCGGTCGATGGCGATCTCGTCCACCTTGCCGCTCAGGTGCGCGTACCGCTTGCGCGTCACGCTGAAGATGTTCACCTGCGGGTGCATGGCGATGTGCACGCTCCATTTCTCCGCCACCGACGCGGTCTGGGCGAAGCAGATGATCCGGTCCTCGGTGCCGCCCAGGTAGCGGCCGTGTGCCTCGGACTGCAGGGACCAGCGGCCGTCGTCGTGGGCGGTGATGATGAAGCGGCTCTCCGGGCCCGGGCTCTCGCTGTCCCCGGTGACGTTTCCGTCCTTGTCTGCGGCGATGTAGCGGCCCAGATGTGAGCGGAGGCAGAACACGTTGCCGCTGGACTCGTCTCCGCTCTGCTCCAGGGTCCAGATCTGCTTCTTCTTCATGCTGCTGGCGGAGGCGTTGATCTTGAAGCCGAATGTCTCTGCCGTCAGGTACTTGTTCCCGCAGTTGATCAGACCGAACTGGATCTGCAGCATGTCGCTGGTTCCGTTGGACGCGCCGTTGGTCGTCATGGTGGCTTCAGGCTCGGAGCGGACCGGTTCTGTCTGACGCGGATCGGGGAGAGGGGGGCTCGCGGCTCAAAGGGTGGGATGCTGTTCTGCCTCGCGTGCTTCTCTTTGTTTGGGGAGGGAGTGTGTGAGTGAGTGTGTGTGTGTGTGAGTGTGTGTGTGTGTGGGAGCGCGCGCCGCCGGTCCTCAGAGCTCTGCCTGTCTCAGCAGCGCGAGCCCGCCGCCACAGCTGCAGCCTATATAACCATCAGTGACGTGGCTCCGCCGGCCACGCCCCCTCATGTCAGGACATCACAGAGATGAACTTTTGTCTTCTTCTCTGCTGATGATCTGACGCTTCTAACACAAACCCAAGGACAGACTCTTCCTCTTCGTCATCATCATCATCATCTTCTTCTTCTTTTTCTTCTTCTTCTTCTATTCTACTTTTTTCCTCTTCTGGTCTTCATCATCGTCATCATCATCATGATCATCATTTTATTCTCTTTTTCTTCTTCTGCTTCTTCTTCTCTATCTTCTTCATCATCATGACTTTCTTATCTTTTTCTTCTATTCCTCTACTTCTTTTTCCTTCCTTCTTCTTCTCTTCTCTCGTCCTCTTCTTTCCTGATGTTCTGTAACACAAACTCAATGGCAGACTCTTCTTCTTCTTCCTTGTCTCTTCTCCTCCTCTCTCCCCTCCTCACCTCTCTTCCTCTCCTCTCCTCTCCTCTCCTCTGCGGTCCTCTTCTCTCCTCATCTCTCTACCCTCCTTGATTGTCAGTATTTATTAAATGTCTCACCATTAGAAATGTTGTGTATTGGTAGAGTAGAAGTGAATAAAGGCTACAGGTCTGACAGCAGAGGAGGCACTGTTAACCTCGATAACCATCCCCTTTACTCACATTTGCAATCTGTTTCCCAGGAGCTGATAACATCATATCACTCCTTCTCTCTCTCTCACTCGCTCTTGGACACACTGATCAGATGGACTCGGCATTCAAATCATGAGGACGGGTCGTGTGTGCGTCCACACACAAAGCTCTATTCATGGCTCGAGCACGCACATCAGAGGGCAGGAAGGGCCCGGCTCCATAAACAAAGAGGCCAAACAGATCACTCTGGCATCTCCTCGACGCATGTGCACGAGCGCGCACGCAAACACACACATACACAAGTATAGAAAGTGTGGGGGTCAGATCAGCAGCAGCTGCACACTTAGTATGTCTTTTTTGGATCAAAACACACACAAACACAAAGGTCAAAGCAGAAGTAGTTCATACCTCATTTCTCTCCCAGAGTGTTGTGACTCTTTCCAACATGGATGCTGCTCTGCTGTCTGTGTGTCTCTGGACAAAGTGAGCGATGAGAGTGAGAGTAATGGTTCAGTCCTCCACCTCCATTACAGCCCACACATTATTCATGCCTGCATCACTGTGCAAAGAAAGTGTCTAAGATTAGAAGATCCAAGATCGGAGTGTGATCAAAATACCTTCACTCACTTCTCTGTGTACTGGTGGGTTTGTAAATGGAAAGTAATCTGACCCTGACATGTAATCAAATCAATGGTAATCTCTCCCTGTCTGTCTCTCTTCAACAGTCTGGATGAATCCAATCTCCAGACAGAACATCTTCAGTCAAATCCAATTTCAATGTAATTTCAGCTCCAGAATCACATGGTAATAAAATCACCAGATCTGTTCTGATATATATTTGCTTGTGCAATATTTATTTGTAATAGAACGAGTAACATTCATTTTTGTAAAACTGAATCGCTTCAGTCCACAAGAACAACATTTGCATCCACAATTTGGTTGTTGAATTTTTAAAGGCAGATTTTTTAAATTCATTTTGAACTGCTGGCAGAGCTAGTGTTATGCTGCCTTCATGTCCAGTCAGAAAATCCAAACTTAGGTGGCGTGTATAAGGGATAAATGTTCACTGTAAATATCTTTTTGATTTCAATCAGAAATATGACAAAATAAAGTGCAGTACTAAACCCAGTTTGATATTAGTTCCCACAACTGTTCACTAAAGCTACACATAGAAGTAAATGTCTGTGATGACAACTTTTTACAATTTGAAAACATTCTACAAATGTACTGTCTCCGAAATTCTGATGTTCCTGTTTGGGATTTTTGCAACATATCAAAAAAGGAATAGAGCAGAATAGAAAGAACAAGTTACTTATCACCTAAAACCTCAACTTTTTACACCTCGGTTTTTGTCAGGATTAAGCAAACTAGATGTAATATTTAAATAGAGCCAGGCTAGCTTTTCCACTCTGTTTCCATACTTCATGCTAAAATATCAAACTAGTCATTTACAGATAAGGCCTCAAAGACAGTGATGAGGCCTCTGCAGCAGACCTATGCCCAATGACTGCATACTAGACCTAAAATGGACGGAGTCAACTATTTTGGATTGATTGACAGGATCTGGCACAGCAGCACCAACAAGCTCTCTCTGCCAAGTGCACATCCCTCACATCATCCTGCACCAACCGCAGCACAAACAAATTAAGAGGATTCAGATGAAAAAAAAACTGATTCAGGTTTGTTGTTGGATTAACAGACAGACAGCCCTCGCAGATGGTCCTCTGTCCGTTTGTCAGGAAATGCCATCCTCATTACCAAAACACTCGACACAATGAACTGCAAGAGTTTGTTTCCATTTTGCAAATATTTTCCAGTCTCTCTAAACTAACAGGTCAAACTGAAAGAGAAAGCCATGTCTTCAGCTGGATACTGTTTGTCTTTCTTATCTATCTGGAGAGATTCTCACAGTTATTAATGATGTGTTCACCTTAACAACAGTTGATCTTCTTAACACTTCAAATAATACAATGCCCTGTTGAATGTAAGACGACAAAAGCCACATAAAAGATCATGACGTGATGACTCTGTTGCCAATAAAAGGTTTGCTGAGCTATAACCTTATGCACAGTGCTCATACAGGCTAGATGTGTACTGGACTGAATGTAATGTTGTGAGTGAGCAACAGACTAAACATGTTAGTGAACTGAAGAACTCTGCAGCAGTGACATGAATTGGAAAAGGAGATACAACTGCTTATTACAACAAACTAAACAAATAACACGGTCTGTGACTAGAAAACTTGAAACAATTGCAATCAGAAAAATGACTCTTAATTTCTGCATTTGAGCTGAGATTGATTAACATACAGCTGCCACTCAAAACCATTCACACACCAACCACTAAGGAATGACACTGTAGTATGGTGTAGTGTGTGTGCGTGCGTGCGTGTGTGCGTGCGTGCGTGCGTGCGTGTGTGTGTGTGCATTCATTCTCATTCTTCTTCTGTCTTTCCCTCCAGATGGGTGCCTCCATTGTTGCAAATTGAAATTCATTTTCAGGGAGATGTTCTGTCACGCACACATACACACACACACACACACACACACACACAGACACACACACACACACACACATGCACAGTCTCTCCTTCTCTAAAGGGATTTTTAATCTGATACAAGATGAGATTAGCAGTGATTCATAAGCACATCGCACCTCACACAAACACACACATGCACGCACAAACACCAGCCTCTGGAGAGACCTCGCCACAGGAGTCGCACACTGCTGGTCAAAAGGAAGTGGGGAGGGAAGCTGTCTTTGTTCACCAGCCCAGCTTTGAGGACGGTTGCTATGGAGACCAGCCTCAAATCTGTTGGTTGATGAAGGGCAGGCGGTCTGCTGCAGCGAGTGCACACACACACACATACACACACATAGACTGACACACTGACACACTTGCTGCACTCACAACACCTGCAGACGGCGCAGCACTGCAGCACTGCGTCAGAAGACACAAAGCTGGCCAATCAGCATCCTTGTCAAACACACACCTCTGAGCTGGAGCCAATCAGAGCATCTTTTCCCCTAACGTCCACCAATCAGGGGAACATCATTCCAGATGTGTCTGGAAAATATGGGCCAACCAACGACCAGACTGGGAGAAGTTTTTAATTAGATGGAAAGCCCAGGGTTGGTTTTTTTTTTCATTTTAGAATAAGTCTGAGTCTGATTAACTTAATAGCCAAAATTTCCTCCTTCTTTGTTTTTGGCTGCAGCTGCGGAGGTATTGTTGGAGTTTTTAATCATGACTCAGAAACCACATTGAAGAATAATGAGGATAAATTTGAAACAGAGGAAGATGGTGAAGTGTAAACATCAACTAAGGAAGGAAGAATATGAACAGGAAGAGTGAATCAGTTTCATTGCCAAGTAGGTTTTCACATACAAGGAACTTGACTTGGTAGTTTGGTCTATAACAATAAACGTAAAAGTAGAAAAATATAAAGAAAGATTAAAAACAAGTAGTCAGAAGCAAAAATAGAAAACTGGCAATGAAATATGAAAGACTACTCTAACTAAAATATGCACAGTGTGAGGAGATGCTGTCTCTCCTCTGACCTACATTCACTCTGTCAGCCATTTCACCCACAAGCTAAAACTATATGAAGTATTATATGAGGCCTGTGCATACAAATGTGTCCGAAGTACGTCTCATACTGGGTCAACAGATTTAAGCTGACATATTAAAATGAGCTCATCGGGGCTCTGGCTGGTTGAGGATGGAGATACACAGCAGAATGATTATGGAAAAACATGTGGGATGAAGATGTGTCGCCTCTTCCTGCATTAACCTACATTTCACTGTGACATCGACCAACTAAATGGATAGCGAGTGCTGAGCTCGATGTGCGTTAAGGTGGTTCTGTATGTGAGTGAAGCCATCAGCCATCATGTCACAGTCTGTCTCACTTTAGTGCTTCAGTAAATTATGATGGATGACTCAGATTCTTTCCACGAAAGCATGGAATTCAAATGATTTCTTAGTGTCTCATCACCACTCACTTCCTAATGTGATGTGTTGTGGTGAGCAGATGAGCTGACACGTCTGGTGCTTATCCCTGATTACAGCTGGTCTTTACATTGATTGTATTGATCGTTTTCATGATGGCACATGTCCTGAGACACACGACTCCCTCTGTACATCCTTCTGTCTCTGTCCCCCTCCTCTTTGTTCTGGTGTCACGTTTCCTCAAAATCTAGAAGAAATACAACAACAAGACATGTTTTTTAAAGGTGACAACTTACTGTAAGATGGGTTTGGTTTTCTGGTTTAGGTTGAAGTCAAATTTAAAACTGATCTGACCTGTCCACTGGGATAAAAGTGTGTCTATTAAAATCAGTTTTAGCACTGGGATGATCACCTGTTCTCTGATCTCATAAATGTCCATGAAAGTTGGGCCATACTAGCATTCATAAATAAAAGAGTAATAACCCTCTAAAATGTATCAGGCAAAAGGTGCTTTTTTACTCAGAGAGACCAAAACAGTGTTCTTTCATTACCAGAAATATTTCCAAACTACAGCCATTTCAAAGTCTGCAAGTTGCCAAAGTACAGTATTGGAATGAGAGTTTGTACAAACATTCATGGTCCCCAGAGGATGAATCCTTCTAACTTTACTAATCCCTTACATTTTCATCTAGTGTCACTATGAGGGAAATGTCTCACTGGATGATTTGCCATGAAATTGTTGTTGAGATATTTGTGTTCCCCTTAGGATGAACTGATGATCCCTTCGCTTTCTTTATAACACCAGTCTAAGCAATGTAGGACATTTTTAACTTTTAAATTGTCTTTTTAATTTGAAATTGTTCCTCGCCTCTGTTCTGCTTTAGCATTTTATAATACTAATATTATTAATTATACTTACTACCAATTAATTGATTCTTGTTTTTCAATCTTTCTCTTTATTGTAAAGCAGTTTAAACTACATTATTCATTCATTCGTAAGAACAGTGGTTATTTTTATTTTATTAAGAGTTAAGACGTATAGAGAAAGTTTTGTAAATGTTGTGGGTTCTTAGTCGGCAGATGTCAGACAGAGCAACTGACAAATGATTTAAGGTCTTTTTCACATGCGCCATGAAATAATGCTGAAAGTGTGAAATGGCTGTATGAATGACTGAGTGAGCTGTGTGTGATGATGTCTCTTGCAATCACTTAGGAATGTGTGTGTGTGTGTATGCGTGCACAGCTGCAGCCCTACCAAGGGCCTCCTCTCCACCAACAAAGAGCTGGAAGCTGGAGCCACTGGGGAACACCACACACTCCCCTCTTCGCCTTCGCCTCCATTCTCCACACAGCGGTCAGGTTAAAGGTCAGCATGTCTGTGTGTGTGTGTGTGTGTGTGTGTGTGTGTGTGTGTGTGTGTGTGTGTGTGTGTGTACTTTGGGGGTGCCTCCAGCTCCTCCACCCTCTCATTGTCATGGCGACGACGAAGCAGTCGAGCCAAGATCAGCAGAGCAGCGTCATAGCTTTTCCCTCTGTTTAACACATTATGAAGTGTGTGTAATTCTGAGTGTGTAGCTCTGTCTGTGTGTGTGTGTGTATGTGTGTGTGTGTGTCATGATGCCTGTAGCCGACGGAGAGATATGGGTCAGTCAAACAGAGCAGCGAGGCATCAGGGGGACACTGCAGGGTGTGTGTTTGTGTGTCAGTGTGTCTGTGTGTGTGTGTCATATATGTCTTTATGTTTATATGTGTGTCTGTGTGTGTGTGTGAAAGCATGACGGTCAACTTTGTGTGCAAATGTCACACCATCTCATTTTCAACTCCCCCATCCCCCAATGGCAGGCGCACTGATTTGAGATGAAATGAGACACTGATTTTCCTCTCAAGGTCATGAGAATGCATCACACTGCTGAGTGAGTGAGTGTGTGTGTGTGTGTGTGTGTGTGTGTGTGTGTGTGTGTGTGTGTGTGTGTGAGTGTGTTTGGATTGATTGTGGAGCCTGATTGGCGCCTCCTTTACTGACTACAGAGAAACTTGATCAGGATGCCACTAAAAATACCTTTTCCTGCCTCTCGGCGAGGGCCTGTGACATCACATCCTGTCCTCATGAATGAACAGTGTTTCTGTGGTCAGTAAGCTGAATATCCCTCCTTCCTTCCCGCTTTCCTTCTTTGTCTTGACACCTTGTGCAGCGTCTTTGATCTCTGAGGCAAACAGCTGCAGAGTATTACATAAAGTGCTTTCCATCTTAAAAAAGAAATGGGGATTTTTTTTTTCCCTGTTTTGACCGTATAATGTGATGATCTGCATTATGATGGCCCAGACTTGTTCACCTTATCTACACATAAACATATACTAACACTGAATTTACATGTGACAAAATGAGAGAGAATTATATATATTACAGCATCAATACCTGTAGACCCAACAGTATTTGGTTTTAATGTTGCACATTGTAACAAGCACTTTACAATAATACTGTACACCTTGTCCTCAATATTATCACTCCATTAACTATGGAGTAGACTTGAGTACTAGCAACACTGGTAATACTATTAGTACTATTACCATCGAGCTTCTATATGATGGTATTCTCTTCCATTTCTTTTATATGCATTTCATAGTATTTTACTGTTACTTTAGCATAAGTATATCACATATAGTGTACATGAATTATATATAAAGCAAAGTACATGTTGTATTTATAGTTACTCATTATTATTAAAATGGACCTTAAGTATATACCCATAGTTATATATAGTTCACATAGATCATCACTGCCAATTCACTTATATTGTCTAAGGTATCTTAATGCAATCCATTGTTTTTTATTCTAATCTTTCTCATTTCTTTAGTCCATTTCTTTTTAATTCAAATAGTTCTTTGCCTATTTTCCCATCTGCCTTCTTATCAGTAAAGGGAATTAATAACGTTGTATTTTATCTTGTCTAATACAGTTGAATTACAGGTCTGGTGCCTGCATGTACAGTCCTGCTCCAGCGCATCACTCATGGACTCTAAAGGAGCTCTGTTGCTCCACCCACTGGCTGCAGCTTCTTACTACACCAGTCAGATCATCATCCACCTACTGCTGAATCAATTTCACTGTCACACACCCACACAGCTACGCTGGGAACCACACATGTGTATCCACAACGGATGGACACACACACACACACACACACACACACAGGGTACAAGAGGGTACATTTAGTTGAACTGGCAGGTGTTGCTGGTCATTGCCACCACTTTCCTGTTGTATCCCTTGGGTCTCTCTCTCTTTCTTTCTCTCTCTCTCTCTATCCCCTGTCTTTTTCTCAGTGTCTCACTCGCTCCCTTCCTCTCTCCTCAGCTTTTCATCTCTCTTTCTTTTTCTTCATGGGCAATAAGGAGTTTTAGATGCTAATGACATGCCCCCTTGCAACAAAGGGGTTGGAGGCCCCCTTACAGAGCCTCTTTGGACACACACACACACGCACACACACACACACGCACACACACATACACATCCTCAAGCACAAACACCAGCTGTTCTCTGTTGGCCTCTTATTACACAGACCCCCTGAAAGATTTAGCTGCCCTGGTTCTTTTTCAATTTATGCACAGAAACATGCATATAGCACACACACATATAAAAAATAACACACACTTTTTTTCTTAACAAGCACAAACAGTCACAGACCCAGAGTGTCCAATTTTGATCAGTGCAAAATATTTCATATTTTTTGAAGCTTTGGTGCGAAATCAATTTGACTGATTTTACAGTAAATTTGTCTTTTTCTTCACTGGTTTCAATCTCCTGCTGTGAATAATTGATGATTGAGAACTGATAATGGAAGACAGCATGTGTGTGACAGACACACACCATCTGCTGACACACACATGCACACACCATGCTATCATCCAGTCGCACACACACACACTCACTCACACACACAGGGGGATCATTAACATCTGGCACAGATGGCCATTTTGAACACACACTCACTGTCCACTCGCCTTGTGGGCCAAACCAGGGGTAGCCCAGCATACAGACAGATACAGTAAAATGACCACCAGCTGTATTCTGATTTGATTTTTGATTTCACTCTATCTGCCTAGCTATCTATCTAAAAATAAATAAATATATAAAGTGAAAATAAAGTGATGTAACACTGTACAGATTCTGTGTCCATTTTGTTCATGTGGTATCACAACAGCTTTCATTTTCCTGCTACAGCTCAAAATGAACCAAACTAAGATGGTAAAGATGATGAAACTTGATCCAAAAATTCAATTAAAGTTTTCCACATTTAAAGGCAGACACACTCTCAGTTCTGCCCCTGCCTGCTGAATGACAGAACTGCATGTCTTGGAAAGGACTGAGGGTGAATTAACTCTGTTTGTCCTGAACCAGAACCCAGAGATGTTACATATTTACATAATAGTAAAGTATTAAAGTAATGATCCAGACTGCTTCCCCATATTTCCCAAAAGCACAGACTATATAATATTAACTGTTTATTCATTGCTGCCATTTTTGTTGCTGCAGCAATTTTCCTGCATAAATTGATTACGTCTCCTCCTATTATCTTACAACAAGAACTGAACTGAAAATGCTGCCTTATGTTTCACTGCACTTTTCACTAAACATGACCTTCACACACTTTTGTCCATTATTGATAACAGTTGCTCAAGATACAGATACAGTCAAAAGGGAAAACTAAGGGGAATCGTGCATGGGATATTTTTCCACTGTGAAAGTATTACTTTTAATAATTAATGCAAACAACAACATCCCCCATTGAACTCCTCCCTGTTTTACTTGATACATTGATACAGATGAGTTTACAGGATTTTTTGCTGCATGACTGAGCAGGACATTTAATGCTCTATAATGTGTGTCAGCTAGAACAAACAGTTCACTACTGTAGGTTATATATGGTGATATATTGTGAAATTAGGTCAGTCTGAGGAAGAAGAAGAAGAATTAAAGCCAGGACTCACACACACACACACACATACAGACTCCACATGTTCCATTTCCTTTCAACAACAGTGTGGTTTTCTTCACACACACGCGCGCACACACACACACCACAGATAAAAGCAAATTCCTTTTACAGAAAAAAAATGGCAGTGTGACTAACCCAGTTATCCGTATGTTACCAAAGAAACAGGGGAAAACAAGAGAGCAATGGGACTGTTGCTCACGGTGTCACACACTTTGTGCACACACACACACACACACATAATGTCTCTCCAGTCGTCTCCTCTCCCTTATGTAACAGCTTGCTAGTACGTTCCAGGTTATCAGCTTACAATCAGATGAGCCAAGAAAGGTGCAGCTCCCCCTCTTTTTATCCCCTCATCTTCTCTCCTTCTTTCTCCTCTTCCACTTCTGCCTTTTTCTATTGTCCTACAAGCCTCCTGCAGTAAGAAAGTCAGAAAAATTTGCAGAGGTAAAGAGAGACCTGCAAAAGTAGAATAGGAAGGTAAAAAGTTTTCTAATGAGTTACTGGGAGGGATGAGAAGAAAGGGGGGGGGGGGAGAGAAATGAAAGAATGGTGATTGGAGAGAGGGAAGGAGCTACCTGGAAGGAGTGAAGGAGGGATTTACAGCAGGTCTGTGATCAGAGTCTCCTTAAAAGGCAATTTAGTCCACGTGATTACCTTCAGTCCTCAGCCAATGACTGTGCAGCGAGCTATCTACCTGCAAAAAGCTTGATCTCTCTGTTCTCTCTCACACACACACACACACCTAAACACACACACTCGAGCACACGTCGGACATTTTCATATCTATGTCGAGAGCCGTGGCACTACAGGGACATAGCTGCAGCTGAAGGCTTCGTAAAGAGCTTTTACAGTTGCTTACACTGGATGTCGTCCCTGTGTTGTGCTGCTTGGTTGTGCAGGATCTGGCTACACACTTGTGCATGTGTGTGTGTGTGTGTGCACATGGTTACGCAACAGCGCAAGGAAAACGCGGCGCCTCTTGACCTACATTTTGGGGTTTGACTCGATCCCTCTGCTTAGGGAATCCCACATCATTAGCTGTAACACACTCACACACGCACAGATGCACTTACACACGCATGCACACACAGTCAAGCACACACACATAGACAGACAGACACAAACATCTCCTAGTGCTCCATCCATTCTTTCTCTCCTAATCTCTTCCAATGAAACACACCTGGAGCCAGTACTTTAAAACAATTGTTTCCACTTTAACCCCCTTGACAGGAAGTGATTCGTGCACGCTGCAAAGTGGGAAACAGGAGTGCAACTAGGGCACGGCTTTGTGCAAAGTCTTCTGGTCAATGTAGCAATGCAGAGGGAGAAAAGAAGGAGTGCAGAAGAGGGAGGGAAGGGTGTTTTATTTGAACACTGCCAAACAGGCTCGTTAACCTACACACACACAGATGGTGGAGTTAATTGCCACAGCAGAGAAACATACCAGAGTCTAGGAGATGACAAGGAGAGAGTAAGAAAGAATGAATGGAGGGAGTTCATCTGATAGAAAATGAGCAAAGAGAGAAGAGAAAAGGAGTCAAGCCTGGTCTGTATTCTCGAGGAGGACCGTCGGCCATTACATCACCTCCTGTTTCCTCTAGGATGTGTGTGTCCGGCTGGTGGAGGCAGGAGGGGTGAGGCCAGGGGTGGCAGGAGAGGTGGTGATGTCGGTGGGAAACATAAATGCCTGAGTCAGAGAAGAATCATGAATGAAACCAGCTTATATACACGTCTGTCCTCTTCAAACTGTTCTCTGTCTCACCTCATTTGTATTTATTCACCCTAAATCTCACCTCTCCTCCCTTCTCTCTATGACTCTCTTCCCCCTTTGCTATAAAAGCCTGGAGGTGGTGGGAATGTACTGAGTCAGTGGAAGTCACACACATAGAAACAAACTGCCAAAGGATGAAAGATGCCTAAATTAGAATCTGTTTATTAATTTCCTGTGGTGTGATGCCGGACAGCAGTGCATTCCTCAGACGACACAAGACAAAGTTCAGCGGAAGATTAGTACTTTCATTCAGAATTTTATGGCTACTTTATCTCTCAGCGCAGAAAGAGCTCAATGACTATTTTGATGGATTGCCATTAAATTATGTGCAAACTTTCAGGGTTCACAGAGGATGAATCCTAATGACTTTAACCTCCTGACTTTTCCTTTAGCACAGCTAAGAAGTTGGCATTTGGGTTTTTCGTGTCTCAACAGTTACCAGATGGATTTCCACTATATTTGGTTCAGATATTCTTTTTGCCAAGAGGATGAACTTTATGATTTTAGGGTTCCCCTGACCACTAGCAAGTTTTCATGTATCCAGTGAAACATCTTAAAAGCTGCTGGATGAAGGGAAACATTTGGTACAGACATTCATGTTCCCCACTGGATTAATCGTAAAAACTTTGCCTTTATCCCATCAGCCTCAGCTGCACTTTGTCTTTACACATGGAGCTAAGGTGGTGGACAATATTATATCTGGTAAACATCTGCATGCCAGTAAAATTAGTTGAAAAGATGGACTGTGACAACAAAGCTTGTGAGGGAGTGTATGATTAAGGGTTAATGTGGCAAAACAGGCGACATCAACTTTTATACAGTACTGATATGAAAATCTTCAACTCAGGAAAATTTAAATGACTGAAACAGGAACTATCTTAAGCTCTTGGCCTACTTTGGGGGAAAAAACAGAAATGGTATGCTGATGACAACTAAACAGTCTCACCAGGCTGTTGCCCAAAGTTTCCTGTCCTCATGACTAACATGCACACTGACAGTGCAACAGATTAAAGGAGATATGACACAAACAGCCTCAGTTTGCCCAGATCTGCCCTCTTCTGCCCCACATCGGTGCCACTGTCTGAGCTTGTGTCGCAGTGTCTGTGTCTATACCTGCTAACTGTTAACCTTATATGGTGCCCTATAGTGAATTAAAAGGAAGTCCCTCTGTGTGTGTAGTACCAAAAAGTGACAACCTTGTGGTTTTAGTAGATGGCTATAGGAGGCAGCACAGAGCAGCCTCGACTGCAGCCCACACAGTGGCTTCAGCTTTAGGAAGTGGTGTAAGTGCTGATTTTCATTTCTACATCTTTCATTACCCATACAGAGCACATACACAAGAAATACAGCATTGATTCATGTGTAATCCCGCACAGAGCCGTGAGACAGAAGAACAGGAAGTGGGGGCTTTCATGCTGCTGTTTCTAATAATTAAAAGACACATCTCTGATTTGATCCTTGTATAAAGTTATAAGCTTGAATTTGCCTTTGTCATCACACACTCACAAACACACGCACACACACACACACACACACACACACACACACATAAACTTGTTCGTCTGAGGAGGAAATTGGAACGGCCTCCTCTGCAGTTTCCAGTTACTGAAACATAACTGAAAGAGAAGTGAAATCTCTTGAGCTGTGAATTCCCCTGTAATAACACACACACACACACACACACACACACACACACACACACACACACCCATACAGAGTCATAGGAGGGCATATACACACCACAAAAAGACAATGAGATACACTGTTCATCCTTGACACACTGATACATACAGTGAGCTAATGTAGGTGCTTGCAAATAGGAACAAAGACCTAACACACATATCTACACACACAAAGACACTCAAAATTTCACAGCCTTAGGGGGTGAAGCTGATTTCCTTGAGACAGCATCCCATGTGACCGGTCTTGCATTCCTCAGATTGTTGTCATGTGACAAACTTAAAGATGTCCTTTTATGGACGTCAGCGTTAACAGGAGGGCGTGGCCTCACTAATACACTCTCAAGTCAACAAACACACACAAACACATGAAGAATGCACATAACTATACATCATAACACCTCACACACTCATGCCAAATAAACACAAACAAGCCAAGTTCCTCTAAGTCACAGGTGCAACCAGACTCCAACTGCTGCACTACATGATGCTGTCTCCACTCTAACTGGAGGACAGTTTGTTACAGTGTAAATGCAATACACAAGCAGTGCGATTCAAGCTTCAAAAAAACTATGAATATCATTGATGTTGTAGGTTGGAATTAGCAGATCATTCTGGAGATCTATTTCTATTTATCATGACCAGTGTTAATGACGTTATCATTTTTGACAACACGTGTCCATGTCCAGGTTTCACTGCGGTCTTCTTATGTCAACATGTTATAAAGCTATGTATCTGTTTGTTGGTAACAAAGGTTTAGACAGGTCATGAGTCCCTCCATTCAAAAATCTTCCCAAGATCCCAAAATGATCCCAAAAAAATGATTGATCTTAAATTTAAAGGAATCGTTTAATAATTCAATGATTCTCTCTCTTGCTGCAAGTCAGACGAAAAGACTGATATGGCAGGAAGCACCCTGATTAGGACACCTCCCTGAACCAGCTGATTGAGCAGTGGTACCTCTCCAACTTCTGCTTACTGCCAGTCATGAGATTTTAGGGCGGCGAGGCTGAAACATTTATTTACTCACATAAAAGTACACAAGTACATATTGAGTCAAGAAATTCACATGTACATGTTTGATTGTTAACTCCCTGAAGGCCCAGCTCTCTCCCTCCATGTCGGGCTCTGACACATTACATCATACTGTACTCATATAACAATTTGCCGCACAACAGCCCCATGTGCCGCTGCCGCATAGCTCGGGGTGGACTTTGACTGACCCTCGGCTGTAAAGCAAAGCTAGTGTGCTGCACTAAGCTGAAAGATTGCTGCCATGAGTGATTAAGAGGCCTCCGGTCACACACACACTCCGAGCACGCTTATACAGTAAGTACAGCAGGTACGGCGAAGGAGCGACACACGTTTCTGAATGTGGTAATCAGGAAAGGATGCTGCTGTGAGACGGAGAGGAAAGGAGGAAAAGAGAGGAGGAGAGGAGATGATGATGGATGAGAATTGCACAGACACAAAGGAGAGGAGTGCACTATGTCAGAAATGAGATGACATTCAAGTAAAGGTTGAATCGACGACAACTGGATTTGATTGTCGATCAACACCCAACATTTACATCGTCTACAATCTGGTCTAGCTGTCGTCGATTCAACCTGTATTTGAACTGCATGACCTGCATAACTGAGAACCTTCACAGACGAAGAGATGACATGTTGTAAACTGAAAAGAAAAGATGGAGAAGGATCGAAGGAAAGGTGTGGCAGTTTCTTATGAATTCTCTATAGGCTGCACATTTTCTGCTGCCGGTCTCCGAGAGCCGGCTCTCCACTTCCTCTTTACCCCACTTCCTGCCTCGGCTGCTGGCCTATGCCCTTATATGGCAGCCGCCGGCAGCCAATCAGAGCAGAGCAGGCAGCTCATTCAAACAGCGAGTGTGAGAGACGAGAAGGGTGGGAACTGCAAACAGAAATGAACTGCATCGCACCATACAAAACAATATAGCCCACTAGCACACACACACACACGCATGCACGCACACACAGACACACACACACACTCAAATCTGCCTGCTGGCTTTAAAACAAAAAAAAGAGGTGCAACAATACAACAAAGCAAAGCAACGCATGCAAACTTTACTCAGCGTTTCAGGGGCACTGGGTGCACGCTGCAGCACCGCATTGAAGTTGTTTTTCGGTCGCAAACGGAGAGGGTGGGTTCTCGGTTACTATGCAGGGGAGAGGAGAGGAGAGGGGAGGAGAGGAGAGAGGAGATAGATTTCTAGAGCAGAGAGGAGGATGTGGACAGAGGTATGACTTGGCACACTGCTGTGATCCCTCATTTTTATTTAACACTTCAACCAACAGTTGACACGTGACTGATGTGTAACAGAAGAAGACGAAGACAGGAAGAGGATGACAGAGAACGATACAGAGATATGAAAAGATATGAAGCAAGAATGCAGGGAGGCATGACGGGCTGTAATGTTATGTAAGGAACGTCCAAAGCCAAGCTGACTGAGCCAAGGACTGCAGACCAAAGTGCATGGGCGTGTGTGTAGGTGGCTGACCTCTCTCACTGTGCTCGAGCTACAGCTGAGGGGGCAGCGACGGAATAAGGAAGATCAGGAAGTAAAAGCCGGGCAGGGGCCAGTCCACAGACTCAAAATTAACCCAAATGAGCCAATCGGAGAGCTGGCAGCTTGCGAAATGAGCCAATCTGAGACGAGGAGCCCTCCCACCAGACAGAGACAGATGGCAGAGGATAGATAAGCCTCCCTGGGTTCACCACCATGCAGGGGGTGAACAAGGAGTGTGTATGTACGTGTGTGTGTGTGTGTGTGTGTGTGTGTGCTTCTGTGGGAGAATTAGATACAGAGATAGATAAGTCTGTCACTCCTCTTAGCTTGAGCAGCACAGATGAAGGTTTCTTTTGCATGTTACTCCCATTTTGTACAAACCTCATATGAAAACACATTTCCTATTGTGGGCCTTGTTTTCATCTTCGCATGTAGTAAACACATCAGGATGCCTACACACGCTGCTCAGACATTTCTCCATTAATGGTTAAGGCGACAGAGGCTGAGGCACCTGAATAAAACCTCACAGCCTTAAAAGGCACCCCAGCCTCTGCTTTGGGCCAATAAGAGGACGGAACCCTAGGAGGAAGTGAGGTGGGTGCACAGGAAGAGGAAGAGAAGAAGAAGAGAGGACAGAGGGCCTGGTGTGTGTTCATGAGGAACAGAAAAAAACAACATCCAGCCTCAAGCGCTGCATGTGGTTATTACATTATAAAGAAGCCCCTTTTGTCTGAGAAAGTAGTCTGAAAACTGGGTTATACACTTGAAACTCTTGATCAGATTTACTCACAATAATCACACGATTTTCTCAGAGCAGCTTTAGGCTTTGATCGATTATTAGCGGAAGACATTTGGCATTCGCATGTAGCCAGCGCTAACAAATCACATTTGTTTTAGAGCTCCATGCCAGTAACTGGAGCGAGACCAACACGAGCTGTGACACAGAATTAAAAGAGGAAGTGCCAAGCCTGTAAGTCGACTAAAATGTGTTTGCGTCCCCACAACAATATGTGCTTTGTAACGCGAACCATTCGTCGCGCTGCTGTGGGTGAACTTGTGTGGGGACGAAACGCAGAAAGAAAAAGAGGTGTGAAGTTAAGAGTCTTCCAATGAGTCCTATATTGTGTAAAGTTTGATTAATGACATAAGATACTGGTCTGGATGCCATGATGGGGCGTGGCCAGTAAACTGTGTGCCTGTGTGTGGGTGTGTATGTGTGTGTGTAAGAAGTGGGGGTTGGAGTTAAGGATCCATTTGGGCCGTAAATGGGAAGCTAATCCAATCGAAGCACGAACAGGCCAGCTGGCAGGCACAACACACACACACACACACAGCTGGTAACTGGCCCGTGCCTTGGAGTCAGACTGTCACCACGGCGACCCACGGATCAATGACGCTGCAGACGACCGATCTATTGGTGGGAGGGGGTGTAGAGAGGATGGAGGGAGTGAGGCAGGCAGGGGGTGAGAGGGTGAGGGGAGAGCAGTGAATAGGGCTTCCCTCACTGAAACTGTGACCAGTCACAGATGGCAAACAATTGGTCAGCCAGTCACTTTTCAACAGGCTGCACGGACAAGAGAGAACGAGAGGAAGGAGGAGAGGATGGTAATGCCTGCTTTGCAAGATGGGGGAGTGGATGAATGAATGAATGTGGAGGAGAGGAAAAATGTGCTGCTGAAAGGAAAAACTTTGAGTCACTGCATAGAAAGCAAAATACATTTATAAAGCAGTGAGCATCAACACACTGACCTCTGAGTTGGCTAAGTTTCATGACCATGACATCATGTCTAACCCCATTTGTATTATATCATTGGCCATGATCTGAAGGTTACACTGTGCAAGTTAAACAATATATATAATTAGCAAATTTTAGAAGTGGTGGAAGATGGATTTTTTTTTACCTGTGTTGTTTTTGTATGGATTATACAAATTGGACATGGCGTTAATTAGGGAGCTTTAGGGATGCTGGTAGTCTGATTTTTATTACCCATAGTCAGAGCCAGGCTAATTGTTTTACCTGTTCACTAATGATGCCTTAATACATTCACAGATGAGAGTGGTATTGATTTGCTCATCTAACTTTCCATAAGAAACTTAGTGTATTTTCCAAAATGTTGAAGTATTGCTTCAAATTACTTAAGTGTCAGTCAAAAGGGAAAATTACCAACATTGCTGCATTCAGCTTGACCGGGACAATTATACAAACTGTTACGCACACATGTGTACAAACCATGCAGTGAAGTAAGACTGAAACTCCTGTGGGTGACACACGAGATGATTTCCAACATGACGTTATGTATTTCCCATCATCTTCCTCTTCTCTCTCTCGCTTTCTGTGTCTTTACTCCACTCAGATCCCATTTGATGGTTTTATCTCCTGCTCTCATCTCGCCCTCATTATTTTCTACCCCTCTTTGGATGTCCACATTTCCAGGCCTTAGCTTTCAACCTCACTCAAGGCTAATTGCGACTAATGTTTTTTGTATTGAGCCTTGCAGTCTTGTTGGAGTTAGAGTCAAGGCAGCAGATGTTTTAACTCTGTCTGTGTGCCTGTGTGTGTGTGTGTGTGTGTGTGTGTGGATAATAGATATAGTATTCATGTCCACCCCCTATGGCCGGCTTTGCCCATTAGTAAAAGGCCTTTCATGGTTCCTCTCCCCTCCCCCACAAACACACACCCACATATACACCAAAATGCCCTTGTTCATTGCCTCAGCTACCCTGTGTCATGGGTCCTAACTATCAGATTCTCCTCATGATAAGAGTGGCATAAAGAGGAAGATGAGGAGACACCACCAGCTCCACCTTTAAGATCAGTGTGCCAGATACCTCAGCGGACGGGTAATGAAAAAGCAAGGCTGAATGGCACGATCCAAAACTTTTGACAATGAAAGCACAAAAGAAAATTATGTTTGAACGCATACCGAACTGAACTGAGCTGGATGGTGGAAATTTAAAAGTGAGGACAGAGAGGTCAGACAATGAGGTAGTAGGAGTGAATTAGGCAATGATGGCCTTCTAGGGTTGAGAGCAAAGAGAGACTTGTGGCATCTTTACTCATTAGAGGAACAGGAAGCCGTGGTGGGATGGGTTTAGCAATGCAGGGAGTGGCAAAGCTGCAAAACAGACTGTTTGTTCGGGGTGCTGCCGCTGGCTGGCTGACTGGTTACCTTATTTGAAGAAAAAAACCTTGGTTAATGACGTCACACAAGGGTGTCACAGCAGCTCCAATTCACTGGTAAACACTGAGATTTCAGAGGCGTATATGCATGCTCAAAATCACACACATGTGAATGCTTAATAAGGCTTTAAAATGGGAGTTTGCTTCATACAGTTGAGAGGTCAAGGTGGTGAGAAGTCAGCAGAGTCAGTTTGACAGTCAGAAAATGCAGACACACATTTACACACAATTACTCATACGCATACTTGCACTGTCATCAAAGATAACATTTGGTTATGATTAGCTGTTGTCATTTTAAGTTCTTTGACCTTTGAATCACACACACACACATAAACACACGTGCTGCAGTGGTCAGTGGGTTACTGATTGACTTATCACATGGGAATGGTGATGCATGACTTCAGTGAGCGGTGTCTGTCATTCACTAGTACAATTTGAATCAAGGCTGCCGCAGGTGGTTCATACGTAATGACTTAATAGATAGTTGTACTGTACTTGAACAACTGGGCAGACGGCATCTGGGACACGTGTCACTTGTGGTCAGATTTATTCCCTGATGCCATTATTGGAATAGTTCAACATTTTGGGGCATGGTGTTATGAGAGTTATTTGTAAAGATGAATGCCACTCACATGTTTGTACAGTAATTTATATAAAGCTACAGTCAGCAGCACATTATCAAAGCTTGACATAAAGGCAATTAATATATGGCATGTTAATGTGTGACCTTTAGAGCTGTTGGTAGGTACGATTTTGCCTTCTTTGGACTGAGTCTGGCAAGTTTAAAATCTTTGTGCTGATATCTGCTGTTATTAATCCTCTGATCAAACTCTTGGCTACAAGTTTTTTTTCCCCAAACTATTCCTTTAAAGCACAGGAGACAGAACATACATCCTGGGGGGAAAAAACAAGATGAATGATTTAAATAGGGAAATAAACTATTACATCATGGAAAACACTGGTGGCCATGTTGTTGGAAAAGTGGCCCACAAACAGTGCTTTACCAACAAAAGCTGTTTGTGCAGTGTGGCCTCCAAATGCAGAGGCCGCTGGGCGAGTCACTCTGACAAGGATGTGAAGCCAAATTCAGGAGATTTTCCCCACCAGATCGCTGTCGATTACAACTGTGTTCAATCCACGTCAGTCATACCAAACACTGACATGTATGAGTTATGATATTCCAGGCTGAGCCCTCGGCCTCTTGCATGCCGTGCTGAAAAAAAAGGTGAGTGGTAACAACAAGCATTGAAAGGCAGCTAAACAATTCACCTGGCTGAAAACCTTTGTACCAGCTGACTGTGGCCCCACGTTTGCTTCCACTAGTGGCCGCTCGGTCAAGCTGCTGAACATTCTTTATGTAGGAACATACAGACAGTGTGTTTTTGCTAAAGGGCACAGGAATTTTACAGCTAAATTACAGTCATTTTCAACAGCTCCCTAACTCTCACTGACTCTAAATGGCAGGTTTAAGCCCAGGGCTTCCACTTGTTGCTCTTGTTAAAGTGTCACTTAGTCTGACAAGTGGTCTCTTTAAATAACCACAACTCATAGTAATAGTCATTATACACAACACCTCAAGTGCCTGTGTATAAACTTCTGTCTGGATGGGAAATCCTCAAAAAAAATTCATTAGGTGGCTCTATTGCACTAAACAACTTGGCAGTAAGGTCCAGGTTCAGAGAGACTGCATTTCACTGGCACTCGGGGTGTAAACACTCACACACACACTGTTATGATACATGAGAGGAGTCTTCCTGGGACAGAATCCGAAGCACTTGGATAGTAGAAATTCCCACTGAAGAGTGTTGACAACATACCACTTAACCAGAGATCTCTCACTTACAACCAGCAGGCCATACACACACATAAGTAAATGCATGTTCAAAGTCCTGCTTACCTAAGCTGACTGACAACTGATTTAACATAGTGATACAAGCAGAAACATGAACTCTAAATTCACTCTTTATGCAGGATTAAACATGAATAAGAATGTGTTACGTCATAAAATGTTTTTCACCTGAATCAAAGTGGGCTTGGCTGGATCTTTGACACACACTTACTCATGCGTGTGCGAACGTATACAACACACGCTCTGTGACCCTGAGGCACTCCCTCGGGGCGAGATTAAATATTTCCCAGCCAATCCCTGTTTACACCATTACAGCGTCAACATGGAGACACATTCCTCATCACCTGGACACACCTTTTTTACTTTCCCACATTACAGAAATGCAACTTGATCATGAATAGAAATGAACACGCATGTTTCAGCCTGAACAGGACAAACAAGGTTCGAGATTTGAACCTATATGTCTATATGATACTGACAAACAGTTATTAAGGCTGGGAGCAGGGTTAGACTTAACTGTATTTGTGAAAATGGCCTGTAAGTACTGAAATGTGCTGATTAACACTTCATAATTTGCAGGGTTAGATGTAACATCATAATCTTTCTGCATATTAAAAGAGTGCTGTTTCACCCTACATGGTAGCTAATTTAAAGGGATCATAAGGACCATGTGTGGACGATAATAATGCCAATTTAAAGTCCACTTAAGAGCATGAATGAAGACAAGAGAGAGAAGAAAGACAGGGAAAAAAACTGATGCACAGGAGTTGACGCAACTGAGAGAGGAAGGGGAAGCGGTGAAGGAGGAAGAGAAGAAGCTGTCTCAGTGGCCACACTTACAGCTTTAAATGGCACTGAGGCTGCCCAGCCAGTCCAATGAGGAGACACAACATGAATAAAAGTGAGTGCCAGATGTTATCATAATGTTGTCATGAGGAGGAGATGGATAAGGGAAGGATGAAGGACAGAGGGAGGAGAATGGGGTTAAAGAGGGAGGAAGAAATAAGAAATCTGTGGAAAAAAGAAAAGTGGGGCGGCGTGATTCACGATGGTCTGAAATTTTACTAGCCTGCAGGTTCATGGCTAGCCTAAAATTTAAGTCTGAGATAGTGTCACATGGGCTCATTAGTCAGGATGGGAATGAGGCAGAGGTTGAAAGCCCCCAAAATTTCCACCCTTTAGGTAATGCAGTAGATAAGGAAGTGGAACTAGGAGCAGTGGGTGTGTTTCTGTGTTTTATTTAATAAAGTCAAATAAAAGCAGGTAAAAAAAAAAAAACCCAAAGAGGTTTGATTGATGGAGCTGCAGAGCCGATGGGCTTTCTAAGAGGGGGTCCTGGCACTTCCTGCTTCATAGTGCGTGAAAATCATACAATAGCCTTGGTGTTTTCTACATGATTTCAAGGCGGCTGAAACAGCAACTGAAAACCCCTTAGGTACTTTCACTACGTGTGTGTGTTTTGCTGATTTTTCTGCCATCATCACAAGATAGTCTATATTGTCTGAGGGTATTATTTAACTCTTATTCCCACACCTACATCTAGTGCACTGCAAGCAGCACTAATATCTGAGCATGCCAAAAAATCTACTTCTTCTCCTGATATGACACACCTTTGTCAAACCAGTTTACCTCTGGCAGAGACACAAAGCACAAACACTTGATCAATAAATGAATATTATCAGGCAGCAGTGTGGGGAAGGAGTGGCCTACAAGTACTCACAAGCAGCTCCACCACCATGTGTGTGTTATGTATTATCATGTGTTTGACCTGGTGATGCAGCGGCTGCGAGTCCTACTGAGCTTACAGCTGCTTTTCAACATCAGCATCAACTCCACCCGTTGCACTGACTGGAATAGTGTCTGGTTAATCTAAAGAGTTGAACTAAGCCTTTGGATAACAGGGGCCTTTGCAGCCTGGGTGCAAATCTCTTTCAGTTATCATATAAGTATAAGTCCAAGTGCTCAAAGCAGGTGCAGGAAAGATGTTTTCACATTTCACAAACAGACAGCAACATCACCTCTGCCTTATCTAATGTCTGAAATATAAAATAGCATCACATTAATCTACAGAGAAGAGCTGAGCCTTTGGATAAGAGTCATGTGTCTTTGCAGCATTTACATGGAGGAGTGATGGCTGCAAAGCTCTTTCAAATATCATAAAAATATCACATAAATCATTTAACCTGTATATTCAACTGGACAGCAAAATCAGCATCTTCTCTGCCTTGTGTGATGTCTGAAACGTAAAACAGCATCAGGTTAAGCTAAAGGGACGAACAGAGGCTTTGGATAAGAGTCATGGGCCTTTGCAGCCTTCATAGGGAGGAGTTGGGGCTGCAAAGCTCTTTCTATTATCATACAAGTATGTGACCGATAGAGCAGGTGCAGACAAGATATTTCATATGCATACATCATTTCAATGGGTATATAAAAGTGGTCAACAACATCACCTCCAACCTCTGTAACGCCTGAAAATTAAACAGTATTAGATTAATCCAAAAAGAACAGGGGGGACAGCAGTTTATAGCCTTTGCAGTCTTGATGTAAGCTCCTTCAATTATTGTACATGTAAGTGTCCAACAGCTGTGAGCAGGTGCGGGTAAGACATTTTGACACTCCTAAAACTTTACACGCCATTTATAAAACAGTATATGAAGAGATTAAGCTTACTAGGCCTCCCAACATCAATCCCTTCCCTTTTCTTTTCTCCAATCCGTCGCCATTATCGCCTCCCTCTCCTCTCCCTCAATGCCCCAGTGCGTGACGCCCGGCCAATGAGAGGGCGCGATTCCGAAAGTTTACCTTTTATGGCTCGAGCCGGGCAGCGGGCGGGGTATAAAAATAGAGCGCCCGCCGCCGACACACTCACTCTGAGCGCCGTCACACGCAGCTCGTGCGGGATAATCATTAACGCCTGAAACCGGTTCCCTTAAAGCGAAAAGCCCCCCCACCCAAAGGTAAGCATCCAGACTCCACTCACATTTTTCTTGATTTAAGAATAATGTTAATTGGCTAAGCAATGAGTTGATTTGTTGTTTTTAATGTCATTTGTGTGATATTTGTAATTTTTGGAAGCAAAAGATGGCAGAGACCACGCGGTTCTTTGTCTTGACATGTGCTGCTAATTCAACTTAATGATTTAAAAAACCTAACTATAATAGAAAACCACTTGCATTTAGCTTAATTTTTTAATGCAGGTTTTGAATTAGTGAAAGACTTGACACTCACAGGTGCTTTTGGATGTAGCCGGCTTATATTCAATGATGCATTGTCAGTTCACATTCCCTCTTGAACAAGCCTGTCATTTTGTAGCCGTGGGATATTTGCATTCTTCCAGGTTGGGTCTATATTTTTGCCCTCCAGCAGGTTTAGTTTGAAAGCCGCTTTTGAGTTGAGGTCGTCTGGATCCCGGCTCCTCCCTTTGTGCGCCCGATGCGGCGGGGTGTGACCTACTTTAGCATATTAGCCTTAGCCGCATCATGCTAACACCGCCCTTAACACCATCAGTTTTATTCGAGATTATCTTCCTCATTAAGACTTGTAGACACTTATTGATGCTGCTAAATTTCATTTTCATCTGATTAATTTGAATTAATAAGGCCTCATCTGAACAAGAAAAGGGCCAAGAATGAGGCCTGTAAAGAAAAAAAAAGTATTAATGACAGTTAATCACTAAACTGGACAAACTTGTCTTGCTATGAATTCAAGTCTTGCAGCTTTGCACATGAGGAAGCGGTTGAATTAGCAAATGATCCTGTTAGAAAAGGCGTGGCTTTCAGGAAATGGAGCATCAGTCAAGGACTCATTCATGAGTCAACATGCTTCATTATGCAACTTGATTTTCCCTTTTCAAAGCCAGCTCATAAAGGTTGAGGGAAATGAATCATAACGGCCCCGTGTGTCAAATAGGTTGAATGAATGAAGTACACGAGGTTAATCATGACGCAGTGATATTGAAGCAAAGCTCCTTGATGGCTGTTAAAAGCAGTAGATTTGAGCCACAATCAGAGTAGGTGAGCGGATGAAGTTGGCTGTAGTGATCCGGAGGGAGTGGCCCCGTCCCCGGCTCTGGTCATGTCGGATGTTCCGCTGTTCTTGCGGTGCTTCTGTAGCCGCAAAGCTGCTCCAAACCGAACCATGTCCTTATATGGTAACAACAGACTGCAGCGCCACTTCCTTTTGTCTGGCTTAGTCGGAATGTGGGGAGCGAGCGCCACCCAGAGGCCAAGCCTGTGAACTGCTACTAGTTGGTTAACAGGAAGTGAGAGTTCAGTGTGCAGGAGGTGGGAGGTGGATGTGAGACATGGGTGTCTAACAGGGTTTCTTCTTCTCTTCACAGTTCAGCCATGGAAGATGAAATCGCCGCACTGGTTGTTGACAACGGATCCGGTATGTGCAAAGCCGGATTCGCCGGAGATGACGCCCCTCGTGCTGTCTTCCCCTCCATCGTCGGTCGCCCCAGGCATCAGGTGAGTGCTTGATCTCAGCAGAATAAAGACACTATGGATTAGAATCAGGATTTTGATTATAAGATTTCATATATAGCTATTAATTATATGCTGATATTAGATATTCAACTTTTACATACACAGTAATTGAAGTGGAAAGTCTTGTTTTTTTTCTTCAACCTTTCATTTTACCTGTACCCAAGTACATGTAGTCAAGATGCTTCCCTTCAGCCGAATTTGGATCCCCCATGTTTCAGTGCTTAACTAGCTTTCTTTTCTCTTGTACAGGGTGTGATGGTGGGTATGGGCCAGAAAGACAGCTACGTTGGTGATGAAGCCCAGAGCAAGAGAGGTATCCTGACCCTGAAGTACCCCATCGAGCACGGTATTGTGACCAACTGGGATGACATGGAGAAGATCTGGCATCACACCTTCTACAACGAGCTGAGAGTTGCCCCTGAGGAGCACCCAGTCCTGCTCACAGAGGCCCCCCTGAACCCCAAAGCCAACAGGGAGAAGATGACCCAGGTACACACCCCCTAATTGTGCACATGCAGCCTTTGGTCAGACAGCATAAAGTACCAACTGTTCTGAACTAGTTACCTCATTTCCTTAGTCTCCTCCTCTATTCCATTCTCACTTGCTCATTCCTCCCCTCTCCTCCAGGACTTCTCTCCTATAAGATGATCTATCATCAACAGGTCTCTCTTGACTGTGTGCCGTATCTGCACTTGTGTCTGTTTAGCTGAGTCAGTAGATCAGCACCTAATAGACATTTGACATGCACAAGTGTGAAGGGATGCTGACTTTCTGCACCTATTTTCTACTAACTTCAATCTTAGCCTCACACTAATGCATGTAGCGAGTGCAGTGGCCACAAAACTTAGACTTTTTGCTGTGACTGAAAGACTAAAATGTTCTCTCCTCATCTTGCAGATCATGTTCGAGACCTTCAACACCCCTGCCATGTACGTTGCCATCCAGGCTGTGCTGTCCCTGTACGCCTCTGGTCGTACCACTGGTATCGTCATGGACTCCGGTGATGGTGTGACCCACACAGTGCCCATCTATGAGGGCTACGCCCTGCCCCACGCCATCCTGCGTCTGGACTTGGCCGGCCGCGACCTCACAGACTACCTCATGAAGATCCTGACAGAGCGTGGCTACTCCTTCACCACCACAGCCGAGAGGGAAATCGTGCGTGACATCAAGGAGAAGCTGTGCTACGTCGCCCTGGACTTCGAGCAGGAGATGGGCACCGCTGCCTCCTCCTCCTCCCTGGAGAAGAGCTATGAGCTGCCTGACGGACAGGTCATCACCATCGGCAATGAGAGGTTCCGTTGCCCAGAGGCCCTCTTCCAGCCTTCCTTCCTCGGTAAGTTTCCAAACTTGAGCCCAACATACAATAACAAGCCGAAACATACTTGCACCTCACCTACACTTACACTTCAATTTCCTAACCAGTGTTTTACATCTGCCCATAGGTATGGAGTCCTGCGGAATCCACGAGACCACCTACAACAGCATCATGAAGTGCGACGTCGACATCCGTAAGGACCTGTACGCCAACACCGTGCTGTCTGGAGGTACCACCATGTACCCCGGCATCGCTGACAGGATGCAGAAGGAGATCACAGCCCTGGCCCCATCCACCATGAAGATCAAGGTGAGCTGAGTTGCTGCAGAACCAGCAGAGTGCCATGTTGTCAGATTAGCCTAATGTGTATTTGAACACAGTGCTCTGATGTCTAATGGGTTTCTTGTCCCCTTGCAGATCATTGCCCCACCTGAGCGTAAATACTCTGTCTGGATCGGAGGCTCCATCCTGGCCTCTCTGTCCACCTTCCAGCAGATGTGGATCAGCAAGCAGGAGTACGATGAGTCCGGCCCCTCCATCGTCCACCGCAAATGCTTCTAAACAGACTGTTCCTCCTCCCCCTCCCCAACCAAACGCCCAACAACTTCAGCTCTGTGCAAAACCACACACCACATTCTCATACACACTCAGGCGCAGAGCCTAAATGACCAACTCATTGGCATGGCTTCAGTTATTTTTGGCGCTTGACTCAGGATTTTAAAAAACTGGAACGATGAAGGAGACAGTAATGTTTTTGGCTAGGTTAAAAAAAAGCACCCCAGGGTTCTGCAGTTGCATCTGGGGACTTAAAAAATGTACATTTTGTTTTTCTTTGAGTCATTCCAAATGTTTGTTAACTGCATTGTTCAGACACATGATTCCAAATGTTAACTGCATTGTTCAGACACGTATTCGCCTCTGTGAAGGCTGCCCAGTGGTTGGCGCATACTTAAACATGGTTGTAGTATCGCTTGTATGTAAATTATGTCTGGGGTTTTTTGTACTTTCAGCCTTAAAAATATCTTGGTCCTGTTAATTTTTTTGTTTTTGTTATGCAAAACCCAGTCGTGACCTCTTCTTCCCCCTGTTGGAGGTTTCATCCCCGGGGTGGTGGGGCAAGGGGTCTCGAAGTGATGGGGTAACATGGGGTGCCAGACCGGTGGGGCCAACCTGTACACTGACTAAACAATCCCAATAAAGTGCACATGTGTTCCGACATTTCTGACTCTTGTCCTCCTTTTTAAGATTTGATGGTGCAATATTTTGAATGAGAATCACAAAACACTAGAGTATGTGATGAGACATGGTTCATATTGGAAAAAGGGTTTTATACAAATTACTTGATTACATGCTTTAAAGGTTTGTACACCTACATTTGACCAAGCTGCCTCTGACTTCACTAGTGAAGAACAGGACTCAAACTAGCATTTCTAATATGTAATTTATACACTACACCTTATTTTTGCTCTCAGTATTTATATGTAGGGTTTGAAGAACTCTAAAACCTTGACTTAGAGTTTGTCTTGAATACCTCAGAATCATCCTTTGGTAAATACTATGATTTATCAAAAGCTCATTCACTTTTGTGTGTATTGGCTCAAACATTCCAGCGGTGGTTTAAAGAAATACCATTATAAACATGAATTTTACAGTCTAGAAGTATTAAGTATGAACTAGTCTGAAAGATTTGCCACAATCCAAAGACTATTTTAATTTCCATCTAATCCTACATACATCATGTAGACACTGCCTTCATCTAACTTGAACCTTGCTTTTTTGGCACTTATCCAGGTTGTTTTCTCCTGACTAGATCCTTGCTTGTGTTGTATTTACTCTCAGATGTACATTGCTTTGGACAAAAGCGTCTGCTAAATGACAATGTAGAAATTGTAGACATAACACATGTCATACCAGTCAGATGGTAATTTAGGTTGATATCACAGACCTGACCTGCAGTAGACGAGACAGCTGACCCTTTACACCTGCAGCACCTGTTCAGGGCTCTTCACTCTCATTACAGTCAGTGAAGGAATCCTGAACTTTCACTGTCAGGATGACATAACCTTTACTTGAAGCTCAAAGGGAAATTGTGGGAGTTCAGTTTAAAGACCAGTCATTACCTGAAGGAGTGCTTGCAAACCCGGGACAACTCCATACTGTATTTAGCTATTTCACACATTCACTGCTCCTCTGAGCTGTTAACAGAAATTCACCAGATTTAGTTTCTCAACAGCAGGCTATTCCCACTAGATGTGATAACTCTTGATGACTATGACTTGATGCAATGACAATGTGATGACAGAACTATTAAAACATGATTAGAATTTGACAATGTAATATCTTAGATTATACAGAGTGTGTGCTGTGTGGCTTTTCACAGCACTTGAATCAATCCCATTAGAGCAGCCTTGTCAATACACCCTCTCCTCATCACCCAGCAGTGCTACAGAGACTGAAGAAAGCTTTCATCTTATTTGCGTTTTATGAAGCTCATATTTGGTCATTTAATTATTTATAACGCAAATGGTCTTATATACTGTGTCAGGGATCAACATATTTCCTATACATACAGAAATAAATTAACTCTTTCTTCTCCATCACTAAGCTTTATCTGTTTAAATCTGTCTGTGTCTTCTGTTTTCTGCCTCAGGGTCCCCGCTGACCCTGTTTGCTGCAGTCTTACCTGGCTCACGGCTCAGCTGACTGGGTGTAAAACTATGGACAAAAAGCTCAAGGCTGGCTGGAAGGACTGACCCTGATGAGGTCAGTCAGTCACGCATGATGAGGAAAGAGCTCAGATCAGTCACTTATTGTCTCCCCTCAGGCGTCTCGCCATGACATCACTTGTGATCATGCTCTCCCGGTGGGATCATGAGATGACAGATTGTTTGTCAGCTGGAAACGCTCTGATGATGAGAATGAATAACTGAGGATGTTGACATTTGAAGCTGTTAGGAGGGAAATATCTTTTTTTGCTCACTGACACATTCTTCTTTGACAATATTGGATCTCCACTTTCCTTTATTCTCTCCCAAAAAAGACACATAACCACATTAGAGAACATTGCCAAACAGTATTCTTGACTTTTGTTCTGACTCCCCTTCAAATCTCCCCTGAAAAAAATGTTGCCGCAAATGTTCAATCAGATTATGTTTAAATTTGCAGCAGTTGCATGGTTTAACCAGCAGGTGACAGCGAAGGTCTACTTTTTAATGTCTATCCAAAAGTAAGGTGTGACTGCTCTTTTTTCCAATTCCATCATTTTCTCTGCATCTCAACACTTCAACTCTTATTAAAGCTTTATGCAAAGAGCTGGCAATGAACCCATGCTTTTTACTGCTGATAATGTGGGTGAATTTCCATCATTGATAATAAAGTTAAATTTGATTGGATTTTGATTGAATGGGCTGCTGTAATGGACAGTGAGTGTGGAAACTGGAGGAGAGTGGAAGATGTGATTGCAAGTGCGACACAGCGGTAAAAAGATGGAGCCATTAAAGTAACTGAGCTGCTCGGCTGCGTGTTTTACAGCAGCTTTTCCTCGAACGTGAGGGGAAAAGATCCTCTGCTGATAAGGGGCACGTTTCCTGTCCGCATCTAATAACAGATCTCCACATTTGCATATGACACAGATGAAGGAGGATAAGACGGATGGCAGGTGGTGCTGCCCCACCCTCATATTCTATGCATCATATCTTGTCTCTGTGTACAACACCACAGATCCAGCACTGGCCAAAGTCATGCAGCGTCCATTAGTCAGGCTGTCCCAGTTTCATGCAGTATTCTGGGCCGCATGGAGGCACCTGATGATATATGATGAGTGTGGAGGGTTGTGGAGGCCTGAGCATATGCTTGTGGACGTTTGCATTGATATGGATTCATATATGCATGTATTAAGTGAGGCTCCCTGCTGCTTTGCACATATACATTGAAGATCAAGTGTGTGTGTTATTGGAAATGTATTCCATCTCATTGCAGCCTCCCCGCCTGTGATTCTGCTGAGACTGCTGCTCTCTGATATCCTTTTATTGCCACGCCAGCAAAACACTCACTGGCAGGGAAGCAGTGCTTGGCATGCATGCATGTGTGTGTGTACTGTATGTGTGTATGTGAGTGCAGCCATTTTTCAGTGCTTCTCGAGGTGCGTGTTGCCTGTGCAGGTGTGAGCTCTGCAGGTGTTTGTGAATGAGGCGCTCCAGAGACGACACAGAGGGGAACCAATTTGTCACAAAATGAGCCTTACTGTGTTCCTCCATTTACCACAGCTGTGCAGCTTCACTGCGGCTCCATCGGCCGAGGTCACCGATCCACCCTGCGCTCAGTTCTCCTCGTTCTCCAACAGATGGGGCCACTGCGCTTCATGAGCCTGTTGGGCATGCAAACTGGGTGAAAGGCAAGTAGAAGGCTACCACTGCTGACAGAAGGAGGCCAGCAGAGAATAATTGATCAGTAGCTCCTCTTGTTTGTGTGCCTCAAGAGTGATTTGTATTCCACCAAGGGTGACATGTTCACTGACGGTGATGTGCCCCCTTCTCTGCACAGCTATCCCAACAAATATTATTTTGTTTGATTGACTGACAGCAGATGTAAAATGTTGCTTCTGCTGGTGAGGCACTGACTGACAGGGGGGCTATAAAAACTGCTCCGTTGGCTCATTTTTAATCTTGGTAGCTCTCTGTGTTTTTACATCACGGAGTCAAATCAAATATGTTCTACACCCAAAGATGGACCCTGTGCATTTTGCTACTTTACACAAACCTGAAAAGGATGATAAATGATTATTTTGTGTTGCACAACAGCAGATACACAAAAGAACAGAAAGAGGGGGAAAGGTAATGTCAGGAGTGTAAAGAGGTGTGGAGGCCCCTGCAGGCTCTTTCTGTCTTTTTCTTGACATTTCAGTGGCTCTGACACATTGCCTCTGTACATTTACTCAGCAGGAGGTGTATGTGTTGCATCAGTGTTTCCTTACGGTTGTGGTGAGACTGGATGGTTTTTCTTGAGAAAAACCCCAACATTTCTCAGAGCTCTTAACTGCACAACTCAGGCACAGGAACCGGCACCAACACTACACACCCTTTGCATTGCAGGCTTGCTCGAGCACCCTGCACATACAGTGACACACACCCCCCTCCCCTCTTCCCACCAGAACACCACCCCCACATCCCCCATCTTGGTTTGAAGCAGTGGCAGATGGGCATCACTTTGCTTTGACTTCCATGCGTGTCCTTGTGTTCTTACAGTTTCCCAGAAATTTGCATATGTATTTTGATTTGATTAAGATAAAATTCAGCCTTTTGGCTGTGTTTTAATGGTTTGTTTGAGCATGCATGAATTTATTTTCATGAATATAGTGGATGTGTGAATTTTAACTACAGGTTTTGAACTCAGTTATATGTGGCAGAAAAGTGGGTCAGCTTATTATTATTTGTTTGGTAGTTGCGGAGTCCTACAAAATGAATCAACGGGTATATATGAAATGTATGGGAAGTACCTATATGACTGTATATATGCAACACTGAATCATTCAAATACAGCTCATTTTACTGAAACTACCACTAATCCTGAAACCAAAAATGAACACCATTATCTGATTACAAAATCCTGAAACCTGGGGTTTGTGATGACAGATAATCCTGTGTGAACCAGCAGCGAGTGTCCACGTCCTCTTTGTGTATTCATGTCATCTGAGCACTGCTAGTGACTACAATCAGTTGCATGACAGTCGGGGTGGTGTACATGTGGCCGGCTGTTTGTCCTCCAGCAGAAAAGCTCCTCACCCTCCTCCCCCACCCTCGAGTGGTCCACCATAAAACCCTGCAAGGCACTGTGTGATGATTGGCAGGTACCCCATGAGAGCTGTACGTGCATGTGTGTGTGTGCTTCAAGTGGGGGGTTGGTGTGTGCGGTGATGTCAGTCATCTCAGACTCAGTGGCGGGTTTATTGCATGTGTGTGTGTGTGTGTGTGTGTGTTTGTCTCTGTGCGCATGTTTGTTTCATTCCATCAGGAAACATGACACTGCAATTAGCCTTCCTCACAATCACGCTGTGGACGTGTCTTGCTGCAGTGCAGTAGCAGCAGCAACAATACAGTAGTTGTGCAGAGCACGAGACAAGGTATGATGAATGATTTAGCCCTTTGGGCATGCAGGCGCTCTGTGTGAGTGTGTGAGAGCAGATTGGGTTTGGGAGGGGTTGCATAAAATATCTGGACGGTTTCTTATTCCTGCTTCTTGTTTGTCCTTTTAAGGGTTATGGTAGAAAATATGTTTCATTGGGAACATGGCCATTCATGTAGGCTTTATTACAACCCCCCAGTATCCCCATGTGAGATAAGTGCTGCTGTTGAAGGGTGTGTGCTTATGCAGGAGGACATCTTTCTGTATTTATTTATTTATGTATTTCTTTTCCAGAGAGGAGTGAACCCCCAGCTGAATTAATCAATGCTGCCTCTGTGCTCTGTCCCCTGTGGGTTAATGCAGCCACACGCCCGGGGAAAATCTGATCAGTCTGGCCCGCCAAATCAAATCATTTATCTGATCCTTCAACTGATAGCACAGAATTAAGCCGAACTCCAACAATGATATTTGGACAGCCACGCGGCTCGAGGTTGATGTGAGATACGGTGTTCAGGTAAAGATAAGGGCTAAACAACATGGGGGAAGAAAGAAAAACACAAGGAGCCTAAAACAAGAGCCGGGGATAACAGATGATCTCATACTGTAATCTTTGGTCTGCAGAATAAAAACAACGTTAGTGGAATGAAAAATTGGCTGTGGTATATTGACTCAGCAGCGCTTTGGGCTATAAATCATGGTTTTCAGTACTTTTCCACTGCAGCTCCACATAGAGGACAAGCTTGGAGCTTTAAGTTGGACCATCCTCAAAGAGCCCAGTTGGTGTATAGGCTATAAAAAAACATAATCTACCAAATGGTCCCATCTGCTCCTGCAGTAAGGCATCACTGGGATGGGCCTAACCTAGAAATAAACACAGATTAGAAGACGTCTATGTTATTACCATCAAATGAAGGTGAGAGCCCTGCACATAAAGCACAGTTTGTTCTAGAGGTGGAGGGTGCAATAAATGATTTCTGAATAAGTCTTTATTGGGTTGTTTTGGCTGAACAACTGAGGGAGTTAGTTGCACAGAAATAATATTGCATAGGCCATAATAATAATTTAGGATCGTCTCACTCTTGACATAAATGATTTTAGCATGTTGTTCCAAATATAAATAGGAGCTATAATGTGACCCTTACTGTCGTTTCATGAAACTGAAACACAGAGCAGCCAAACCCACCTCAGAGTGGAGATAACCCCCCTCGACCACGGCGGCATTTGACAAGAAAAACAACACGGAGAAGATGAAACCTGCCTCCTGCTCGCCGGGTGAAAAAGAGGCAACAATGGGGCCCTAATCTGAAGCCATTGTTTGAATCCCCAGCCGGAGCGATTTGGAGAACAAAGGCCGGCTTGGTGCCCTCGGACGGCCCGGGACATCGCTCTGATCTCCGCCTGGTAGCTCCCTCCCCGGGTCCCGTCAGGAGCGACAGGCGCTGCGAGGAGGCAGGTCAGCGGGTTGAGGGCTGCCTGCGAGCGGCCTCTTCTTCAAGCTCGCATCGGCGGTGGATCATGTCCCATCAGTGGGAATCAGCAGCGAGGATGAGGCCGCCGAGCTGCAGCCGATCACCGGACCCAGCTGTGGAGGCTGCAGCGGTGGCTCGGCCGCAGCTCCGCCGTCCTCTCTTCTCCCTCTTCGGTCTCCGGTCTCGGCTGCAGCGCTGACTTTCCCCTACAGGAGGGGTCGCCTTGAAACCGGCCCACAGTGAGGAGGAGGGGGGAGGAGGAGGGGCTGAAGGAGTGGATGACACGGGGCAACTTGAAACCGCTTCAGATTTTTTTAATCAACATTTTTTGCAACCGTGTAACTCGCAGCGTTTTTTTCCTCCTTAAAGGACATTTACAGGGAATAAAAAAACAAAAAGGAGACAACAATCTTGTGCACGAAGTTATGTGACAGGGTTTTTAGAGATCACACCAAACATCCACCCCCCCTTCTGAATTTTTGCATAATAGCACCAAATGAGTAAGGCCACTTTTTTCCCCCCTCTTCTCATGCAAATCTGTGTCCCTGCTGCAGATTATGCACAAGGAGACTTCACCTACACAGCCCGGGTTGAACATTTGCATACTGAAAGACAGACATTATTCCTCGATGACAATAATGTTAAGTCTTGGTTGATGTGAGAAAGATCCAGGACTCTGCCTTTGACCACAGAAATCTTGCTGCGCACCCGCAGTGCTGAGTGATTGCTCACAAGTAATTTATGTTATTTAATTCATATAAATAAAACTGAATTTGACTGAATAAAAATCACAACTATAGCTGAATATAAAGTGCTGACAAACAAAGTACGTAAAATTATTTTCATTTATTTATGTCTGAGCTAGTCTATGTTTTGGGCTATTTCCCCTTTTTCCTGTAACCTTAAATATCCATAATGATTAGCCTTTAATTGGTTTTGGGTTTGTCAATGGGGCCCAAATGAAATTGAATAATTAAATTACACTAATTACCAGATTGTTATCTCAAGTTGTGATTTTTTTATGTTTGATGTTTTTGATTTCTTTCGCTTTAGAGGAAGTGATAAAAAAGTAATTGACTGGCTACATGCAATAATCTGCTTTTTCCCACTGGGAGAAAGTGAAGTGAAGCCCTCACTACATTAAAAGTGAGTGCAGTATTTTTAAGAGGAACAACGCCCCCTTACTTTCCGCTTGCCAGTCTTGAGCGGCTTTTTTAAATGGGTGGAGTGGGGTTGTGGGGGGGTCGTCTTGAAAGTGGCCCCCACCACCGCCCCTACTAAAACAGAAACCCACTGCTTGTTTTGATCACTCGGT
The DNA here is from genome assembly GCA_037975185.1 of Centropyge bicolor. Classification (NCBI taxonomy): domain Eukaryota; kingdom Metazoa; phylum Chordata; class Actinopteri; family Pomacanthidae; genus Centropyge; species Centropyge bicolor. Next base: position 349,035 of record JBBMOC010000022.1, on the reverse strand, counting down.
CTTGAAGGGAGAGGGGACCTTGAAACGGATCAACCTCCTGGCTCCATAATTGGTTTTATAGAGCTGGCGAGCGGCCAGTGTTTCTTTTTTTTCTTCATACACTAGGGGATTTGATTGACATTCATTGCAGCCAGTCAGATGGCAGCTGCGTGAAACGTAGAGGGCTGGGTTGGGTGGGAGCTGCGAGGTGGGCGGGGCTTTCACAACAATGCTGCGTTTCATTGCTGAGGAGTTTACGGACGCGTCCGGGTCTGTCTGTCCCCTCCAGTTATTCCCCAGTTCAGCTCCGGACCAGCCTGTAATGGACTACACCAGTTCTTCCAGCAACCTGGACGGATTTTGAGACACATTTGTCCTTTTAGCTCCTGTAACTTCCTCACATTTTCCACATTAAAGTAAGCGATGGGCATGTTTTTTCTCTTGTTTGGCTTTACTTTAAGGAGCTCGAGTGTCAGTTCTCGGTGTTTTAATAAAATATAAATCGGGTTGTAAATATGAGAGAAAAGGCGCGGATATTATCGTGTTAGTGAGCGATGTTTTGGATTTTTAAGCGCTGTTGTCGGTGTGGAAAAAGTCACTTAAGAGACGTTTCCGCCGAGAAAGTTTTTGCGTGTCGTTTAATGGAACCGAGAAAAAGTTTGAAACGTGGCTGAAATGCGGTGCTGCTCCGCCGTCGCGCCGCGTGGACCACACCGGGAGGGAATACACTTATCTGGGCCAGCTTCCCGGATTGTTCCCGGGGGTTAGAGGCAACATTTGTTCGGTGGGCTTTTCACGAGAAAAAAAGGGGTTTATTGTGATTTCTGAACGAGCCTTTTCTTCGGATCCCGCCTGCCTGGATATCACGAGTCATCGTTGTGATGTGTTCACTTGCAGCCTTTGAAGGTTAAACTCGACTTTAGCCTTGTTTTTAACTTAAATCCACTGTTTAACTTGTATTTATTTTTCAGCAATACATACAAAATATTGCTGAATTCCACAAATCAATTATCTCACTGCTGCCTATAGTCAAAGTTAAAGGCTTGCTGTTCACCTTTAAAGTAACTTTTAAGCGATTTTTATGTTTTTAAAGCAACGTATTTTTGCAAAGCTCGTGTTTTGTTACGTTTCCCCAAAATCGACCTTTTAACGCGGGTCGATGTCGGTTCAACCAAACATCCGCCGATTTATGCTAAAAACACAATAATATATTTTAATACTAGTTGAAAGTAGATGGTAAAAGCTGAATATTGTGACTATCAGATGAGGTTTTAGTTAAATAGTGGATTCACTGGTTTTGATTTCTTTCCCTGGGCAGCACCCATGTCCAAATTGCGAAGTAGCCCGAACTGAATTCTCATCTGCGGGCAACAAAACACCACCAACCCCGCTGATGAATGATGCATCCTTTTTGCGACCTTATTTATTTTTAACCCGTTTGAAATTTATATTTGATGCGCCTCCAGTATTTATGATGTATTGGTTTACAGAGCGACTCGGCCCCCATAGCCTGCATTGCTGGTTTAGAAAAAAAAGAGCACGGTGATCGGAAAATGTCGGAGTAGGTTATTAAACGTTTTGCTTTCCCTCCATGTCGGTGATCGCTGGGTATTTTCGTGGCCGTAGCAGAGCAGCTGGCCGCCCCCCTCTCCTGGCTGCCTCTCCCCGGGAAGCGGAGCCCCGGAGCGGCTGCCTGCTCGGCGTGCAGTGGGGGTGTAGCGCCGCTCGCTCTCACACATTACATCCAAATATTGTAGATATAAGTTAAATGTGCGTTAGGAACCGCAGTCAAGAAACATCAGGAGCAACTCACAGCATGTTAGCGTGGACGAGCGATTATTCAAGGTTTAGTTTTTGAACTGGTTTTGCAAACTGCGTCATTGCACGTATGGAGCTCCTGTTTGCTGGAAAGAGCAGAAATCAGAAAACTACCAGCTCCCATTAGTTTGATCCATCTGTCCACAGATTGTGTACAAAACGATGTGTGTTATTTCTTGTTTTCCAGGAGAGCAGGATGGCTGAAAAGGAGCCCGAATCGCCTGGAAAACTAAAGACATTATTATAGCCACAATTGGCTTTTTCGGAATAGGGGGCCTATCCGAGCGGACTATTTCTTTTCACAACTTTCCCCTCTGTGGATAATGGATGGCAGAGATTTTGGACCTCCCCGATCCGTCCACGTCCCACCTCCGCTGTTGGCGGGGCTCGCCATGGAGTCTCACCGACTCGGAGCAGCAGCGGCAGCCGGGAGGATCCCTCCCTCGCCCGGTCACTTGGGCGCGAGTCATCCGCCGCCTCTCCACTCCGGAAAATTCCTGCCATCGGCCATTAACCTACATCCACACCACAGTGAGTGTTCGCCTGCTTATACGTTCCGATCAAATGTGAAATAAGACCATGAAAAGGTGGCAGCGTGTGCGGTCATCGCTCGGATGTCACTACTGTAATCCGTGTGCAGATGCAGCTTTCATAAGGAGGAGTGGCTGTTTATGAAGCTGGGACAAGTTTCAGATGTGAAAGTATGGGATCAGCCTTCGCGATGGGCAAAGCGTTAGCGGAAAATTACTTGGCTGTTTGCGTCGCGCACACGGCGGCGGGGTGTTGCTGCAGCAGTATGCAGGTCAGGGTGCACCGGGCTTGGGTTGCAATGTGGACCATTACACCGCCATTGCTGTGGGAACAGATGCAGTTTATGTGGGTGTGGGGGTGGTGAAGTTGTGACCTGAAAGGGATGACAGACCACTTCTTGCTCAGTTGGGGGAATTTGCAGGAGTGTTTGTGTGGTTCGGTCTCCGGTGCTTGGAGTAAAAAGCCACTCTCCTGGAACATTTGGCAAATGGCTGATGCTGCTTTTTTCCCTGCGTTTGGACCCATTCTGTTGGACATCCCCTCTGCTGCTGAGTCTGTGTGAGGTGGAGCGCACTTAAATGAGCACATGTTGGGTAGAAACTGGGTGATTTTTTTTTTTCATGTGAAGATGTGTTATGAACCATGTAGAAGCCCCTTAAAGTAAACCCCCATGTGTTTGTTTATAAGACGTAGGTGTGTGTTCCTAAATTACCCAAACGTAGTCAGTAGATCATCTACAGTGTATGTGATTCCCCACTGAGCTGGTGATTTTCCCTTCACTGTCATTGCCTGCACAGTGTGTGCTCCTGCTATTAGTAATGGAAGCCTTGAAATAACATTGTGCAAAAAAAAAAAAAATACCATGGCATGTTTGCATACAGTTTCGTGGTCAGTCAAAGGGAAAGTCAGAGTGCTGTCATCTAGGTTCCAACCATATGTTGTGTGTGTGTGTGTGTGTGTGTGTGTGTGTGTGTGTGTGTGTGTGTGTGTGTGTGTGTGTGGGAAAGATGGGTCTACTGTGTCTTTTGCAAAATGGAAAGTCTGACAAACGTTCTCATCGAGTTACTTACATCCCCCTGAAGTCATGTAACTGCAGACAGAGATACAATTACAGTTCCTCTGGTTTCTTTTCAGAGGCAAACCCCGGAGATAATAATATTCCAGTTTAGCTGTGTTTCCCCTCGTCCTTATTGCCGAGCGTGGGTTCAATGCAGCACTTGTCATTTGGAGCGCGAGGTACTAGAGGTCTAGTAAAGAGAGGCAATGCTCCCAGGGCAGGGCTCTGATGAAGCGTTAATTTGACACACCGGCAGAGCCCACACACTTCCACTCACACAAGCACATGAAAAGGCTGTCAGAGATGAAATCAACTCGCAGCGGGGAGCGCGAGGATGATTGATGGGTGTATCGCTGCAAAGAGATGTGCCAGGGCGCAGTTTTATTGCAGCTAGTTGAACTGATTTTTGCAGCTCGAGGATAACGGGGGGGAAATGTTTTCAGGTGAGATGATCACACGTGTGGATTTACTATAAACCATGCAAATATCACTTCTGGGTAAAATGTGTCGGTTGTAGCAGCAGCAGCGTGTTTCTGTAGGGAGGGTGTCCTCTCCTGTGGTTCTGAAACGAGCTGAAAACTGCTTGTGGTATGTGTGTGTGTGTATGTGTGGGGGGGTGTTTCTGAAGTGGAATTGACCCAACCACTGTTCCAGCCCAGATTGGCAGTTTAAACACTCCTTTAAAACGGGATACATTTTGTCCTGCCCACACACTGACCTTCTCCCTCTCCGACTCTCATCTCCCCCCCACGCACACTCTCAGCCTCCACCCACTAAAACGGCACCACTGTATGATGCAGGTCATTTAGCTTTACGGCACTCCTCCGTATCAAATCCCCACACATCACTTTAACCGAACCCGGCTGAGATCTCAGTCCCGTGCTCACAATAACACCCCACAACCCCAGTTACGTGATAATTACCGGGTAATTGCAAATGTTCATAATGCTCCCGTTTAATTGCAATAAACGGCGTGAATCCAGCTCTCAAGGACCCAGCGTGCAATCAGAGGAGCCAAGGTCGCCCCGCTACTGTTTCTGTTTGCTCTGTTTCCAGACATTTCTTTTTGGGCTGTTGTTTTTGGCTGACCTCCTGATAGCAGAGTTGACTGTTTAGAGCTGCCAACACACCCTTATTTCCCAGGAGTCTCCCTTATTTTAGTCCAGTTTTAATAGGATTTCCACCTGACTTAATGGAGCAGAGTGTCTCCCTTATGTTCACAACTCAAGGATGACAGATGTGTGTGTGTGTGTGTGTGTGTGTGTGTGTGTGTGTGTGTGTGTGTGTGTGTGTGTGTGTGAGAGAGAGAGAGAGTAAGAGAGGCAGCCCAACATTTGTTTTAGCCACATTGTGAAACTGCAAATACTTTGTTGATATTTGTACTGCTTGTACACTGAGCCTCAAAAAGTGGGGGCACTGCAAGATGTGGTTTTCCATCAGCAAAAATCTGCTTCCGAACCTGCAGCAGCGGCTCCTATTCAGTCAAACAGGTTACATCTGAACGCGATAAGGTCTCGTAGTCGCTCTTTATAGATGCGAAATTGCTGCAAACGGTCCTCTGTCTACTTGAGGTCTGACGGAGCCTCCATCACCAGATTGAGGCCATCTGTCCTCTCTCCTCCCTCCTCGCATCCGAGAGCAGCAGAGGTAGGACCCACTGGAGTGTGACTGTACTGAGGAGACGGGTGCAAATAGACTCGACTGTTGCTGTTAAAGGTTGATGTGGTTGCAGTTTGGTTTTCTTATGAAGAGGCGTATCAGGATTATGCATGTGGTTGTGCAGTTTAAGAAGTCAAAGTTGTTGTTTTTTTTTTTTCCATTTGAGCGATACTTGTGGTGCACTTTTCCCAGAGATCACTTGACGGTCATTCAGTATTACGTCTTTCAAATTACTAAGTTCTTCTTCTAAACAAACTAAACTATGTTGCTTCAGCTGTGGGAAACATACAAGCAAATCACTTCCTGTGCACCAGCTTGTTAAGAGTGGTAGAAATAGTAGAAGCACGCAAGAACTGGGTGTATATCCAATCTCTGTTGTGTGATATCAATTGGCCATTGTTGTAGAGGATTACTTTAACTGTATGGAATGACCTTACAGGAGCGTGGTTTGGAGTGAATGCTTGTCTAATGAGGCGAAAATGTCGTTCAGGGCGGCGTCCCTCATCTGTGAGACCGAAGGGATAACACGTCTGAACCAGCAACTTTTCTGCTCTCGTCTCTCTCTCACTCACACACACTTTTTCAGTGTTCGCCAGGGAGTAGCTGAAGATAGGAGTGAGACGCAGAGGCAAATGTAGGTGTTGTAGCAAGCACAGAGAAGAGAAGTCAATAGATGGAGATGAAAACGGCTCAAGACAAATGGAAAAGGAGAACCAAATGGGCACAATCCCTAAGGTGGAAGGCAGTGTTTTGTTTTCAAGGGATAAGAGCTGAGGTTGTTGTCTCTGTGTGTGTGAGTGTGTGAGAGAGAGAGAGAGAGAGAGCGAGAGAGAGCAAAGAGAGAAACGGTGTAGATGAGAGGATTGAGGTCTTGTGTATGGGAATGGGAGCATGTGATTGTGCTTAGTGCAGTTAGAGCTGGGGTTTTCCCCTGGGACTCACTGCAGAGAGAAGGGAAGAGATTTATCCTGACCACAACACATTCAAACACAGCTAGATAAATGTGGTAGCCCTTCAAATGTTCTCTCTTTCGGTGACACACACACACAAACATGTTTGCATAGCTATTCTTGCTGGGACATTGCATTGACTTCCATTCATTGTGGACAGCCTAACCCAAACCCTAACCTTGAATTATCCTCGGTCAGGAACGCCACGGTGAGGAAATTTTCCGACCGTTTAGTAAACTTGTGAAAACACCATTCCAGGCAAACTTTGCATGGTTGCTGTTTGAAGTCCAATCAAGACATTATAGTTAAAAATACTTCCAAAGTTGAAGTTTCCTGGTTTCTAAGAGAGAGTCTGTTTGTAGCATAGTGTAAATACATCCAATAGTAAACAGAAAAAAATCATTGGTGGACACTCGCTTACTCTCACTTACTCACATAAGTGACATCTGACTCCTGCTACTCTGCTGATACTATTAGTTTATGTTTGTAGTGTCTGTCCTGCTTTTTTTTTTTTTTTCATTTGACAAATGAGGGCACTGATACACAGAAATGAACTAAATGGGCTTTTTGATATTTGGTTTTAACCACTGTGACGGCTGTGGTCAAGTAATGTAATTGGGGTGTAACCGGTGTATGCCAGAACATGTGTGTAACTGTACTGCTTCAAGCCAAACCTCACATCACACCTTACCCTTAAGCAGCATTAGGACTGGGCTTTGATCTGAGCTGGAAACTGGAAAAGGTACCAATGAGGTGAAGAACACACACACACACACACACACACAGGAGTGTAATTCACACATCTTGCAGAGCAGGGCAGAGTTGTCTCAGCCGATACCAATTTGTCTTCCACGTCACTTGGTTAGTGTGTCTGTTTACATAAAAATTAATGCGGCGAGTGTGTGTTTATATGTATTCAAGACACAGACCCCTATATGTGTCTGTGCATGCGTGCGTGTGTGTGTGTGTGTGTGTGTGAGAGAGAGAGAGAAGATGTGGTTCGGACACATCCCCTCTCAGATTAATTGAATCCTTCAGGAAAGAAAACAGGCTCCTTAAGAGAAAGCACAAGGCACTGCTGCTCTGCTACAATAAACCTGTCAGAGGCAGACAAATGACACGCAGACACACACACACACACACATATACATACATCACACACACAGCTGTCAAACAGAAGAGTGATAGACCTGTGTGTGTGTGTGTGTGTGTGTGTATTTGTGAGAAAACGAGCGTGCCACGGCATGTCGAAATACCCAAAGCATTAGCTAAGTCGCTCTCTCTGCCAGAACCCTCCCTTTAATTCAAACAACACACAAAGGTCACACACTGCGTTATGTCTGTCTGTTTGGCTGCATGTTGAGTCTCTACGTGTCCCCTTACATAAGGTTTCTGATGTTCCTCCAGGCACACTTAGTTAAAATTCTAAATGTGTGGTGACATGAGAGAGACCTGAGAGAAGTCAGACTATGTGCTTCAGCCTGTTGAGCCACTGAGGCAACCTGCACATTTGACTGGTTGACACCTGACATTTGTTCTTAAAGCGTCCTGAGATTTGACTGATGAATCATTAGCATCTACAGTTAACTAAAATGAATGTTTTTACTCTGCACCAACTGAGAAAACATTCACCTATTTTTGTTATTTATTAAAATATTAATTTTAATAAAGGTATTTCCTGTCAGTCAGTCAGTGGTTTTCTATTTATACCACCTTTAGTTTAAGAAAAATGTCACACCCAAACTCTGACCCACCCTGTGCTGCAGGCCTAGGTGGAGTGATCTCTTGTTCTTGAATGTATGTGTCCTGTGTGTGTTACCATGCAACTGTGCATGCCATTCGGCCTGTGTGACACTCTGTGTGATCGTGTGTGTGTGTGTGTGTGTGTGTGTGTGCGCCTGTTGCGAGTGTGTTTCCATTTGCTGGTATAGAGGAGTGTGTCAAAGTAACACCTGCCATCTACACAGGAGATTTCTGAGAGCCTCCGCCTGGCACAGCGTGGCTCAAACACACACATGAGGTGTGTTTCCATCGAACCATCAGATCTGCTTTTGCATAAAGTTTTCAGGAAAAAACAATTCTGCCCTGGCTCGCTGTCACACCGTCATCACTTACTGGGACTCTTGAATAGAACAGAGCCCTCATTAATATTATTGTAACACCTGTGCTTTCCCTGCTGTCTGCTGTGAAAAAGGCTTGTTGTAATTTCAGTTCGAAAAGTTTTTGAATAACTGGCCATTTCGCCACATTCCAGTTTCTAAGGCCACTGAGTCTGCTGTTGATATTCTTAGTTTTGACTTGTGTTGCAGCTTTTCCTTTCACTTAAACCGAGCTGGCAAAATGTTCCCACAGCAGGTGATTTTTCTTTAAGACCATTATCAACGTGATGGTTTATTGCTATTTACACATGGTTACACCATATAACACACTTTGTTGTGGTTGACGCAAGCTTGGTTCCATCTCATATTTGCAGACTTCTCTCTGTCATAAATAATATGAATATACAAACCTGTGTTCTAGCAAATGTAAATATAACCTTTGCTTTAATTCTCTATTAAACTGTTTATAACTTTCTATAACTAACGAATATAAATAACTGGCACTAATGGTGAAACCTATGAAAAGGTCCTTATTGCCAAGAGATGTGCAACATTAGACAATAACAGTAAGAAAACTGTTCGACTATTATTCATTGATGGATTACTTTGCAACTCTGTTCTCATGTCTTGATTCTTGCATCATGTCTATTTTCCCCACCTTTGTTTCAGTTGTGTTTCTTATAGCCTCAAGATGAACATCAGTTTTTCCATTAAGATTGTGTCAGGGGTGCTTCCTTCCCACAGTTCCTTGTAATAGCTTTTTACTTCCTATTGATAGTATAATTATTAACCAAACATTTGTCTCTTCTGGTACACTTTGTTCAGAAAGGTACCATACAAACCTTACGTACACTTTATCCAGGGATTTGTTGCAACACAGTTATTTCCTGGCACACACAAAAAAATATGAGTCACCCACATCAACACACATGATGTAACTTTTCACCTTGGATGTAATACATTAACAGATCCAGTGTTTTTTTCCAGGAGAGATCCCGCCATGTCTGTGAATTCCTGTGTTGTGTATCCACTGACCACAAGATGTGTTTTGCCACTTTGACCAGATTTGCTTTCTGAAGTCTGTTTTTTTTAACAACACATTTAAACAAAAACACAAACACACAGGCACGTCAGATGTGAACACATGGCAATGCGGTTTTCAAAACTTCACTTGGACGTATCGTAACATGAACTTGTCACCGAGCCGAGACATTTTTAAGTGAAGTTGAGAAACTGTTTGTGTTCATCTTGAAACGCACAAACAAACCGTTTCCCCTAAACACTTAAGAACACAGGAAAACCAGACGTGCACATTTTGAAATCATCAACCAAAACACGTTGAAACCAAATGCTCACAGCCTTGAACACTCACACACACACAAGACAGATATGTGTTGCCAGACGTGTATGCAAATCATGCACTTCTCTCGCCTGTGTGTCTTTTGCTGCTTTTCCAGTCGGGATGAATGGTTACCAGTGTCGATGTGCCAGTTCGCTGTGGCAGAGACAGATAGCGGAGCAGAGTTTTACTCTTTGAATGTTTTTCTTGCAGGGAATAAAAACCAGAGATCAATAGAGATTCCCCCCCAGCTAACCCTGCTCTGAGTACCACTGATGGATAACAGATGGGTTCACAGAGTGTGTGTGTGTGTTTGTGGTGTGTGTGGCAGACATTTCTACCAGAGATTTTATTTTCGCTTGTATTTTTGTGCTTTTGTACACGTTCCAGCATTGTTGCTTTTGGATTCCGCCGGGTTTCGGTCCATCTCGGATCGATTTGCAATATCAAGACTCTTGTTCTTGAGTTTGATTTCCCTGATTTTCGCTGTGTGGGTGGGTGTGTGTTTGTGCGTGTGTCAGATTTGCAGCGGCGTCCCTATCGGAATTGATCTCCAGCAGGCCATCTCCCTCTCTGATATGGAGATACGCTTCTTATGAGGATCTGAAAATGGAGGCTAAGAACGTGTTGGGGAGTCAGAGAGCGTGTTTCTTGGCAACTTGCTTATCCCAATATGGCAAACTAACTGTCTTGTGAAGTGGGAGCCAAAGTGTTTGTGTGTGTGTATGTGTCTGGGGTGGGAAGGTGGGATGGAGTTGTGGAGGGAGTGAGAGGAAGGAAGGAAAAGGGCTGAGAGAAAAAGAGAGAGAGAGAGAAAGAGAGAGAGAGAGAGAGAGAGAGAGAGGGAGGGAGGCAATGAAAGAGTAATTCCAAAACATTTAAAGAAACATTTCCCTCTCAGCTACCATTTGGATGTTGTTTCTGGAGCGAGGAGTGCAAATGTTTTCCCTCGTTCTGCCCCTCCCTCTTCTTCCTCCCTCGGACTATTCAGGAAGGGGAAAAGGGAATTTGGGATTGTATTTTTTTTTCCTGATCACTGGCACGAAGCGTAACTGTGGACTGTATGTTACTCTGTGTGTGTGTGTGTGTGTGTGTTTGTGTGTGTGTACTATGCACACATGGATTAAGGGCCTGTAGGCGGCTGTGATGCTGAGATTGATCCATACTCTAGTGGGGCATCTGTGCCTCTTGACGTGTGTGTGTTTCTGTGCCTGTCTGTGTGTGTGTTAGAGAGACCCTGGTGTTTGGCCTGAAGGAATGGAAACTGCTGACATCCTACCAGGACCTTTACATCCTTGACAGGTGGTGGTTGTGAGTGTGTATGTGTGTGTTCGTCAAGGGAGCGTGTCTACGTTTTGTTCCTCACAAACACACAAGGTAATAATTAGAAAGTGGATTATAGTTGAGGATAATTTGTTACAACAACATTGTTGGCACGTATCCCGACCCTCAGTAGTGAATGACGGAAAGGTGGCAGTGGAGGTTTTATGGCATTTTCAGTGGTTGATTATATTATAGCTCACATGATCAAATTACATAGAAAAGTCATTGTTGCCAGAGTTTAAACAGGCTTTCTCACATGTTACACAAGTAACAAATAGCAAATCACTTTATATTGTCACACTGACAGTATCAGTAACAAGAAGTATGACAATGCATAAAAACAGGAAACACAATGTTCAGTTTAATCATCAGTAAATGTTGTGAGATATTTGACATTTGACTTTCTCATCTGACATCCTCAACATGGAGTTTGATATAACATGTTCTCATTGTCCCTTGAAAACCATGTATGACCAAAATGTCAGCATTTCATGATCTTTCAATTTTAACCAGTCCTATGAGTTTTTGATGGTTTATTTTAACTTAAAGGTGTGATCTTTAATATTTCAATGGAATTAAAGCCAGTTTTTAAAAACTATTTATGGTATTTTTCAGCAATGACCATTTAAAGAGGCCATATTGTGCTCATTTTCAGGTTCATACTTTTATTTTGGTTGTCTTTTAGAATATGTTTCCGTGCTTTAATGTTCAAAAGACACCTTAATTTTCTCCTACTGTCTGAACTGCTCACATTTAACTCCTCTCTATTTAAGGCATAAGCATAAAACGTAAAGGGACATGAAAAAATAGTTGCCTGAATCCAACCTAGTATTCTCATTTTTTTTCTTCAAAGGAGGCTCAATGTTCACACGGTTTCTCTTGACTGCCCCCTAACATTAGTCCTACACCGCTCCCAGACTGTGGGAATAGCCACGCTAGCTGAGCAACATGCTAAGGCCATTACAAAATGAACTGCAGAACATGCTAAGCTAGAATCACAGTCTCAGAGCTGGTGTTGTTCATGATATGACGGACAAAGATCAATTATTGACTTGACTTCTCTATGAAAACAGTTTGTGTGGCTACACAGATGTACTGGTCAGCGCATGCAGATGTTAGTAGTGGACGCTACTACTGGTGGATAATAATCACGTGTGTGAATATGTCTCTGCTTTGATGAATAAAAGATAGACCATAAGTAGTCTCTTTATGGAGGTAAAGCCTCATGGCTGTTCTGCTCTTCAGTTCCACACAGGACGAGGGGGTGTGTTTTCCAGCAGAGTTAATGTACTGAGACTAACTGAAGGATAATCACAGGCTCTGTGTGTGTGCGTGCGGTTGGTTATGTGTGTTTGCATGTCTGTATTTTCCCAGGAATCGCCATGATAGTGCGCGCTCATACAGTGTGTGCTCGTGCGTGTGCGCCTGTGTTTTTGCACATGTGCGAGAATCTCAAACGTGTGTTTGTTCACGTTTGTGAGCGCGTTTGAAACTCCTGCGGCGTCTCTGACTCAAAGGGCATTCACTGCAAACTTACACAGAACTGTTTGCACATGTCGTTGGTGATACAGAGATGCAGTGCAGCCACTTCAGCTAAACACACACACAGACCTCGGAGCACACGCACACACATGCAGTACACACATACAAATATGGAGAGACTTGAAGACATCTGTCTGATGGGATTGGGTGTGGAAGCATCCACCTACACAATATTTTTGAGAGCAGAGAATAAAGGCACACTTCATCACTCCTGTGTGTGTGTGTGTGTGTATGCGTGTGCACATTTCTGTTTGTGATTAATTGGAAAGCTGCATTTGCTATTGATTTAAAATGCTCTGTGTGTGTGTGTGTGTGCAGGCGCTGACGGACTGCGGTTTTAATGTACTGATTTAGATGCAGGGGAAACTCAGCGAGCACAGCATGTCTCTCAGATTCCCACAGGACTAATACAGAAACACACACACACACACTCAGTCCCTTCCCCCTCGCCCATATACAGACAGCACCCTTTCCCCTACACACATGGTTAGTTTTATCAGGGTAGTGGCTGTGCAGTGTATTCAGTAATGGCCTGGGTGGGGGCAAACCTCAGCTAAACATGAAACCTCTCCCAGCTCTCAGGAGGTTGTGATTGGAAGAGGCAGTAATGGTTCAAAGGTTCAAAGTTTACTAATGGTTAGATTGCACACATGGAGGGAGTGGAGTCGAATACGAACAGGTCTAATAAAAACAATCGATAGCGGCATCATGCTGAGATATGAAATGTTTTACGAGGATTTGCTCTGTCGGTGTTGTTTTGATGGAGCTGACTTTAATGGTCAGAGTGGGTGACGTCAGCGTGTTTTGTATACACACACACACACCTCACATTCTCTCCTAAGGTTTACACAGGGAATATTATTTGACTGAATCTTAGAGTTATGAACAAAATCAATCAATAAATCAACAGAAAAGCAAACTATTTTGGTAACGTATTAATATTTTCAGCCATTTTTCAAGTAGAAATTGTGAAAAATTCACACACACATTCTCAAATTTAAGTTCTCAAATGGGAGGATTTTCTGCTTCTCTGTGCCTAGAGCTGCAACAATTAATCGATTAGCTGATCAACAGAAAAATAATTATTTTTCTATTTTTTATAAAATTGTTTCATTCTTCAAGCAAAAAATTCTAATATTTGCTGGTTCCAGCTTTTTAAATGTAAGAATTTGCTTTTGTAATAGTAAATGAAGGTTTGCGACTGTTAGTTGAACTAAAGAAGCATTTCCAAAATGAATAATTGAGAAAATAATCTGTTGAACGCTTAGTTCACAAACTGGTCATTAAAGTCATTAAATCAGAACTTGTTTAATGGCAGAGGATTTTATTTCACTTCATTTGACCCAGGACAGCTTTTACAAAACAGAATACATAAGATTTAAGTCCACTTGACACAGTTATTTTAATAGATATTCAACAGCCCTACTGTTATGGAATGGCATTTAAAAGACTTGTTAGGAATATGGTGTGTGTGTGTGTGTGTGTGTGTGTGTGTGTGTGTGTGTGTGTGTGNTGTGTGTGTGTGTGTGTGTGTGTGTGTGTGTGTGTGTGTGTGTGTGTGTGTGTGTGTTTGTGTGTTTGTATCCTTGACCTGTCTTCTGGAGAAATTAAGCTCAAATAGAATTAGTTCAAGTAGTGTTTTATTGTAGGTGACACACACAAGATAACATTTAGGAAGTGGTTCATAAGTGATAATAATCTTTAGTTTGTCTGTTAGATCTAAGAGAACCAAATTGTGCAGAGGGCGCTCCAAAGCTGAGATCCTTGCACAGAAACTGATCTGGTCCAAGTGGACTACCATTGAGACTGTCCCACATGGTTCCCTGCTGCTGTGACGATTGTGGTTTTTGGTCGGTGGTTACATTAACTCTGCTTTTCTTCTGTGTGCAGTCTGCCTGTGGTCTATCTTGTGCACAGTGGCTCAGAAAAAAATGTGATTACCACAGACTGCTTCAGCGTAGAACCATCAGCATGTATCGATTGTGCACCACACACGGCAGAGTGACAGCATGTACAGTATGAATCGATTGTCTTTGTCGTGTATTAGTTTGCTTCTCGTGGTTTGGTGGGTGACTGACAGGCCTCCGTTCTTCTTCCTAGGCGATGCCTTCCCGGCAGGCTCCAGTCCCTTCCTGTCAGGTTATCCGGGCTCCTCCTCCTTGACCTCTGATCCCGCTTACAGATCGGCCAATCCCAGCGGTCTGCAGATGGCTCAGCTCTGGGCATCACACGCTCATGAAGGTAAATCATCATTCACCTCAACAAACACTTACACTTCCCTCTCTCTCTTTCTGTTTTTCCTTTTCTGTCTTGGTACATAAGTCAAATGCTTGAAGACACAGGCAACATCGTACTTTCCTGACATTTGTCACAGTGAGCTCCTGTCCAAAGCCCAGGAGGCTTGTTCCTCTGTTTCTCATTGCTTACACCAGTGGGATCCTGTTCCATTTCTGTCTCTGTGCTGCGAGCTGTGCTCTTGGCTCTGTCCTATATGCGTCTCAGTTCCTCTGTCCTCCACCTGTCTCTTACTTTCGCCTGTCATGCGTTACTGTAATCTATCTTCCTCGCTCTTGTTCTTTTTTTGAGCTTCCTGTCCGATGTGCACTTTGTCTCTGTCTCGCTTTCTAGCTCTGCTGCCCCACTTTTCCACAGCATCTCTCTGCTGACCTAGCTTATGAACACAGTTTTAGACACACACAGGTGTGTATATATACATATATATCTTTGTGTGTTTTCGTCCTCTCCTTGGACTTCTGTGCTCTTCTTAAGGCCTGTGCAGTAAGTGATTGAATCTCTGTTCCCTCCTCATTCCCTCTCATCCTTTTGTGTCTCCTTATCAAATCTCACTGGAGTAGAAGGTCAGATAGGAGGAAACGTATCCTGCAGTGCATTTTGACAGGGTAAAGGGAGAAGGACAAACGGATTCTATTTAGGATTCATTCAAAAACTGATTGCATCGCCTGTGTGACACAGATTTTGTTCAGTGCTTTTCCAAACACAGCAAATTAGATTGTGTGCGATTAACTGTTATTTTTTAAAAAGATTTTGTCTTGATCTCCCTCTCTTCCGGGACAGTTCAAGGGGGCGGCAACGGCACGTGATTGCACCTATGATTATAGGTGATAGTCTGAGCAAGTTCCGCTGGTTCCCTGGCAACTGCTCAAAGCCATAAAATCATAAAATGGTGACCTCAGTTTTTGTACCGATTAAACAAACAAGATATAATGTGTTAAGTTGTGACCTTTAGAGGCGCTGGTAGGGGCGTTTTGTTACCTTCAGACACAGGCCGGCTAGCTGTTTTCCCTTGTTTCCAGTCTTTTTGTTACACTAGGCTAAACTGTGCCAAACCACTGCTGGCTTTTATATAGATTTTATGCCTCAGCAACAGCTGTATCTGAAGGCTTTATGTTTCTAGGTTTTCTGTCCATCCCAGTCATGAAATACCTCCAGAGGGCCAGGAGGAATTTGGCACAAATGTCCACATGCACTCAAGGATGAACTGATTAGAATTACACGGTCACTGTGACCTCGCAAAACATGTTTTTAGCCATAACTCAAGAATTAATATGCTAATTATGCCGAAATTTCACACAAATGTCCAATAGAAAAAATGATAATGTGATTACTTGAAATAATTTTCTATCCAAAAGGCCAGCTTCACTGGGACAGACTTTGATCATTTGGTCAGATACTGAAATCGTGACTCTAATCTTGGGTGTCCACCTTAAAACTAAACTGATTTGTCAGATCTTCTGTGCTGCCACATTTAAGATGTGTGTCAAGCGTGCATGTTTTAGAATTTGAAGCTTCTTTGCAACCACATCTGTATCTGAAGCATTATAGTGCACAATAAACTTGTTAGTTTTGTTGATGTTGGGCTTCAGGTGATTGGCGTTGCATCATGTGATTAAATGCTCGATCAGTCTTTTGTACTCTTCTCACTGGAATCATACGTGTCAATATAGTGCTAACTTTCATTTTGCCAAAAAAAGAAAATTAATACTTTTCCTTAAATTCCTTTAAAGTCTTCACTACACATGAGTCTGGACAGACATGGATGTAAACAGAAACCTGACTGGTTGGTGAAGGCAAACTTCCCCAAGGCAGTAATTCTAGTTATATACGTTCTAGTTATATATATTCTATTTATATAACACTTGATTGCATGTGAGCCTTGTTTCCTGTGAATCCCCTGTGCGTGTAAACACTAACCAGTGCAGGAATGGTGGAATCCACCACTAACAATTAAAGCTACTATATTGAGAAGCAGCTATAGAATGTGAATACATTGAATGGCTGTGGCAGGACAAAAATGCCAACTGTGAATACTATCAAAAATAGGGTTTGATCTTATGAAACTAACTTATATAACTAACTTATATAGTTAGATTAATAGATTACTGGCCCATCTGCTTGAGTGTCCATCCCTGGAAAGATACACTCTGTTCAACTTTATATTCAGCCAAAGAAGGAGGGATAAAGGATGGATGGACTTTTAGACGCTTGACTTAAAGTTTAGCCTAAAATGAGGCTGCAAGTATCTGAAGCTGAAGAAGCTAAAACCTCCTGCCTGCTAAAGACGTCACAGAATCCACTTGCTGTGTTATGAATAGAAATCTTCACGGCCTAAGAGAGATTCTTAATACCTGGTGGCTGGCTTTCATAGCAGCTAAAGTTACTAAAAGCTGGAGCTGTTTCCGGGCGGCAGCTAAGAGGCAGACTTTGGATGTGCCCGGGATGCACCGTAGTCACGCAGGAACCCCTGTATCAAAGCTGTCGGAGATCAAGGTTAGCTGTTAGCTGTGGTTAAAGGAGGCTTTGCAAGAAACCTATGCTGCATGCCTTTACTCTCGTTACCTCATTCCTCTTATATTTCGGTCTCCTTGTGCCTTCCTCTAGCTGCTGACTCCCCCACCACGCGCCTCCTCTGGCTTCTCCATTTCTGCCTCTCAAAACAGTGAGAGGAGACAGATTTATACTTGGGCTCTGCTCCGCGGCGCTTCGTGCCGGAATGGCTGTGGCATCTTTGATATTTGTCGGACTGACCCAGTGTGGGAAACAGGGAATGTCTCACCCTCTCTGGGTGGCCGCCTTTTTTCCCTCTATCTTTCTATTTTTTTTATTACATGTGGCCTAACGCACTGACACCAGCCAGCGTCAGAGTTGCAGCCAGCTCAGAACCTAACACAGAAACCCAGAGAGCATTACACCAGGCGCGAGGTTTTGTCTATATTAAGATCTGGTCTCTGAGAGCAGCAGCTGGCTGTCGGGCAGACTCTCGCCCAACATCAACCTCAAGATGACCTCAGGAACAAAAGCAATCATTGCAGGTGACGCAGGGGCGACGGTAACCAACGGTGTTTAATATGATTTAAAATTGGTCCGGTCTGGTTTGCATGTGCTCAAATCTGTTCCGACTAGTTCAAGTTAGAGCAGAGAGTGTTGATTAGTCTGTTAATAAATCTATAGAAACATTCATCAGAAACTATTTAAAAAGTTGATTAATCATGTTATTTTTTGATTGTTTAGTCAGACAGAATGAGACATTTGAAGACACTGCCTTAAGCTTTGGAAACATGTGATTGGCATTTTTTGCTACTTGTTACATTCTACACACCAAGCAATTAATCAGTTAATTGAGAAAATTGTCAGTGAAATAATCGTTACTGAAGATCAATTGCAACCTCAGTGAATACTTGGAGTGATGTGATCAGCCCACTTTTGTTGATATACATAGGGTGGACAAATTAGACACCCCTCAGTATAATGCAATACAATTAAAAGCCTTCAGAATTACATACAGTTGAATCAAAACCTCTCTAAAACAGTTTCAACAAAAACTGAGCATTATAACCTGCATGAAGGGAGGATTCATTGCAGGACGTTTGTGTTAGACTGCATTAGATTTAGATGTGTGTAGCTAATAAACTGGCAACTGGGTGTGTGTATCAAATCAACAGTTTCCAATAACCCAGGTTTACATGCATTGTTTTGATAGGTGGGTTACTTTCCTCGGAATGATGCAACAATCTGTAATCCAACCTCCACTGTTATGGTCATGATAAAGTCACTGATTAACTTCAAGCGGATGTAAGCATGGCTGCAATGAAAGATTAATGTCATTATAAATTAACCTGACAATTCTTAGCTCTGTTAGTCATTTGATTAATCAAATGGAAAACTAAAAAGTGAAAAAAAGTTCAATCTTCAAGTGTCTTTATTTTCTAACAGTCTGAAACCCCCAGGATATTTAATGTACTATATAAAATAGAGAAAAGCTGCAAATCCTCACTTTTGAGAAGCAGATTTTTCAAAGTAGCTGCTGCCACTTAATTTTCTGCGAGTCGACTCATTGCAGCTCTAGATGCAAGTGCTATTATTCTGTTTGTGCTTTTAAAATCCTCATGCAATGCATCTCCAGGGGTTGCTCCAAATGGAAGCCATATTTACATGAAAGAGCTTCAGAAGAAATGAACGCATAGTGTCAGTTTTGTGCCAAGTACATTGTGTGACATGCTCTGTGTTTGTGTGTCTTCAGGCTACCCTCCTCTGCCAAGCAGCTTGTACTCCAGCCCCTACCTGTCTCTGGGGCACCTGGATCCTCCCTCGCTCTCCCAGCACCCTCTCTATGACTCACATAAAGGTCAGTTGCCGTCACCAAGGTTTGTAGAGACAAGTGGCTGAATTCAGTGCTCATTGTCTCCTGTCTTATGATTCATGATTGGAAGTAGGTGTGTCAAGCTTTTTTATTAAGTAGGAAGACTTGTAGTTTGTTGTGGATCTGGGCCAGACCAACATTCAGCTGACTGTTTTAGTATAATGTTTAGTGCTTCTGCTCTTCCTGGATGTGTCTGTTGCAGATCTACTGTAAGTTTGTGAAATTGTTACATTTTCTTGGCAAGTCAACTTAAATATTTATTATGTTCACCCTTGCCTCTGCTGCAGTACGCTACTTTGCTCTGAAACTTCATCAGTTTAAACAGTTTGTGTTCATATAGTGTGTGTTTTTAGACTCAGGTGTCTTGTGTTTTGTGTCTTTCAGAGGGATTTTACCTGCCGGCCTCCTTGAGCCAGTTGCCTCTCCACCCCCCGTCCGCACCCCCAACCACCCCGTCCAGCTCCACACCCCCTCAGAGGACGTCCCGGGATGGTGGAAGAGACCGGCACTACAGAGGGGAGAGGGACAGAGAGAGAGAGCGGTCGAGAGAGGAGCCGAGGCCGCACAGCGTGGTGGACCTCACGCAGGATGGGAGGAGTGAGGAGGACCGCAGGGCAAGGAGCGGCGACCGAGAGCGAGAGAAAGAAAGGGATCGGGGGGACGCAGAGAGAGATATTTGGTCCTTCCATCCCCACCACCAGCAGAAGTCACACTCCCTAGCTTCCACAGCGGAGCCCAGATCCAGGCCGTCTCCTCCAAGGCCCTCCTTCCCCTCAGTTGGGGGTGGGGTTGGAGGTGCAAGCAGATTTCATGGACCAGAAATGGACAGAGGGGGTCGGGATGAAGAGGGGGGCTCTCGACCCCACCACCACCATAACTCTAACGCTAACTCAAATAACTCAAACTCTCACGCAGACAGACAACGGAGGAACGACTCTGCGGCTGCCACGGCTGGGACCCTCCACATCTCCTACGCCCATCCTCCCGCGCTTCAGCCTTCCGCCGCTGGGCCGCCTCACCCCTCTGTGCCCAGGGAGCCTATCAGAGAGCAGCGCGTCACCGCGCCGACATATGTGCCTTCTGTGGAGGTTTACGACGAGCGGGCCGGGCCTATCCAGATCGCCTCCCAGGCCCGTGACAGCAAACATGGCGACAAACACAGAGACAGAGACAGAGAAAGGGAACGGGACAGAGAACGAGAGCGCGACAGAGACAGAGAGCGTGAGCGGGACAGAAACAGGGAGAGGGAGAGCTACAGGTTCCCTGAGAGGAGCTTGATGGAGCATCCTCGACTCGCTCACTCTGGCGATTCAGGCAATCAAAGAGAAGAAGGTTCTGTCATTTGTTCCAATGGATCCATTGGTAAACGAGGGCAGGACGTGTCTTATTCCTCTAGTCAATCAAGGTTCAGCCCTGAAAGCAGGGACATCCCTAAACACTCGCTCCGATTGGGCATAGAGCGGGCAGGGGCGGAGCCTAAGTGGAATACCATCAGCCCATTAGCCAACTATGCCACAAGTCACATGGCTGCCCTGGCAGCCCAACACGGACACACACTCTCCTCTCCCCACAGTCAGCAGACACACACACAGATGCCCCATTCGCCTCACTCAAACCACCGGCCCAGCACCAACCCACACTCCGCCCACAGCCATTCTCCCCAGACACACCCCTCCCAACATGGACATGGGCATGCAGGTGAGGAGGGGAGTCAGAGACGCTACCTGGACCCATCAGCGCTGTACCGACCTGGGGGGTCATTGGCAGGAGGGTCTGGTAGTGGAGAGCGAGTTGGGGGAGCAGGTTCAGATCCCACAGAGGTTTCAGCCATGCAAAGTCTCATTAAATATAGTGGAAACTTTGCAGCTGAGGGTCCTGGGTCCTCCAGGCACGCTGCGGACGGCCGAGGGCCCTTTGGGGGTCTGGGGAACATTGGGATGGAAGCCGAAAGAGAGAGGGAGAGGGAAAAGGAGAGAGAGCGGGAAAGGGAAAGAGAGAGGGAAAAAGAGAGAGAGCGTGAACGAGAGAGGGAGAGAGAGAGGGAAAGGGTGTTTGTTGGAGCGGGTGCCGCAGGGGCGTTGAGGGTCCCTCCCCAGCTGAAGAGGGAGCAGGAGCGGCCGGACAGCGCCCGATCATTTGGCCGGGAGGGGGAGGGAGAGGTCCGCCACCCTCCGGTGGGCATCGCTGTGGCTGTGGCCCGGCAGAGAGACAGTGGGAGCAGCAGTAAACAGAGCAGTGGACCTTCAGACACTCAGAGAACCCTGCTGCAAACAGCTATTAAAGGTAACAATGACTTTTATGTCAGATCTACTGCTGAACACATTTTTAATGCCTCGATCATCACTCAGGACTTTCTGTGCTGCACTCTGCTCACTCTCAAGTCATGTTTTTACTCTTGTGAATGATAGAAACTGACAAAACTAAAGAAAAGTCACCTCTTTTGTGATCATGTATGAAAAAAACCCTCATTTTTTGATATGTACATTTTCACTGAATATAGGTTTGACTTGCCAGAAGTCATGTGGCGTGTCTCCCTCAATCATACAACTCATTTTGCGTTTTATAGTTTCTGGCAAGTGAAATCAAGTGCACTTCATTTATTTCAAACATTTTTCTAATGTATTTTCTGCCGCGTTTGCTCTCAGCACTCTCCACTGTGGCTTCTCTCACGATCACACTGCAGGGAACGGAGATCCCCTTAGTTAAATGAACCGGGAGCAAATGATTCCTCATTTCGGTTCCCATGAATAATGGAGGATTCATTTTCTTTTCAGATCAAAGTCATGTTTCCCCAGCCCTGTTTGACTTTGAGGTGTTCATGCATGTAACATGATTGGAATAGTAAAAACACCCCCCACCCTAAATTACTAATTATGCCATAAGATGTAGTTTGTTGAAAGACTTTTTTTGGCAAGTGTGTTGGTTCTCTGTGCTGCATAGCAATTCCTGCTATACAGCACTCTATTCTGGTACGTCAAGGTCATTCAGCTACAGCGCTTCATCTCTCCATCTCTCACTCTCTCCCTGTCTCCTTGTTTCTGTTTCTCTCTCTGCCCTCCCACAGTCCACTCCTCTCTCTCTCTCTCTCCTTCTCTCTCTCTATCTCAGATGTCTCTCTCCTTCCCCACCCTGCTTTCTTTTCTTCTCTTTTGCAAGACACTCCTTCCTCGTCCCACCTCAGGCCCCCTTCTTTTTCTCCACTTGTTTCTTCAGCCACCTCCCCCACCTCCACCTCCACCCTCTCTGCATTAAACATGGCATTACAGAGTGCAGCTAAAAGCTACAAACAAGCTTTGAATTACAATAAGACCGTGGTTGCGTTGCTAAGCGATGGATCAGTCTTGAGAGTGACCGGCTGTGTGTGTGTGTGCACGCAAGTGTATGTAAGTATAGTTAAATACTGTAGGTGTTTGTGTATTTGCATGTGCATGCACGTGCAGCCCTGTCGGGGGCGTGTAGTCATTTCCTTGCTTGAGCAGAGTGATTGGTCTAATAGCATCAGCCCCTCTCGCGGAGAAGAGCTCTAAATAAACAGCAGAGGGTTTACGCAGAAAACGCAAATAGATGGATGAATGGATGGGTGAATTGATGAGAGCAGGAAGGACAAGAAGTAAGATAGGCTAATGATAAGAGATGGACCTAGATCGATAGGTTGATAGATGGGAAGAGAGAGAGGTATGTCGGGAATTGAGGAGAGTGTGAGATGGAGGGTGGAACGGGGAGGAAGAGGAGGCGTGCAGCGCTAATCGCCGGCTTTCTGTTGCAGAGAGGATAGCATGTGGGACAGGATCCCTGTAACCTTGGTAACAGTCTTGAAACCTTTCCTGCGGAGCATGTCAGGGTTTGTTAAAGTCTCTTGTCCCTGTACGGGCTGCACACACACATACACACACTTCTAGAGCATAACTGAAGGGTTCAGCACACTTGTATAAAAACCTTTCTGCTGCTCGGGGGCCTTCAGTCAGCGTGGATGGGGCAGAAGAGGGTCGACGGGGAAAGAGGAGATCCTCATGTTTATTCTGGACTGCTTGGCTGAGTGCTGCTGCTTCCTCCTTTTTTCTCTCCCCATCTCTTGTCTTTTGCCGTTGGCCCTCATAGTAAGCAGGATGGGTTTAAGACTGTGTGTGTGTGTATAGTCAGGCAGTAGTGGTATGTTCACACTTCTCCTGTGGCACTAGACTAATAACTGATAAGAGCTGACACTCAGAGTGAGAGCTGTCACTCTGTTTGTGTGTGTGCACACACGCTCTTTGTGTTCAGACTGTGGCCCAACATCATATTTTTAGCTTCTCCTCTCCTTCTGACATTCTGTGTCATGTCACCATTATATAGCCAGTGTCACCTTGTCTTCTTCCCCTCTCTCTCTCTCGGCTGTCACCCATTACTTCTCTTCTCACCACATATCTTTCCAGCATTGCTCTCAACCATGCAGCCTATCTTCTTTCACAGCTCGTACCCTTTTCTTTAATGTATATTACATGTGGGATCAGGGTTTAAACATTCATCCATGCAGCTGCTGAACATCTTTATCTAATCTTTTTCCCTCCCTCTGCGCCTGAACCCGTCACAGATGAGGAGCGAGGGGAGGAGCGTGCTCGTCACCACGATGACAGACTGCTGGGCGGCCGGCTGGAGCGCGAGCAGGAGAAAGTGCTCAGGTAAGGGGGTCTGTCTCCTATGCCTGTTTATCCATATAAATCCAGCCATTGCAAAAAAAACGTGCGCTCAGTTTTCAGTGTTCCTAAAATCTACTTCCAAACACACAGTATTGAATAAAAGTGTGTTGTTTCCTTCCAGAGAGTCCAAGGAGCTGGCAGAGTTTACTCAGATGCATCCCGCTCCCCTGTCGAGCGGGCTGACACCCAGTATGATGACACCCAGCCTCATGACCCCCAACCTTATGGTGACAGGCGGGGCTGCCTTGGCAGGGGCGGGGCGATGGCCTCCCGACCCCTCAACTCTGACCTCTCACCCCTGGATGCCACGGCCTGGAGCTCCCCCAGTCTGGCTCTCCAGCTCCCCATACAGTATGTGGCTGTACATGTGACTGTGGACACTTGTTTAGCGCTACGAGCACATGTTTAGATGTTCCCCAAAGTTCCCAGCATTCCTAGTAACACCTGTTTATATAACAGCTAAAGTCAGCAATGTATTTAGTAATTTGTAATTTCACCAGTGATTGTCAGGAGGGGTGAATGTGGGATAAATCAGCCAACATAGTGCTAAAGACTAAAGAGTCTAAATCAGTTCAACACCAACACGTGGCATGCTTGCAAAATTCTACATGCGCCTGTGTGTGGCCTTTTCTGATTGGTGTAGCAGAAAAAGGAGGTGTTGTCTGTCTGTCGAATGGCTCGTCCAGCAGCAGCCTCCAGTTCAAGTTCCTCAGACATTCCAGATCTTTGCAGGACATTCCTCATCCTCCAACGCTTGCTGTCCAGAAATAATAGCATCAAGACACACATGCTCCATACTAATGTGAGCTTGCACATACCGTAACTGTAGACACAACATCTGATAATATGGAAACACACACACAGAGAGCTCCCCAAGGGCCAGCTCCGTCTGGACACAGAGGGCACAAAAACAAAATCTCTCAAACACTGCTAAATTCGGCGTGTGCCCACAAATGTAACTCCATTATGACTTCAATATGGGGATAAATACTGGGTGAAGAATGATCCTGAGTAAATGTTAATTTTAGCTTGGCTGCGATTTTTTTTTTCTCCTCTCACTTTCTCAGTCTCTAACATTTTTCACACTTTTTCCTTTCCATTTTCACCCATTTCCTTCCCTCCCCTCTCACTCAGGCCTGGGTCCTTCCTCACTACACCAGACCCTCCCTCCAGGCTACCCACCCTCTCTGCCAGGCTCCATACCCCCTCCCTACCAGTTTGCCAGGGACCCACAGTCTGGACAGCTAATAGTCATCCCCACTGAACACCTGCCACACTACGGTAAGAAATCCACTCCCTCTCCCTCCCTCCCTCTCTCTATGTGTGTGTGCATGTACATATGAAAGTATAGGGCCGTGATGTTTTATAAAATTTGTTACATTTTGGCAATAATAAGTGATTAGCACATTCATTCTAAAACAGATGCTAGTATTAGTAATTACTATAAACAAATAAGACCACATCCAAGAATATTGACAGCCACCATATGTTATTGTGGACTGCATGCCAGTAGTTTTTGCTTTTGGAGGAGAGTGCTTTGATGCTCTTTAAACGTGATTATCCTCTTCTGTAAAGTGAAAGAGAAAACAAACTTAATGAAGCACCAATAGAGCAGTTATTTCCAACCAGAGCTATTTGAACACAGGAAGCACTTACGTACATGGAAAGATTGTAGAGGACTTCAAACAGTTTGAAAAATGTTAATTATGTTGTTTAAAATTATATATACCCACAATAAATCATCAATGAATCTTGTGATTAAGATTGTGTGAAAACCAGTCAGCACCAAGCAGAGAAGTCTCTCCAGTGAGTAATCACTAAATGGTTAAAGTTGTAGTCAGCTAAGATTAATGGAAAACTAAAGCTAAAGTATTGGTTAACCAGTATCATCATAGACACATGTGCTATAGTTGTGGGAAATGTAGTCCTCATTTTGAGAAGTGAAAATATAACAGAAATAACTATGCAGTCAGTTCTTTACCTGTAGATTTGATACCAAAGAATGCTACATACATCCAGTTTAAATGGAATTTTCTGTCTTCCTCATACCCTCCTCCGCTGTCCTGCAGGAGGTGATGTACTGGAGCGTGGAGGTCCGGTGTGGTCGGGGGTATACGGTACAGGCAGCTCGCTGCAGCACGCAGCCCAGCTCCAGCTCCTCTCCCAGCAGCAGATGCTCCGGCAACAGGAGCTGCTCATGATCCAGCAGCACACAGCGCAGGTCCTGGAGCTGCAGAGGAACGCACAGCTAGTTGTAAGTGGATCGATCGAGTTCAGTGCACATGTGCCAGGAACTACACGCAGTTCAGAGCACACAGACGTACAGTACAGCAGTCCTGCAGCTGTATGAGACTCTTATTTGCATAATAAGTGTCCTTACACATCACATCAACAACAAACACATAAATCCTGGCTCTGTAGGGGAATGGAAAATAGAGGTGAGATGGATATTACAAGCACACTTAAACCAGCAATACTTAAGAGGCAGATATTCTATATATTCTGTGTTTTTAATAGTTTTTAGGAGTAGACAAAAGTAGAGCTGTGTGGCATAGAGGACTGTGGTACATGTATATCAGGCTATGGATACACACACTCATCGTTGGTTTTGGTCTTTTCATGAAATTTGTTGATAATAACAAAGGTATAAATTATGACCGGACTGGAATGATGATATATGTAAACCCAGAGTTGACGGCCACTTAGACAGCACATCCTGCAGCTGCAGAAGAATGCAGTCCAGGAAGTCAAGCAACCACAATCAAATATTTATACCCTGAAGCAAAGTATGTGACATCATACATACAGGGCTCATACAAATCCGTCTCCTCTGCCATATTTCAGGAGCGTTTAAAGGCCAGCGAGCACCGTCCAGAGATCGAAGACAAAGCAGACAAGCGGAACACCGATTCCAAGCCCCGCCCCTCCTCGATATCTTCCCCCTCTCCCTCCCCCGTCCTGCACCCCCGCAAACCTCCCCCTCCTTCTCGCTCGCCAACCCCATCTACCTCCTCCCTCACCCCACTGCCTCCGCTCCCCTCTCCAGTGACCACCCTCAAGTCAGAGGATGGCGGACAGAGAGTGTTGTCTCACCCGCCGACACCCCTGCCTCACCCGCCTTCCCCCCGCTCGGCTTCTCCGCCCCCGTCCTCGCCACGGCGGCCTAAACAGGAGGCAGCCGATGAGGGGGAGGTGGGACGGAGGGAGCAGAGAGGGGGACAGAAGCCGCCCTCTGCTCCCTTTCAAGGCATCTACTCTGGTGAGTCTGCAGGAATCTTAACAACTGAATTACAGTCTATGCGTTAGCTGAGCCTGAAGTGAGAGAGACATGTATTCTTTACATTCGTAAAGTGTAGCTAAATTATTGACCTGTGCACTGTGACTCTAATTTCTGTATTTTTGCTTTATTGTTGTGACAGATCTCCCTCCAGGTTACCCCTACCAGTCCATCACTGCCCCATTCGGCTCACCTTTCCCCCCTTATCACATCCCAGCACCCACAGGGGCGAACACAGAAGTTGTCCCACCCCACCGCCCCCGCTCTCCTGCCTCTGCCGCCCCTTTGCCCTCAGCCCACCTGCATTCAAGGCTGCTAGACACAGAAATCAAGCCACAGAAACTTGAGCCGTCAAAGACGGGATCTTTTCTCAAGCAGGAACCCGGTGTGGAGCCGCCTCAGCTCGACATGACGCCACAACCTCTGGGTCCTCTTCGCCGGAGCTGCAGCCCTGTGCGAGCCAGCCAGGATAGACAGAGAGAAGGGGAAGCCCTGAAGCCGAAGCCTCAACCGCTACCTCTGCTTGTCCCCAGCCCTCCACCGCAACAATCTGAAAGACTTGAAGAAGTCAGAGAGGAAGACAAGGAAGGAGGACAAATCAAAATGGAGCCACCTTACTCCTGTCAGGCAGCATACCCCCTGCCCCCTCCGCTCATAGAGGCCGAGCCTAAACCAGAGGTCATCAAGGATCCAGAGCGATATCCATCATGCATCACTGCAGATTTAGGCAGCCAGGAATCGGGTCAGATGTGTGTGTCACTGGAGCAAAGCGCCAGCGCTGTGGACGAACAAGAAGAGCCAGACACTCCAATCAGCTCGCTCACTTCCAGTCAGAAAGAGAGTGTCACTGAAACTCCCGTTTATCCTCCTCCCTCCTCCAACTCTCTGCTCCCGCTGGTCATCGGCCCGGAGGATCCCATGGCAGGGATGCTCGCTCTGCTGACAGCCAGTGAGATGGCTCAGGCCCGCCCCTGCACCCCACCCACCCCGACACTCGTACCAGAGATTGAAAACCCTCCCATGGGCACAGACTGCAGCAGCGCCGGTGCTCTGGAGATGGTGGCGCTGGAGGGAATGGCCCTGCTCAGCCAAATGGCCCAGCAGGAGATGGAGCACTTCAGCCTGGAGCAAGGTGAGAAGATATGAGAGGGTAGGAGAATGAGAGAGGAGAAAGGAGAGGAATGAAGTTGAAAACTAATGTATCAATATCCTCTGCTTCCCATCCAGATCTGACATTAGAGGGT
Organism: Centropyge bicolor; assembly: GCA_037975185.1. Lineage (NCBI taxonomy): Eukaryota > Metazoa > Chordata > Actinopteri > Pomacanthidae > Centropyge > Centropyge bicolor. Next base: position 320,883 of record JBBMOC010000022.1, on the reverse strand, counting down.
TTGGACTGTCTTCTTGAAGCCAGCAGACAGATTTTGTTGGAGGCCATCGAGAAACAGTCCCACATCGATCTGCCCAGAACTCTGGACCCCGACAAGAAGTACAGCTGGAGGCAGAGGAAGGAGGAGCCGGTAAGATGAAGACAAACGTCATTGTCACCAAGAGATTTAAAAAAAAAAAAAAAAAAAGTGTCAGTTTGTGAAAAGTTGTGACAATATTCTCTCTTCTCTGCAGCTGTACAGTAAAATGTCTGTGGATGTGTTGGACGCAGTGGAAGTAGAATACCGTGTTCGCCTGGCTGAGCTGCAGAAGACGTACAAGGAGAAGCAGAGAGATTTAAGCAAACTGCAGAGACGGCGAGACAAACGGTGAGTGTTAGTTCACACAGCGACACATACCTGTTGAATTAATCACACTGCTGCTATTAATACACACCTGCAAAACAATGCTCCCGCCTCTCCACTCCAGACAAACACACACCTATAACCACACCACTTTTATGTGTCAGTGAGCGGCAGCAGCAGGAGGATGAGAGGCGAAGTCTGACCAGACGCGGCAGAGGCCGACCCAGGAAGAGGAAACACTTGACTACACCTCCCAAACTGGACAGCAGGCCTGGAAAGTGAGTTAGATCTGCAGCTCAGTTCAGCCACTTTTTACTGTTTTTTTTCTTTCTCTGTTTGTTTTTTTCGGTTTCATGTGCGATACGTAAGATTGCAAATATTCCGACGTCTCAGGGTGGGTAGGTCGGTGCAATACTCTGAGGACTCTGAAGCTGGGGATGGTCAGAGGAAGAGGTTCCGAGTATCCAGAGAAGAGGAGGAGATGGAGGCAGGAAGCGGAGGAGTGAAGGTGAAAAAGAAGAAAAAGAAGAAGAAGAGCTGGAATGACCAGGAGCCGTCCACCAGTCATGCTCTGGAGGTAGGCCCGCTTGGAAGGGTGTGTTTTTGATTTTGTCCTCATTGTTGTGCGTGATGAATTAATGGAGTGGTTTTTTTTGTGGCGCCGTCAGGTGTTGAAGGCAAAGCGTGGGCACGTATGTGAGCAGGAGCAGCTGGCGTCAGACCTCGACAGAGCGCTTTCGCTCTCGCAGCTCGGCTCGCTCGGCGCATCTCGCAAGCTTGCCTCCAACTCCAAACTGGACAAGTCGAAGAGCAAGTCCGCGGAATGTCGGATGAAGGAGCGCGGCCTCCACTCGTCCGTCAAAGGTGGGAAGCACAAGATGGCTGCCAAGGCGTCCGCTTCGGAGACCGTCCGGAAGGTGAAAGGTCAGAAGAAGACTGCTTTGTTCTCTCCCATGAGATCAGAGCTCAGCAGCTGCTCCAACAGTGAGTACCTGGAGACAGGAAATCTGACTTAATGGTTTTATATGCATTTAGAGTGACAGACAACAGTTTCTGCTTATTTTGTGTAATTGCAGATGACACATGCTATTTACATTCAAAGTGACAAAACCGGCAGTATCCGAAAGCTTATGTTAAACCTTGCCAATATTAGTCAGAAAAAATAATCTTAAAGTCCACCTACTAATTTTCCAGAAAAGGATACTAGATTCTTTTGTCAAACTATATTTTTCTTATTGTCAACAAATCCCATGAAAAGACCAAAACCAACAATGAATTGAAGTATTGTATATGTATATGTCTTCCTTCTCTTTGCCACAGTGTTCAACTGGTGTCCAAAAACATAAGTGAGCCGCACTGTAATTTGTTTTTTTTTCCCACTCAACACCACAGCTACCTTCCTCCTGCCATAAATATTCACAGGCGCACCAATTGTGTATTCATCCACCACTGAAAATAGTTCCTTACAAATGTGCTATTTCCTCCTGTTTGACTAACATTTGCTAAAAACTACAGTGCCCAGGAAGGAAATTATTCAGCACTTTTTTGTGGCCTGTTTGAAACACATGGACACATCCAGGGTAGGGAAGTTGGAAAATATTGTGAGACAGACCAGCATGTATTTGGTTTTGGTCATTCCATGGGATTTGTTGACAGTGATATAAACATATTCTCTAAAAACAGTCTTACAGGTTAGGTTACCTCCCACTTAACCCTTTTTTTGTTATGGAGACTATTTCCTCATCCAACCTCAATGAGAAGTAGACGGAAAGACTTCTTCAATTCAAACCCTTGCATGTTTTCTCATCCTCTTGAGACCTGTATGCTGCATGGGCCTGGTGACTTTGAACAACTACTTCATGGTAGTGGTCAGGTTTTTAAGGGTCATCAAGTTATGTTGCCTTTAGCTGAGTCAATAATGAAACTATGATAATAAGGATTCAGGTTTAGTTTGACGCATCCTTGCAGATTCCTCTCAGGTTGTCATGTTGAGGTCGAGCGCAACTCTTCTTGGTGTCCGCCTCTTTCTTTCACGAGTCATTAACCACACTCTCTCTGCACCAGACTCAGATTCAGAGGAGCACAATTCTGCTCGAGGGGGCTGGCCCCCTCTCTCAGGGACGCATTCCCACAACAACCTGACCAGGAAGAGGCGGTCCGCATTGTCGCCGACGTCCCTGCTGTCCAGTCAGAAGTCTCAGAAGAAGAAACACAAGCACTTATCCCTGCTGCTGGAGGAGGCGGGCCTCAGCTCCTCCGACGACTCCTTCGACCAAGGTTACTGACCAAATCTTACAGCTCCCCGCCCCTCGCTGTTGAGTCAGACAAAAACAAATGTGTCTTTGAGCCTCGTCACAGCTTGTGTCTTTGTTTGCGTTTTGCTGAGGCAGCTGTTTTCAGACTTTGCTTTAGCTCGACCATCCCTACCTCTCTTGCTGCTGGCTTCTCTGCAAGTTGCCTTTTTTTTAAAACAAAAGAGTTTACCTATTTCTATGGTGTTTTTTAAAAATTGCCTGGATTGCAAACCGTTTTTTTGTAGCATTTGTACATTAAAGATTGTGTGAATTGTGAGATTTTTTTCATAAAGTTGTATTGCAGTTTGGTACCTATAAGCTTTATTAAAGGTGTTGCTTTGATTGGCACAGAAAGCAAAGCGCTGTGGTCCTTGTGTCTGCTTCATCTGTCTGTCCGTTTCTGTCAGTCTGTCCAGCTGCCACTGCACCTCACACATCCTTTAGACTGCTCTGTTCGTCAAATATCCCTTCAGCTCTCCTGTTGGAAAAGTTCAAGCTTAAGGTTTACATTTGGCAAACTGAAACGTTGTTATATGAAGATCAGTTCAGAGCGCACAGAGCCGAATCTGGTAGGACAGATAACAAGGTCAGAGAAGTGGTCATAAAATGAAGACAAATGTAATGATAGTTTTTCTAATTCTAATCAGGCTAAATGTTATTGATGATGTTGTCTAGTGTTTTGGTGATGTGGGGAAAACAATGCATTACTACTCATTCTAAACTTTTGATGGCACCAGTCATGTTAGGTGTTGGGGATATTTGCACAATAGAGCTCCTCCTGTGTCTACTAAACCTTTAAATAACCCTTTTCCCTTTACGTTGCTCTCTCAGACACCTTGCTCTGTCTTCTCACCTTTCCCTCCTCACCTTTGACCCTTCTCCCCCCCTTCGTCCTACCCATGATGCTTTGAGTGTCTCTCAGCCTGTTCCATGTGCTTGTGCTGCTGCTGCTGCGACATTACAGAAGCTTGGCAAGGACTAGCGCAGCCTTGAGCTAAAGCTTTGCTTGAGCTTGACTGTGCTAAGGCCGGGCTACGCTACGGCTAGGCTGCGCTCTCGCCGCCGCGCTGCCCTGCCCTGCCTGAGGCTACACCCCTGTCACCTGCTCTGTAAGTAGGAAGTGCCCCTCCCTCTATTCTTCATTGACCGCTAACATGGGCTTTGCTGAAATTGAACCACATACACATTAACTTTTACCCTTTTTTTTTTTTGCTTTTTATTGTTTTCACAAATCAAAGCTCATTAATGAGAGCCGTGGTTACCCTCGCTCACCCTATGTCATGTCTCCTGATGGCTTGTAAAAGTTTAAAGGAAGACTTTTTCAATGATCTGCTGGGACAGAGCATGTAACCATGGCTACTCAAAACTCATTCCAACGAGATACCAAGGGGCCTCACAGGGCTGTCCTCTCAGTGCCTGTCTGTTGTTTTGTCTGCCTGCTACAGTTAATAGTGCATTCACAGTACAACCTGCACTCTAAAACAAGTCCGAGCAACTTAGAATTTTTTTTTTTTAGTTGTCATGTTTTTGTAGGAGCCACAACAAAAGTTCAATTCAAATAATCTTCATATGTCAAATCAAGCATCAGCTTAACATCCTCTAAAAAAAAAAAAAAAAAAAAAAAAAAAAAAGTTTTTGCTAACCTCCACTGGTTTTTATCATCTCACCTTGCTGCAGTGACATACAGGTGTACTCCAGTACACCATGGCCGCATTCCAAATCGCATACTTTTTCTTATGTACTTAAGCTGCTCTTACAAACTATGTACTGTTGCATGCAATGCAGTATGCATACAGTTGGGACATACTACTTAATGTTGCACCTTAATTTTCATACATCCTGGTATTTCTGGCCTACTGCATTTGACATACTATGTATTCAGACTAAATCTTTTTCTGGCATATTATTAGTATGGTAGTATGGGTATTGGAATGCTGCCTGAGACCTCACAGCTAGGTTTGGTTACAGGTGCAACAGACGTGAAATTTTCAACCAGAGATGGCAGTAAAACACTGCTTCTCAGCTTGGTGTCTTTTTGGCAAATCAAGTTTTTATCAAAAATCTTTGTAAACGTCATTATAGCTATTAAAACATAGCTGTATTATAGACTGACATTTTACACTTTAATGTCAGTAAGACTGAAATAATATATCGAGGTATGTTTGGTGTTTGAAGAAGTTTGTACTGTGCATCCACCCTCAATGTTAACACTCTAACCCCTGAGGAGATGCTCCTCCTGCTTATCTGCTGCCATGGACCTAACTGCTAACTACCAACAACACACAGCACCAGCAACAAACTATCTAGCTGTGTGTGTGTGTGTGGCTTGTCAGGCCTGGAGGAAGAAGTCAATTTTTCACTTCTCTCTCTGTCACATTCTCTGAAGGTTTTTTTTTTTTTAAATAATGAAAGACAACTGAGTCAGAGTTTCAGCTCACATGGTCTCAGCAGCTGTGTGTGTGTGTGTGTGTGTCAGTCAGTGTGGCTCACATGCATGTATGTGCTAAATCCCAATTTTTCCTTTCTGTCTTGCTTACACAGCATTACAGTGTGAAGGCAGGCTGCAGTGGTTTGGACAGTCTTCTCTAACTCTTCTCGCTCCACTGTTGTCTCTATTCAGCCTAAATGTTAAGATGTGGGATTGTGTGTGTGTGGGTGTGTATTTGTGTAGACAGTCTGTTAATGTAAGGTCCAGGCTGCTGTATCCTCTCACATAGGGCTTAATGCTCTGTAGTTGTCTCTCGTCTGAGAAAGGTCGTCTCTTGATCATTTTTCTCTGGTTAATTCATGGTCTCTCTGGTGCAGCCTGTGTGTTCGCGGTCAGTTGAAACAGTACAAAGTGATTTGACCTTTGGCCCAGACCCACACTGCAGCCACATTCATCACTGAGTTGACAATCTTGTTTCTGACACAGAAACCTCGGAGGAAGATGACGACGAAGAGGACGAGTCGGATTCGAATGATGACGGCGGCTGCGAGGAGAGCGGACTGGGGCTGTTGGCCAGGTTTGCGGCGAGTGCACTCCCTGTCAGCTCCACCCCATTGAGCCTTCTCCATGATGGCAAGCATCGCAGCAGACAAAGCACTCTGGGTAACGCAACACATGAAATACAAGCTGTGTGTGACTGAGCATCATGTCTGTGCAAATGAACAGAATGAATATGGATTTTAAGTGGCAGCAAAAAGTGAAGCAGAGGAAAAACTGTGATCAGGCTTTCCTTGTTATGTTTAAACAAAATGTGGACGTGCCTGTTCTCTGCACAAACTCACCTGCTTTTGCTAATTTCACAGCTTTCCTTTACAGCATTCCACAGTATAATTGTAATTTTTTGTGGTTGAGCGGGTTCATCGCCTGAGACTTTCGTCAGGATTGTGTTATTGATTCATAGTTAAATATCCATTCATTTCTAATTGTCACATCAGGCTGCATGTAATGATTCAGTCTTGAATTATTTATTAGTTTCAAATTGATCAATAGTCCTATTCACAGAGTTATTGATTCCAGAGAATCTAGCACCTGACTTTATTACTGGCTGCAAGTTTATGGGAGGAGCTTGTTTCTTCTTTCTGTACAGTGTGAGTGTGTAAGGGTTTTTACATCATGTGACCTTCTCCTCCATCAGGGTCCTCAGAGTGCGAGTGGTCCGACTCTGGCTCCGACTTGCGGCTGAGGAAGTTCCCCTCTCTGCTGCACGGCAAACGTTCAGCCCCAGAGCTCCCTCTGTTGCCCCCGGCATCCCGCCGCATCGACCAGACCAGCCCCACCAAGCGAGATGAGTCGCTGCCTGTCAAACGCAAGCCCCTGCCCAAACCCCGCCCCTCGCCCCGGTCGCCGCGACGATTCAGCTTCGACCTCCCAGCCGCCTCCGGGGTCGGGGGCTTCAGCGAGGACGAGGGCTGGAACCGACGACGCAGCGAGAGGATCTTCCTCCACGATGCCACCACCTCAGCCAGTCAGACGCCTGCCCCGGCCTCCACCTCCTCCAGTCAGAGCTCCTCCTCCAGCTCAGCCCCACCTCTCACCCCAAAGCCGGCCTCCAGACCCAAACCCACTCCGCCCAGCAGAGAGGGGAAAGATGTGGTGAAAGTACGTCAATAATTCATGGGGTTATTATGCACCAACAGAGATGTGCCTGAAAAACAAAGAGACTCTGGTCCCCCCCAGCTCATCTCCCTTTTCTTTTCTGTTACTGTTTCACTCCATTCCTCCACCCTCAAACTCTAGTTCCCTCACATCCCTTTTGTCTCCCTTGACACCTCTGTGTATGAGAGTGTGTGTTTAAGTGCGTATGTGTGTGAGAGAGTGCCAGCAGGGTTTCCCAGTACTTCAGTCACTGCAGCACTCCCCTGCTGTCTGTGTCGTGTTGCTGACAAGAAAGGACAACTGCAGGCAGCCTGGCAGCATCCCACCCTCAGAGTGTGTGCATGTGCTTGTGTGTGTGTGTGTGTGTGTGTGTGTGTGTGTGTGTGCATGTAAAGATATAAATCTGTGCCGTACATCCTTAGTGCCGTCGTTCATATGCACATTTTAACCCTGTGTCTTGTGACTTTTGAAAACCAGAAGAAGAAGCTGAAGGACCCTCCTCTGCCTGTGAGCCCGTCCACTCTGTGCAGTCCAATCACAGACAGCCCTGTGCCACTGAGCCTTAGCCCGTCACGCAAGAGCCAACCAAAAGCCAAGACCAAGGCCAGAGAGGTCAGTGGAATGATGGATCAGCTGCACAGTCATTATAGATGTGAACTTAATTATCCTGGCAAGGACAAAACCGGAATTATTAGACCTAAATGCACACACACACACACACACACACACACACACACACACACACACACACACACACACACACACACACACACTTCACTCTCAAGCTTGCTGTGTTACACAAACACACAAAAAAGTCTCAAGAATTTAGCTGATAGCTTCTGTTTCAATTAACACTGTTTTGTTCTGTTAGTGAGAGAAACAAAGTAAACCTCATGTATCGTGTGTTTTCTGCCAAAGTGTTGCATTGCTCTCCATCTGCCACCAGCCCAAAACTCGAGTTTGTTTTGGAAACACGAAAGGCAGCTAAAAGTGTGTGTGCAGAGCTCTTTGTGGTGGTGGTGGAACAGCACAGAAGATTGTGTATTCAACAACATAAGTGTTGTAATATGTTGCCGTTTCACTTTGAAAAGTTAATTGATGGTGTGTCAGCCTGGTAGTTTGGTGGGCTGCCACAAATTAACCTTAAGTAGCAGCATCATTTCATCATCGTCATCATCTGGGTTTTTGGAATATAAACTAATACTTTTCAGTCAGTGGATAGTTTTTTTCCCTTTAAATGGATAATTAGTGCTGTGAAATCAAAGCCCTTCAAAGTGTGTGTGTGTGTGTTCTTGCAGCCTTCCAGGGGAGCAGTGAGCCGGCTGATGGAGAGCATGGCGGCAGATGAAGACTTCGAGCCCAACCAGGACAGCAGCTTCAGCGAGGACGAGCTCCTCCCGGCACGCAGCAACAGCGTATCGGAGAGATCCTCCACACCTGGTCAGTATGCAGAAATGCCATCTGCTGCTGCTGCTGGGTCACGCTGGAAATCATGGTGTGCTTATTCACTGTGTGTGTGTTGTTGTGTTCAGCTCCAGTGCAGTGCATGTTGGACAAGGACTCCCTGGTAGACGGACTCAGAGTTTTGATCCCGATGGACGATCAGCTGCTGTACGCAGGACACGTGAACACTGTACACTCCCCGGACATGTGAGTGCCCACGAGCAGAACATTTCAACAAGACTAGAGCATTGTGATTGAGCAGCTTTTAGTAGTGGGCTTTAATAATAGCCTATAAACACACACATCTGTTTGTACTACTAAAAGCTGCAAATCAGTCAGTGTGCTCCAATTTTCTCGCCTAAAGTTTGGTGCCCTTGATTTTAGAAGCACCTGGTTGAGCTGCACATGGCTGGAAGATGAACGGAGAACCCACAGACATTTAGACTATAAGATAATTGTTAGGTGGTGTCTGCATGTACAAACCACAGAGACCTGTTTGAAAGATCTGTTGATTTCAACTGGTCAGTCAGCGTTTCAAAACTCTGTATACATTTTGCAAAATACACTTTTTTTTTTCTTGCTGAGAGTTGCGTAAGACGCTTGATCCCACATTCATATTTGTTCACTAAATATAAAATTAAAGTCTGCGGACAGTTAGTGTAACGTAGCATAAAATCTGGATGCACAAGGAGTTTTTATTGCTGTTGGACAGAGCCAGGAAAAAAGTTTCCCCCTCTTTCCAGTCTTCATGCTAAGCTAAGCTAACTGGCTGCAGTGCATTGATTGTGGCATCAATCTTTGCATGTAACTCTTTGCATAAAAGCAAAAAGGCATATTTTCCAAACTGTTACCTTAAAGACACACAAGCTCACAATCTCATTTTGATCATATATCTGATGCTCAAATCCAGAATGGTTTACTCAACAGAAAACAGAGTAAAGCCGTGTTCAGACAGGATTAATATTCAGGGAGGGGGGGGTATTAAGCATGCTCCACTCTGGACAACATGTTAGACAGAGAACTAAAGTGGTAGTTAATAAAGGACAACACATGAAGGCAGTCAGAATCAAGATAAAAGATGTGAAGAAGAGTTCTGTCTTAACTGACTCTTTTCCTCCACATTTCCTCCCTGCAGCTACAGCGTGGTGGTGGAGGGGGAGCGAGGGAACCGACCGCACATCTACTGCTTGGAGCAACTGCTGCAGGAGGCTGTGAGTAAACTGAATCACATGTGGCTCCTTCACATTTATGGACATCTCAGTGCTCAAGAGTTATGATCATGTGCAAAGTTGGCCCTGCGAAATCATGTGCGGCAGTTGATGTGCTGTTATGCTGCCATCTAAAAGTTCTTCGCTCTGTACGTGCAGATCATCGACGTGAAGCCTCCCTCCGTGCGCTACCTCCCAGAGGGCACCCGCATCGCTGCCTACTGGAGTCAGCAGTACCGCTGCCTTTACCCTGGCACTGTCGTCAACGGTACAGCAGCAGCACGCAAACACACATCCACCATGTACATGACTTGATTCATAATCTACTTACATGGACAATTTAATTGTAGCTGGCAGCACAAACAAATGGAAAAAAGATCTTAACAGAGCCTTCAGTGTACAATGCAGCAGAGTTTATTACTTTGAAGAGCTGGATGTTAATGGGAACATAACTGGTCTGGGTTCAATTCAACTCACTGAGCTTTACTGCAACGAACGATAAGAAACAATATTGCTTTAGTGCTTACAACAGGTGTTTTAACCTGTAAAATATGTCATGATTAAATGTTCTTTGCTTACTTCTTGACTGTTTTTTTTTTCCAAACAGGAAGCTCAGATATTGACGAGAATGACGATCTTATCACAGTGGAGTTTGACGACGGCGACACCGGCCGCATTCCCCTGTCCCACATCAGGCTGCTGCCGCCAGATTACAAGATCCACTGTGAGCACTAATACACACACACACACACACACACACACACACACACACACACACACACACACATAGAGTTAGTGGACATTGACCTCTTTAGATTTTTACTGTTCTAACTCTCAGTCTTCTGTTGAAACAGCACCTTCACATGCAGATTAAAATTTTCCTAAGTGGATGTATTTTCCCCAAACTAAAACTCTTGTTCAGGCTTCATGAGTGTCCACATCAAATACAGTCAGGAAAACAGGCCTTCCAAAAGGAGACAAACACCATGAAGCACTTTGCTTACAAAAATGAAAATATTTATTGAGCACAGAGCTCAAAACACCTTGTTACATTACAGTCTTTTTCTCTGTGGGCGCTTTTGTTGATTTCTTCACATCAGACACTGGTATAAATATTTTTCCTTTTTCGAGCAAAGTTCTTTGCTTTATGCTTTATGAGGGACTGAACACCACAGAGCATACACACCAGAAAACTCACAGCAGCATTCAAAATGGTCACTAATCTCGACGTAGTTGAGCGATTGAAACATCGCCGCTAACAGACGATGAAAGCATGAGAAAGGTTAAATCCTCTGTGCTTCTGTCCAGGCGCTGAGCCGTCCCCTGCCCTGCTCGTGGCCAGCTGCTCCAGGAGGCGAGTCCGCAAATGCAGCAAAGAGGGCAAAGAGGCGGGAACAAAGCCAGAGGAGACTGCGCCGAAGATCAAAGGAAAACCTGGTCGCAAACCCAAACCCAAGCCAGGTGAGCTCATCAGACTGCCTTCTCTAGATTGATATGAGTCCTTGTCAGTTGTCTTTTGTCAGTTCACTGGGGCTGGAAGAGTTGAGTATCATCATTACTTATTAATTCTTATTACTAAACCCCCAACCTGCGGCTTATCCAACTAATAGATAATATCCTCTGAGTCTAATTCTACTTGACTCTAATGTACCAGTGAAATGGTTGCTAGAACAATGAGCTTCACAGAAATGATTGACCAAAAGTGTCAAATCCGTTAGAATTATTAAAGAAAGAAAAGGTAATGTTTCCCATGGGATGTAAAAATAATGTCGGAAGTGCTTAAAATAAAACTAGTGCGCTGTACGTTAAGTGCTGCCATCACTTTTGCCTTTATTTGAGACACAGTACCTTTTTCTCTCCGTGAGTAATTCTGTTGGAACAGCACAGGACATCTCCCCACAAACTGCAGCCAAATGTGTCGTCATAAAGAAGAGATGGCTTTCACATTATTTGGCTCATAGCTCATCATGGAAGTGCAGTGTTTTTCTCTAAAAAGTGCCTCACTGGGCACGATAGCTGGAAATGGGCTTCATTTATGCTGATTATCATGAGTAATAATAATAATAAAAAGAGTAACATGCAGCTTGTTGATGTCCCTATCTTATTATATTTATCACAGAGACTATTAAATGACTGAAATAAAAAAATGCTTTTGTCACATTCATCTTTTGATGAATCTTTTTAAAATAACAACCAACAAAAATAGCTCAAAGCTCAGACAGATTTTTCATCAGACATCTCATATTTGACCATGGCTGTCATCTTTCATGTCAGTTTAATGAATTTGCTCTGGCAGCTTTGTTGTTGTTCTGTAAAGCTCAGAGTCTATTGCTCTAGCTGTAATATATGGCATGTTGCTTGTCTGATTTGCTGATGCTGGCCTTGTTTCTACTGGGTAAGCAGTTCTTAAAGGCGATGTTTTCATTTCGGAATTGTTTCCTTGCTGATTTGTCTGCCATCCTCAGCATGTGAGGCTGCAGACCACAAAAATCATGAAGCCACACAATGAAAACGTCAGCATGTCCAGTGTAAACCCATTTGCAGTGGAGCAGAGTTGTTAAACTTTTCTGTTGTTTTTCCTTTTGTTTTTCAGAGACCTCCATGAACCCAGATGGCCGGGAGAAAGCTGATCCTCCATCTTCCTCCACCCAGCCCGTGGAGAGACCTCAGGCTCCAGCCAAGCCGTCCCAGGACAGGACCTCATCTGTCCAGAAGGCGGTTCAGGAGAAGCCTCGGCCTGCATCCCGGCCTACAATGGGAACTCAACCAAAACCTGGCCGCAAGAGCTCCACCACGTCCCCAAGCAGCCCTACCCTCCCCAGCCCGGTGCCCAGGAAGGCCAGCTTAGCCCAGCCTCCTGCTCCTAAACCAGCCCGGGCTCTCCCTCCCTCCCTCTACCCCTCCACCTATGGGAAGGTCCTGACTGTGGATCTGTACAGTGAGCCCAACCTCAGCTCATACAACAGCCAGCGCAGAGACAGAGATAATAGCAGCAGCGTCAGTCCCACTACCAACAGACCAATGTCCAGACCCAGTATGGCAACATCATCGGCTTCACCCAAGCCAAGCAGTTCTTCCACCTCCAGACCCACTTCTGCTTCCACACCCAAAACCAAATCCTCCTCGGACCATCACAGCAGACCCAGCCTCAGCTCTGGCCTCATACCCAGCCCCATCCCCAGGCTCTCAACGGCCAAACACAGCTCTGCACTGACTCCCAGACCTTCATCATCTTCATCTTCATTGTCATCATCATCCACCCCCAGACCCAAACTGAAGATGCCGTCCGACCAGCTGTCCTCCAGCTCCAGACCCAGCCCGATTTCCAGACCCAAGCCCAGCTCGGGGCAAAGTGACATGGGTTCAGTGGTGAGGCGCAAGCCCCTGTCTGAAGAGCCTCTCGTCAAGCTCGACCATGAGGGCGTTACCTCCCCCAAGACCAAGAAGACCAAGGCTCTGATGTTGCTCGAGGGTCGGGGCGTCAGACGAGATCACGCCCCTGTCACCGCCCCGGCCAATCAGAAACCGCTGAAGGTAAAACCGAGAGCAGAAAGAGAGACTGGCCTGCTAGACAAGGACTCCACCTACAAAGCGCCGATACTAACCAAGGAGAAGGCAGAGAGTCGTGGAAGTGCAGGTAGAGGACAGGAGATGGACACGAGAGAGGAGAAAGGTAAAAAGGAGGAGAGAAAGGAGGTGGAGAAAAGAGAGGAGAGAAAGATGAAAGAGGAATCTCAGAGTAGCAGCAGCTCAGAATCAGAGGAAGAAGGGCAGAAAGGGAAGATGAAGAAAAAGAAGAAATGCACCTCAAGTTGCTCCTCCTCTTCTTCATCCTGCTCCGGCTCCTCTTCGTCTTCTTCATCATCGTCCTCTTCTTCGTCCTCTTCGTCCACTGATGACTCCTCCTGCAGCTCAGATGAAGAGAGGACCCCTACGCCTCCACCAGGCCCGGTCTCACCGCCTCCAGTACAGGACAAACTGAAAGAAGAGGAGAAAGATAAAGAAGAAGAGGAAGAAGAAGAAGAAGAGGAGGAGGAGGAGGAAGAGGTGAAGAAGGAGGCTGAGGTAAAAGTGGAAGAAGAAGAAGAGCTGTCTCCTCCCTCAGAATCTCCCTCCCCTTCGACCCCTACGACTCCTGCTGCTTCTGCTCCTGCCAAACCTGCTAAACCAGCCACCGGCAAGGGTTCCGGGCAAAGGGGTCGTCCTCCAAAGCCAAAGCCCAACGGAGGGGAGGGGAAAGTTGGGAGACCAAAGCGGAGAGAGGGGGTCCACCTCCCCACAACCAAGGAGCTGGCTAAACGCCAGAGGCTTCCCAGTGTGGAGAACAGGCCCAAAATATCTGCTTTCCTTCCAGCCAGGCAGCTCTGGAAGTGGTTTGGGAAACCCACTCAGGTGAGGAGAAAAATCTTTAATAAGTAGAAAAATTCATGATCACATTTTGAGAAACCTACTGTATTCGTCCAAATATCCCTCAGTTTCACCCTATGACCAGCCGTGTTCTTTTCTGACCCCCCCCTCCAGAGACGCGGTATGAAGGGCAAGGCTAAGAAGCTCTTCTATAAGGCCATTGTGCGAGGTCGAGAGATGATCCGCATCGGTGACTGTGCCGTGTTCCTGTCCGCCGGCCGGCCTAACCTGCCCTTCATCGGCCGCATCCAGAGCATGTGGGAGTCTTGGGGCAGCAACATGGTCGTCAGGGTCAACTGGTTCTATCATCCAGAGGAAACAAACCCTGGCAAGAAACTCACCGACAAGAAGGTGGGAGTTCTGACTTGTGACCTCACCGGTTAAACTGAGCAGGAGTGTGGATTCCTTTCACACTAGTCATCATTGTTAAGTTACAGTTACAGAACTTTGCATCTTAATACCTAAGACTTTTGTTTTGTCAATCAGTAAAAGATCATTTCTTTTCTCGAATGATTTCATCTGGATAATAGAAGATCTTATTCACAAGGGTGTTTTGACACATGCAAATTTCAGGAAATGTAATTCATGAAAGGAGAATTATTTAGTTCAGTCTCATAACTAATAGAACCTTCCAACTATCATCTCTCTCTTCTTTCCTCATTAAAATATAAAGTGCTGCTATATAATTAAAAAACTACCATGAAAAGTTTTTAGTACAGTAACTGTGATTCATTCATAGCCGTTTAGTAAAAGAAACACATGGCTGACCAATTACATTATTGTGTGTGATTGATTTGAAGCTCTTTACTTCTTTCCTCTGCAGAACTGGGATCAGATGTGTGGTCAGTCTTTACCAGCAGCTCTGCACTCTTCTATCCAGAGGAAAGACTTCATGGAGGTGAGAAAAACAAGCCCTGATCTTCAGGCTTTAAAACCCCTGATGATTTTGTCATTACGATGAAGTAGAGCTGGGACAATATGGAGCCCCAAACTGATTAAATATGGTAAAAATTAAACATGTCAGACATATGAAAATATTCCTTTAAGAGTAAAGGTAAAAAAGTAAATGTGAAACTTTAGCTTTTTATGATTGGAGGTTAAAACTTTGTATTTCTTCTTACTGTTTTACTTTATTATTTATTTAGGTATTCACTTTTATTTTGACAGGTCTGATAAATTTTTACTACAATTAGTCAGTTTTGAGGCTTCAGAGAATACAGATGAATGCAGTTAATTATCTAGTTGAGAATTATCTAGAATTATCTAGAAAAGAATCCATCCACAATATATGAACCTCCGTCTCTGTCACAGCGTGCCCTCTACCAGTCGTCTCACAGCGATGAGAACGACGTGCAGACGGTCAGCCACAAGTGCCTGGTGGTCAGCGTGGAGGAGTACGAGCAGATGACCCACACTCGCCGCTACGCCGACAGTGAAGACCTCTACTACCTGGCCGGCACCTACGAACCCACCACCGGCATGATCTTCAACACAGACGGAGTCCCAGTCATCTGCTAAACAAACACAGAGACTCACCACGAGTTGCTGAAACCAAATCATAACGCGACTTACCCAACCTTGGACCTCGCTGAGGAGTCGAACCCGACCCGAGGTCCCGCCGAGTCTAATCACTGATCTACATTCGTGATGGATCTTTCACAGCCGTGACTCAGTGAACTCCACCGCTTCAACTCCATGACACACTTCAAACTGACTGTCGCGAACAGCTACTACTACAGAGACAGGAGACACTATAGACAGTATTAAAAGGAACAAGTCTCTTGAAACATTTGCACACACAGACTTCATCAACACACACTGCTTGTCGTGTTCATGGGAAAGCTTCAGAACACACACGAGCACTTCGGTCTCCTTTTACATGTAAATATACCCTTCATGAACACACGCTCACACGTGCACAGACACATGTAAATACTCACCTCCATGTAATACACACACAGCTATATAGAGGCAAATATGAGTGTTTTATTTTCATGTAATAGATTTATGTCAGAGTACTTTTTTCTAAAGAGGTAAAACAGTCGAGAAGCTTTAATGAACTGTGAATGATGATACAGGAGAGAGGACACATAATGCCGGTGATGTGACGTTGTGATTATGATGTTGCTGTGGTGATGTTACAGTCATGTTACAGTCATATAAATGTATCTACAGAACAGCAGGAGCGACAGACAGACAGACACAAAGAGAGATGGAGATGCACAGAAAGAGAGAGGTAGAGACTCCTTCCATTGCTGTCCAACAGAAAGCACTTAAAAAAACACTTAAAGTCTACCCTCCTTTAATTTAACCCCTTCAATTCCCCCTTGACAATCCGAACTCGGGCAAGCAAACTGCCCGTGTGCTACTAAAACTTCTGACTCCCTCAGAGACTCAGGCTTAAAGAGAGAGGAAGGGATGTTGTACTATTAAAAGCACTTCCCATTTTCATATTTGATTTCTTTACCTTTCAGGAAAAATCCACCCTGAAAAACACTATGAAACAAAACCAGCTGCTGTTGATGTATCTTGAAATTTGTTGTTTGCCTATTTTGCACCGAGGTGGAACAACAAACACAGGGAGAAATGGATCCTAGAGGAGGCAGAGACACCAGTTTCTCCACCTGACGCAAGCCTCACTAGAGACCCAGCAATGGCTACAAGATTCAGGGGATGTTGAAAGGCATTCTGGGAGATGTAGGACACTTTTTTGTGTGTGTAAAGAAAAATGGGTAAGAAAGGAAACACTTGATTACAAAGTGACTCCGTGAATGCACTGAAGACAAGCTGATGTATTAACAGTGTAGGAGTCCCAGAGGGTGGATTTTTCCTTCTTTATTTTTTTAAGGTGTTTTCAGGGTTGTAAACATTGCAGTCAGCCCAAGACACATCAAGGTCATGGCACTGAGAGCCAGTGTACAGCTGCCAGCACTGATTAGATCAGGAACATAATTCAATTTTAACAGTCATCTTCCACAGTTTGGCTCCGTTCATTTACTTTGGCTGCAGCGTTTTCAACCTCTAAATGTCCTGTCTTGGATGTGTTTTTATTTTTTTCTTTTGCTTCTGCTTCTTCATGGGTGTCTGTCTTGCCCCCAGTTTGAACACATATTTCGCCCCTCCAAGCAATCATCTTTGACATGAGTGCACTTTGAATGAGCTCCACTGCAGAGGAGACTCTGTGACTGGGAGTCTTTGTACGTCTTCCTAGAGTATTTACAACTCCCCCTCCCGTCGTTCTCTCCTCTGCATGATGCCCTTAACACACAGATAAACACACACACACACACGCCACCACGCCCCCTTTTTACGCCTTCTTCTTTTGGCCTCTCTTAGCTGCTTATGAATTATTTCTACGTGCCTAGTTTGAATCATTTTTAGGGTGAGACTGTTGAATGTCGTGCTCAGGGTTGTGAGCATTTGGGCGGCCTTACTCTCCCAGGCCTTATGATGACGATTCGCCAAAATGTCGCTTAGGTCCCGCCCCCCCTCGAGGAATAATCAGATTGGTGTTTCCCCCCGTCTGCTGACGTTGGGGAAACGCCTGAATTCTTTGTGATTTATAGTTTAAACAACCCTACGTTCCTGAGCTCTTAACTCACTTAGCTACACTATTGTGTACAGAGTTTGTATCAGTATCTGTATACAGTATAGTATACTGTATATATCTGTGATTATCATGTTGATTTTCTTGTAAGTTTCTTACCACGTTGCCCTCTCTCTGCTTTTGCTGCAGAGACTGATGATTGTCTTGTTGATATTCAATAGGTTTAATATTTTCTACTCTTTTGAGATCTTTTGCTTATGTCTGGATTTGTCTGATTTTTATGATAGGATGTTATTTTTACTCGCTCTGAGATGACTGCGAGGCGTCCCAAGATGTTAGCGTTGTGACATATTTTCCCGATAAACGACAAAAAGGCGTCTGCCAGTATAGTAGCATTTCAGTACACGAGAAATCCAGCCACCCAGTAAAGGAAATGTTTGATAATGTGCTGCTAGTCTGTTAGTATTGAAAGTGGTTTAACCAGGTACGGAGTGACTCCATGTGCTGTTTTCTGAGATTGCTCCATCGATTGATGCCAGAAAATCTTATCTGCTTAAAGCCCCACCTGCTCCTCAAGCTGCTGCTCAAAGATCCCTGCCTGAAACTCACATTTCTGCGGACAAAAGTTCACAAGTTTTTTTGAGTGACAGTCGGCCAAGAACGGATGTCTGGCTGCCATCTCGGCCGTGGGAGTGTAATGGGCGCACAGGTCGTACCGGTGTTTGCAGAGTGAACAAGTTAAAGTGCCCGTTATGAATGTTTGTTTACCCCTGGAGCTGCTGAAGCACTTTTTTCTGTGTGTGTGTGAGGGAGGGAGACTGATAAGACATCACACTCTTATCCCCAGGTATTACACACGCACGCACATAGTTACACACCTTTGTAACCCTTTAAGGTGTGTGTTATTGCCTTCCAATCTCTATTTGCCCCCCTCCCCCCAATCTCCATCCAAAGCCCAGCCTTAGGCCTTCAAACAGGGTCCAATACACACACACACACACACACACACCAACACTTATTGCCCACTTCGCCTTCATTTTCATTTGGTGTCATATGTTTTAAGAGCCTGACTTTGTATATGTTCTTTTTATCATCGTTGATGTTTTACTTTGGCTTGTCTTTCAAATTTTTGCTGTGATTTCTTTTCTTTTTTTTCACATTTCCATCATTTTTTTTTCTTCCCTTGCTTCCCCTCTCTGAACAATCGTCCACGCCTCTCAAGCAATACTGCTGACTGGCACTGGGAGCTAGCTGCTAGAGAGAGAGAGAGAGAGAAAGAGAGGAATGGGAGAGAGAGCAAAAGAGAGAATGGGAGAGAGAGAGGTGGACTGGAGGCTGGTTCTTCGTCTGCTGTTCCTTCAGTATCGTTGTCGTCCTGTTACAGAAAAAAAAAAGATTATTTTGAAAATAAATAGAAAAATCATCTAAGTTTTGTAAATGATCCTTCACTGTCGAGGGGAGAAAAAGCTATCAGAATATACTTTGTACACATGTCTAATCTTGTAAAAATGCAAAAAAAGAATACATTTTAGAGATAAATCTGAAACCAGATATATTCTGTCACCCTATACTGTATGTGTAAGGAACTGTTTTTTCTTTTTTTTTCTTTTTTTTTTTTTTACAGACAGCAACCACGTTTATCAGTGTTTCTTTTCAATTGTTTTAGTAACTCAATATTTTATAGTTAATCAATAAACAGATGGAACTGTACTTCTGAAAATCAAGCTCTTTCATTTCTTCTCTGTCTTTTGAGGATGTTTGTGTTTCTTTTCAACCGCTAATTATACCATGTGTTTTCCATTCATCATGCTCTTTTGATGGATTTTGCTCAATTCACTTCTCAATTTGCGAGTAAAGAGCGGGAACACAGCTTTGATTCATTTGAATTTTAGTATGTCTAACGTGGCATCTTCACAAGAAAAGATACTTTTAAAAGAATTTTTTGACATTTTTCTTTCCTGTTAAGAGTTTGATAAGAAGATTGATACCACTCTCATATCTATTACTTATGTCTATAGCCAGCACCTGCTTAGCTTAGCTTAGCATAAAGCCTGGGAACAGAGGGAAACTGCTAGCCTGCCTCTATCCTAAGGTAACATAATAGATCTGAAGCCCACTAATTTAAATGTTATATCTACTTTGTGTAGTCTGTACACAAACTCAAGTATGTTGGGTTATGTACTGGACTGTTTCTTTTATGGGTAGCAACTGCCATACAACCATTTGAGAGACCGGGAAGTAACTTTCCCGGCTGTGAAATTGCAAATTATCATTTTTACACTTCAGTTTTTTTTTTTACATATTGAATAAACAAGGTATAAGGTAATAAGATATAAGATATTAGTGAGCTATGAAGGTGCTGGCAGGTGGAACTTGGCCCGCCATGCTAGCTGCTTCCTCCCGCTTCCAGTCTGTGTGCTAAGCTAAGCTAACCCACTGCTGGCTCTAGCTTCATATTTAAGGTACTAAATATATTAAAAAAAGAAGTGACCTCAATTTCACATCTGACCCTCCACTAGAAATCCAATAAGTACATTTCCCCCAAACAAACTATGACCTCATCTCCTGCAGTTTTCACTCCCACCACGAGAAGCACCTCGCTCACCTGCATTAGCACGCTCTGGTGTTTTTGTTTTCTTCCTTTGCTTTTGTGCCTGGGTTCACATTGTGTGGACTGCCCCTTTAATCAACAGTGGACTCCATCAGGCCTCCATTTTGGCAGCCCAGTAATGAAGCTGCTGGTTGTGATAAAATGGAGGAAAGTTCAGCTTCCTCTGCTGAGCTGCAGAGGTGACCACAGGAGACACATTTTCCACCGCTGACCGTTCATGACTCTGCCCTCAAAGAGCTGGCAAAGGTAGGTGTGTGTGTGTGTGCGTGTGTGCATGTGTGTGGCTTTTGAATTCCTGTGTGTCCACGTGTAATTAAATCTTTGCTGACATGAACTGAGTGTGTGTTCCTGTTTCATAGTGAGAGCAGCAGTCAGGGGTTCGGCCGCCTCTCTGTTTCCCCCAAAGGACCAGCATCAGCATAACATCAGAACCTGCTGGGAACTTCCTCTCTCTCACACACACACACGCAGGTATCCACACATCCTCACATACACTGGCACACACACTCTCTCTCTCTCCATCCTACCTCAGCAGCACCCTACCATACACACCCTCTTGTGGGAGTGTCTGCATGCAGGCTTCTGATTGGCCGGCATCACGTGAACAGAGGCGTTCTATTGGCTGAGGCTTCATCGCAGCTTTAACACAGTGCAGCCAAGATGCGAGTGTGTGTTCGTGCATGCACCTGTGTGTGTGTGTGTGTGTGTGTGTGCGTGTGTGCGTGTGCGAGAGAGAGAGAGTGTTTGAACTCATTACTGTTGAATCCCTCCACCTCGCTTTCTTTCTTTACTCCTCAGCTCTTCCAGGCAGTCATGTGTGTGTGTGAGTGTGTGTGTGTGTTTGTGTGTGTGTAGAGTGGGTCGCACACACCGGTTTCCCAGGAGACAGGTATCTAAGTGAGGGGGCGTTCAAACGCACACTGAGCACAAACAGTTTGAAAGGGTTGTTATTCAGACTGGAGTCGCTCTCAGACTTTCAGAACACTGTGTTTGTCCTTCAACTCTGTTTTGTCAAAAAGAGAAAAAAAAAGAGTTTTCTGTATTCATTTCTATACTAACTCTACTTTCTCCTCCCTCCCCTCTTCTTTGTGTCCATCATTCTCTCATCGCGTCCCTCTCTGATTACTTAACTCGTGTATTTTCACCTGTTTTCATCCCTTCTTTTTCTCAAAGGACACAAACTCTTCAGGTCACTGTCCTTCTGCTTGGTGGCAACAAAAACATGGAGCTGAAAAAATGAGAAATTCATTTGTTTTTCTTCGTGGAGCTGATAAGATCTAAACCACTCTCATTTCTGTGTGGTAGCAGTGCTGTAATCAATAGTTTTACAATAACAATGAATCAAATGACAACATATATAATGTCAGGGCTCACTCATAGTGATGAACCTGATGAGATTTATCACCTGATTCTGCTGGTTCCCTCAGAGCTTTTCAACATCAACAATGTTTACCAACTAGCTGGCGAACACAGTGAAGCATTTAACAGCTAACAATCCAGATATTTCTTGCAGGAGTTGGTGGAGACCAAAAACAGAGCTACAATTAGAATGAATATTGGAGATTTGTGTTGCTCCATAACTGCTGAAAGCCTTCATCACTGGTTGTGTTTTGTGCACTTTAAGCAACAGGTTTATTGCATTCAATTGAATCTATTGAATCATTTCTTGAGCCCTGCAGAGTAAATACAGGTTAATGTAACAAACAACACAGGAACAGAAACACAGATCATGCATGTGGCCCTCTGTCCACTTCAGCATCCACGCCTTCAGGACTGCATGTGCTCGAGTTACTGAGAAAAGGACTTGGTGCTTGTGCATTTCTCTCAGTCTGGATAGACAGGTGCAACTGCTGCCTGGAAGTGGATTGTGATGACAGGGCACATACTGACTTTTCCATAGCACAGGTATCCAGGATGCCACCTGCTGAAACAGTGCAAGATAGGGTAATGGACAATTCATACATATATAGTGAGAAGCTGCTTCAAGTCCAGCCTCACAGGGCTGCTGCTGTGACTGCAGATTCTTTGTATCAGTACAACCAGGAGGCACAGTACAGCTTGCCAGCAGTGGGAAGCTTGGTTTGAATGAAATGCTGTGGGAACAAAGCGCTTCACACATGACACTCTGTGTATGTGCAGGGCTAGTGGCGCAATGGATAACGCGTCTGACTACGGATCAGAAGATTCTAGGTTCGACTCCTGGCTAGCTCGATGACACCTTTAGCTTTTACATCACAGGTTTCAAATACTCATTCTCTACATACTGTGTATCAAAGTGCCATTACAACTGACCCTATGAGCTATTACTGACCTTATGACCCATCAGATCCATCTGGCGACCCTGTAGACTGAACTGACCTCAGGTTGAGAACCACTGAAATAGGATGTCATCCCATATCAACCATTTCAGACTAACTTGTTCACTCTGCAATTCAAGCTTTCAGAAAAGTAGTTCAATACTTCTAATAATGGACAAGAATGGAATAATGGAAGTTCTGATGTTACAATGAGAGAGAAGCTGCTCAGTTGCAGAGACAGGAGTTACTTATTATTTTCCACCATCTGCATGTTTGCATGATATATATGTGTTATATATATATATATATTGTGTGTGTGTGTGTGTTTTCCTTGTTTTCTCTGGCTTTTGATCTCCCTGTTTCTCTCCTGCCCCTCGCTGTGTCTCTTGTTCTTTTGCCTCTTGTGATAAATTTGAATGCGAAATGACAACTGAGTCTTACAAATATTAGTTCAGAGTGTGATCCCACATGGAAGTGTGTGTGTGTGTGTGTGTTTGTGCGTGATGTACTGCATATCAATTAGCTATCTATTATTCATGCTGACAACATAATGAATGAAACATCACAGTCTTTGAATTTCAGGCATGTTTACTTGTCTCTCTCTCGCTGTCTCTCTCTCTCTCACACACACAGACACACACACAGACACAAACACACACACACAGCTGCCGTTGTGGGTATTTAGACAAGAGTGACAGTGCGAATGAAATCCCACTGTAGCTGTGAAGACGAGGTGATGCCCACTGAATACCTGACAGCTGAACGCAGCTCAAGACTATGAGCTCCTCCTCGTTTACACTGAGGATGAGGGGGACATTTCTTACCTCTACAGTCTCTCTTAACAGTGTCCTCTGACTGATCAGCTGCCAGAAAGAGTTGATAAAAATGTTGATATCCTTAAGTGGTTCGCCTTAATTTGTACTAAGTTTCCCCCCCGGGTGTTGCCTCTCAGGCTACATGCTGTCCAGGCTGCCCTCACTCTCAGAAAGAGTGTTTATATTTAGTCAAGGCTACTCACAGATAGAGATAGCCTTGACTAAATGTACATATTTTTCCCATGGAGCTGTTTCATGTTGTTGAAATATAACAGTTACAACAAACTAACATCTCGGTGATTTAGTTTGTTGTCAGACATAATTAAGGCAGCAGCTAAATCAGAGAATATAAACAGCTTAAGTAGTCCTGAGTTAATTAGACAAGAGTAACAGTAGCTGTCATCTTAGCTTTTAACTCTAGTGTGGTTATTTCTTTTAATTCACAAATTTAAATATATTAAATTGTATATTAATTTATTACCTTCCTTTCATGGAAATTACAAATGGCACATTTTGCATGTTAATTGGTCCTCACAGTGCCTGAAGTCTTTGCAAAGGTTATGGAAATATATATACAGTATATGCATGACATTAGATAGATAAGATATTCCTCTTGTCTTTGGAAGCATTGGCGAGAACGTTTGTATGTGTTTTAGTTATGTGTGCCATGTGTATATAATGTATTGTTGTCTATCTTTTTTCTTTTTCTTTTATGGACCAAACTGGTCTGAAATAAAGTTGGAATGAATTAAATCCTTCAACTCTTCCAGTTCAACCAGTCAGGCTGAAATATTAAAAAAAAAAAAAAAAATCTATTAAAGTTTTTCTGTCATCTTGTTACTGTGGCCTTTGAGGGTCAGTATCATGTTGCAAACAAGCAATAGTTTGTTGTCAGTTCTTGTCTTACCTTCTGAATTCCAGTGTTTCATGTACATTATAATTGGCTAACTTAGATTGTAAACCATGACCAAACTGCTTTGCAACTGCTTGAATTTTGAAACGAGCTGAGGAGTAAAGTCTTCTCTAGCTCAAGGCTGCCACCTGTAGGACAGGACAGACGCTCACCACTCACAAAGTTTTCTTTCATAATTCATTTTTATACCTTGCTTTACAGGGACAGTTTGTTTTTATGTTTATATCACCCTCTATCCATCCTGCTTATGAGACGTCTCTGGCATTGTGTCACTTATCAGGATGCTTCCGTCTGTTCTTGTGGCTGATCCGCTCTTCTGTGGTTTTCTCACATCTCATCTGTCAGCTCTCCCTCCACTCTCTTGTCATCCCTCCAGGCCTTCATGTTTTACCCATTATTTTTCATCTCTTCTCCCTGTCTCACCTTGTTTCTCTCTATTGCCCCATGTCTCATATTTCTGACCCCCTCTGTCTCTATGTCTATATATTACATACATTTGCATTTCTCTCACTTTTCCTTGGTTTATTTATTTTACATTTGTTCTTCTTGTAAGTCAGGTACATTTTATTTATACAGCCTAAACTCTTATTTTCATATCTCACTTGTTTAAGAGGTCTTCACAATGTGTACAACACATGATGCTGTCTTTGGATCATCACCCAGGACCTTAAGTGGAAGCTGAACATCAGCTGCATCACCAGCAAAGCCCAGCAGAGGATGAACTTCCCGTAGCAGCTGAAGAAATTCAACCTGCCTTTGACAATGAAAGTTCACCTCTACACCACCATCACTGAGTCCATCCTCACCTCCTCCATCACCATCTGATACACTGCCACTGCCAAAAACAAGGGCAGACTGCAGTGTATTGCACGCCCTGCTGAGAAGGTGATCGGCTGCAATCTGCCATCTCTCCATGACCCATACTCCTCCAGGACCCTGAGGTGAGCAGTGAGCAGGAGGCTGCCGCCCATCAGGATCCAAAACTCACACCACGAGAGCCATTTCCTCCCATCTGTCACCAGCCTGATCAATAGGGTCATAGACAGGCCCCTTGTAAGTTGTTACTCACTGAGGTGATATCCTTGCTTCTTTTGTATACATTTGTGACATTATCATATAAAGATATAATAAAAGAGACACAGAAAAGAAATTGACTGACCTGTACAAATGTTTCATAAGTCATTTTCAGTGCATCGTCACAGTTTTTACAAATAAGTCTTCTCACTGTGGTGTCACTTCCTTCCTTCTTTAAAACCCTTTATCGGGCAAGTGACTATTTTTGGTTATTTCCGCACAATTTACAAAAGTGAAAAATCGTGATAAATCTTACAACATAAATAAAGTTTTGTTATGTCCTCCAATAACACTCAAAGGTTGAATTTTTGAATTTCAGAATATTTCAATGAGTGTCCTATAAATGGTTAATAGTGTCTGATTGAGGCCACAGAGAAGCTAAAGAAGAAGAGGAACCATTTTTAATGATGTGAAAACACCACATGTAGCACTTTCACATCAATAAATGGTCCTTATTCATGTAAACAAAAGATGATAGCAGGGAAGTGAGGCGCTGCATTGCTTCCCTGCTTCGCTTTGAGGCACAAAGTGATACAGATTAATGGCACCGGTTCCAGGTTTCTTGCAGAACAGATGGTTATCCAAGTGATAGACAGAGAGATAAATGTAATATTCAATATCCCAGGTGGTTTAATCATCATTTGTTTACTCATAACAAGACATGACAATCCATTTGAATGGCATATATCCAGCTTCACAATTAAAACACAGTTATGGCTGACTCAGTATGAAGTAAAAGTGTTTTCAAGGATCTTCAACTCAACCTTTAACCTCACCAAAAAGACACTGAAATTTCATCTCTACGTGTTAATTTTCAAAATACAATGATAAATCCTGGTAAAGGAAAGAGACAAGAGAAGTAGGAGGAATTTTCCTCCTTGTCTTTCAGGTAACATAAAGCTGCACATAGGCACCAGTGACGTGAGTGATGTTGATGATTTCTCTCTTTGGGAAGTCATGAAGGCTGTTCTCATAATATCACATGAGGCAAAAGAAATGAGAAAGTCCAAGAAAAGGTTATGGAAATAGATGAGTTAGCTTATCTGGAAGCTTCTTGCGAAACAAATAACTTTATAAGATTACTGTTTTAGGGTATGAGTTTAATTCTATAACGTCCAAATATTTCAAAACTATAGAAAAGTGATGCTTTGAGCTACACAGGTTACTGTCAGCTATCAGCTATTAACAGTTGCACAGCCATACAATATATCAAATTAAAGGATGATACTTTCCTGATGGACCCTGAAAATATTGTTAAATGCTTTGTAGAGTCTTATGCAAGTGTTTATTAATCACAGGGTGAACAGGATCCCAAAGCCGAGGAAGCATTTTCTGAAAATCATAAAACATTATCAGTGGACATGATCAATGCGGTAGATCTGAACATTAGCTTGGATGAAATCAAAATTTATCTCATCTGTCCTTAATATTAAGGCAGCAGGTCCATGTGACTTTAGTATTTGGTTTTAAACAGTCAACTCTACTTTTGCACATGTGGAATCCTTCTTGGCTGACAGGTTGACGCCCGCCCTGTATAAAGTCAATATCTTACTGATTCCAAAACCAGCCTGTGACCCTGAGGTGGTTTCATTGTATTCCAATCATATTTCATTGTTGCCCATTGAAACTAAAATCCTTGGAAAAGTTCTGGCCATCAAGGCACACAGAAGAGGCTGTTTCTGTTTTTACTTATCATTGAACCATTGGCTGACTCTCAAGATTTTCTATCAGTTGGAACAAGAGCTAATGCCTGTTTCCACAGCTGTCATATGACTTACAATCCATTCCTTTAAAAAAGCCCATAATAACTTTTCAGACTTGGCGTGATTGTAACATAAAATGCAGATGATCTCCTACAATTGAGTTGGCAAAACAAAATCGAGCGAGTTAAACATAATGTTGACTTTTGGAAAGCCCTTCCAATCTCTCTGGCCGTGAAGATTAAAGATGACTATGCTGACGCTCTTTCTCCATCTCTTCTGGGAAATTCTGTGTTTTCTTTCTTACTTTAAGCAGCTGGATTCAATTATAATTCCCTTCATTTGAAACTATAAAGTCATCAGAATTTCTACAAAACACTTATCAAAACTAACCTACCTTTATTATTGGGCTTTTCACATATCTATTCTTGCTACTGCCCAGCATGGTGACACATACCAGAACAATTTATTTGCAATATAATTTCCTTTCCTGCTTTCTTTAATAGTCCCACTATAGTTAATCAATCATTGTTTAGTAACGGCTTTGTATTTGGCAGGAGTAGAAAAATCTGGAAAGAGGTAAAAGTGTACATTAAGGCTCCAAAAATCTATGTGAATACTCCACTTTGTGAATATCATTCCTTTATAAGTGGCCTGAATGAGGCAGTTTTTTCCACTCTTATATAGGTGACCTATATATGGATGGAAACTTTCCCTCATTTGCCAAGTTACAAGCTGTTAACAATATCCCTGCTTTGCTTTCAGATATTTACAAATTCCAGTTTATGTCAAGAAACATATGCCTGACTTTGAAATCTTGGACAAGCATGAATCCCTGGAGGCAAGAAATAAATTTGATTCTGTTACTCACAGGCAGTTTTTTTTTCTTGTTTATTGGATCCTACATAACAGAGTTGTGCTGAACATGGCAGGATTTAAACAGGCGTGGGTGGATGAGCTGGATGTAGAAGTTAAAGATGAGGTCTGGGATGAATATCTAAAGAATACACACGGGTGCTCGGGCCAATGTCAGACAGAGTCTTATATGGTTTAAAATGCTTCGCAGACTCTTTCATTCCAGTCTGATGTTTCACCTGTTTGTAATGGATCTGATCACATGCTCTCTCTGGTCATGCAGTAAACTGTAAACAGCATCTTCCATTGTTTCTCTAAGGCTTTCGGGAAGCGTTGATCCGCTCATAGCTATTCTTGGAGTAACAAGCTCTTTGTCTTTTGCCAATAAGTATGAAAAAATGGTACTGCTTTTTTCATTCAAGTGCAGCAAATGGAAGCTGTACCCAAATGTGATTTGTGGTTGAGAGAAATGGCAAAAACATTACATCTGGAGAGAGTGCGCTTTTATAATGAAGATAGAAGAGCTGCGCTGGATAAGATTTTTTCAGGGTGAAGACTAATTTGATTTTCCAAATGTAAAGTACCTTGCCTTTATATTCCTCTTTTGTCTTTACTACACCTTGGTAGTCTCTTAAGAAAAACTGCTTTGTATGTAATGTAATCATGACTGTGGTTATTGTTATCACTTTGGATTTGATGTGTTTGTTGTTTGTGCATATTCCTGTGATGCTCTCAAAAACGTATTTTAAACAAACTCGGACACAGAGAAGAGAACAGTCGACCAGAACTCTTTTACCTTTCCTCTCCCTTTCCACCTTCCTCTATCTCCTCCTCCTCCTTCTCTCTACTGTATGTGGAGCAGAATGACTAATGATCAGTTGCTCTGTCACACACCAGAGACTTTCTTTCCCTGCAGCCATATCCAAAATTAGCACACATACACACACAGACACACACACAAAATACACACACAGGCTCAAATGCACACAGACAAACAGCCAGTTATTCATAGGTTTACACACACACACACACACACACACACACACACACACACACACACACACACACAGACAAGAGGGGCAGCTCCACCAGAACACTTTAACCTGTATAACACTATAAAAAGATGTGTTATTGGCCTGAATGTTTCACCCTTCTGTCCGGCCTTGTATGGCTGTGTGTCCTGTGTAGAGACGCTGCCCTGTAAAGGAAAGGTCAAAGGTCAAAAAAGGAGAATTTCTCTTTACAAGAAGTTCTTTTTTTCTTCTTTAAGTCTCTTTGACACAGATGTGAACGTAAATGAAGACACAACCTCTGATCTGTGACACACCAGTATCCATCCATTTGGACCTGAAGTCCTTGCACTGCACGGTCCTTGAGGTTCTTCTCTGAGCTGCAGCTCTCTCTGCTGGATGAAAGCAGTCAATACAGATTTTGTTTCTTGAGTCCCTGCAGGATGAATTCACTCAGAGCCATGCTCAGGGGCACTTCAGCAGGGCAGACGTTTGTGGTCACAGCTCCCAGGATGAGAAACAATGTTGCATCTCTTATCTGTTGGACTTCTTGTCCGTCGCAACCTGCTCACTTACTCAGATCAAACCTGCGACTGATGTTTTACACAAACCCAGATAACTCTCAGCAATAAGATGATCAAACATTCATAAAAGGGGCTGGATTTGTAAAAGATCAGACAAAAACAGATTTTGCGAGACACAAGGTTTTTGCGGTGCAGATGTGTTCTGCTCGCAGCTGTTTAAACAGGGAAAAAAAATCTGACTGACTAAATGTGGTTGCTTCCTGTTTTGACAGACACAAAGGAGCTCTGATCTAAAATGCGAGATGTGGAAGAAAAGTCTCTCCTTCCATGTAAATACGCGACAGCAGAAATAGCAACGACACATATAAATAGAGGCAGCAGGCGAACATGTAAACAACTTTTTTATTAAGCTCTGACGATGAGACAATGCCGGCACGAACAGACTGTTTTGTGAAAATCCAGTAAATCTCTAAATCATATAACATATTTACAACAGTTTAATTCACATGATAGGAGAATTTTGCATCTGCTCTGACAAATTTTTGAGAGAATGAGAATTGCATTAGTTGTATTTTTGAAAGGTTAAGCAAAGTTTTTTTTTTCTTTTTTTGTTTCTTAGGAATGAATCATTGAGAGTTAAGAGTTAACTGTCCTCCCACTCCTGAAACCATGCAGGTGTGGTCGGTTTGGTTGTTGGATCCTTTAGTTATATGCACTTGT
Source organism: Centropyge bicolor (assembly GCA_037975185.1). Lineage (NCBI taxonomy): Eukaryota > Metazoa > Chordata > Actinopteri > Pomacanthidae > Centropyge > Centropyge bicolor. The sequence goes on along the minus strand of JBBMOC010000022.1, from coordinate 291,039 downwards.
TTTGCATCAGAAATTTAGCTCATTTGTAGCTTGGCCTCTTTTTCACAAATATCATCTGCAAAATAGTCTATGTTACACTAGATATTTACATATCTACAGTGCAGTTTTTCTACGCAATCTTTTTACACCATCTTGATAGTTCACAGTGTGCAGTCACATGAATGTTCACTCTAAAATTGTCAGCATGAGATGGCTTCTGAAGAAATTCTTCGCTGTTAGTAGGGAGGAAAATTAAGTCTGCGGCTGATTTAAAAAATAGAAACAGGAAGTCACATGACCGAGTGACAGATACCAGGCCTTGAAGATAAGATGAAATTCAGAATTAAAAGTTTTATTTCCCCCCAGTTTTCTGAAACAGGTCAGTGTGTTTGCATGCAGCTGCACAGTCAACTCAAATGGAGACAGGACGTCATCCCCCAGCAGTGGAATAACCTTCAAACTCCAGAGTGGCTTTCTCTCATCAGAGGGGAAAACCTCTCCTCATGAGTGTCTTTTCCTCTCTGCTCTACTTCACTCTAATTGCTATCCAAACATTGACTTTTCAGTTGGTTTATGTGTTTTCCTGACACATCTTTCTTGTCACAGTGATTTCCGTGCCCTGTGCGCTCCCTGTGGTCGGCTCTGTGTAATTTATGGTGATCTCATTTTGGTGAAGCTTATTCTACTGTAAAAATCATCATAAGTCACTCTGGATGAATGTGTCAGCTGATGCCAAAAATGTGCTCTGAAATGATAAATGATTCATCAAAAATGGGGGGAGGTGGGAGAAGTCCTTCTTATAGTAGGTCATTAAAAAGATTTTAAAATGTCAGTTTTAGATCAAAGTGTCATTATGGTTGAACTCTGCAGGATTCATTTTCCTCCAGTGCAGCTTCAACTGAATTTATGAACATAATTCATTAGATTATGGCACTGGCTCAATTACTGGGTTCAATAAAATTACACTTGAATACTGAATACTTTACTCATTTGCTGCTTTTTTATACAACAAACTACCACTGCAGTGAACTATTCATCCTCAAGTAATAGTTCAACATTTGAAGAAATATGCACATTCCCTTTGAGAGTCACCTTCTTCACTTTCTTTCGTTACATGAGAGTAATAACGGTCGTCTCATTTGACTCTCTGCAAACTATTTTAAATTAGCTTATAGGGTTGAATTCAATATTAAATACTGGTTAAAGAGGCAGTTCTTTAAAAAGTGGGATCTCCTTTCTCTCAAATGTTGCTGTAGTTTCTAACATAGAGAGAGAGAGAGAAGAAGCAGAGGAGAGCTACTTTTCATGTCCTTTAATGGCACATCTGACCAAAAATAACTAAAAACACCTTCAAACCCAGCAGCTCACTGAGAGGACAGAGGCCTCAGGCAACATGGCACCATCAGCACAGCGGGACATACATACAGTAATGAGGTTAGCTCCCAAATGGCGCCCTATCGTTCTTCAAACAGCGCCAGCGTTCGGCTCTATTCAAGCCGTCACCTACATAATGTAGTGCACTTCGCGGCTTTCTACTCTGTTTTCTTCATAATACATGAACTCTGAACTCTACCAGGAGATCTTCTTTATCGCTGAAAATTTAATCGAATCCAACAGGAAACGTGGAGGAACTAAAAATCTGTGTTGAAAGAACGAAGGTAACAGCAGCTCCCCGATGAGTTCTACTAAACTAAAGCTACAAAAAATATGAATCTGATATTTTCTACAGTTTTGCACATCAATAAAATAATTCACTTTCTTGAGTGCATTTCATTTTGTATATTTACAACTTTCAACCTGTTAAACTGTTTGTTACATTCATTCTTTTCTCAGCTACTAACACTGATCAGACTTTTTGGCACTAATGTGTTTTCCCCTAATATCCCACATCATTACATGGATGTTACACACAGACATCGTTCAGAGGGACACAGTGGGGACACCAACCATTTTTTTAAAAAACAACAAGAGCAAGACATGGCCATCGTCACCCTCATCTGGTACCAATGTTTTGTTCACTTTCCAGCCATCAGAGGGTGCAAGAAGAAAGTCACTGAACAGGAGGAAATCTGCTTATTCTCTTCTTTTAGAATCACTGTAAATAAAAACAACAGGGGGCAGCAGAATCATAAGTTCATAGAGGTAAGATTTTTTCATTTGTCATTAGTTCCCTTTCAGAATTATAGAAAACATTTCCAGTTCAGATAGGTTGAGTGAGCTGAACATGTCCAGGGAAAAATTCTGAACATTTTAGATGAGGGAAGCCAAACAAGATAAAGTCCAGATGATGCATTTACTGTCCAAAGAAAGGAGGGGATTTTGAATTTGCAATAACATAATAAAAAGTTTGACAGTATCTTCTATGACAAGCATGTGTCATAATGAAAATTCCTTTTAAGGCACAGCAAAATAAAAAATGCATTTTCCTAATTCCAATTCTGTGCTGCAACATTAACTGTTCTCTACTTGTATGATAAATACATGTCGATCGTTTTCAGCATTTTAATATCGTCAATTCTTTTTTTCTTCCTGTTAAACATTACAGTTGTATACATAAATGTTACCAATCAAATGTGATATGGGACTAGCTAATAATGGACATCATGTAAAACCACACTTGATCTTTAGTTTGTGGGTTGTAGCAGGAAGCAGAAAAATATTATGGGATCTCAGTCTGCAAAAAAATGTTTGCATGTCCAATTATTTAAATTCTTCTCACAATTATACCTGGTCCACATATTCCATGATACTCGCAAATAACTTACATTAAAGTTGAAGTAACTTCCATTTTACTTTGAATTAAATAGGGTTCCTTTTAAGTTGTTTTTCTTTTAGTATGTAAATGGTGCAGATTTCAATATTATCTGAATCAAATCACCATGGATGGAACTTGCTTTTCTAAAAATCTCAACAGTGGAGAAACAGACAGAAAAGTCTACACCGACATCCTCTCTCTATCCTGAACATCGACAGCTCTGAGCAATGGTGAAATGTAGCCTGTGTGACCTAAGACATGATCTCCTCCGTCCCCTGCAGCCAGACATCGCTTGACTTTACACTGTACAAATGTCAGTCGATCTGTTCGCGCACACATGCAGACAATCGTTTCAATGTGAGACGCTCAAAGGGCGGCTGTTGGCCCCGCTGAGCTCCTGTTCTTCACCTCCAGGGAAAAGTTCATCACAGCAGAGCCGAGACATTTGAAGGTCACTGGACCAGAATGAGACCGTGGAGAAATCTGCTGCCTTTTTTTTTTTTTTTTTTTTTTTACTGTTCCTCCACTTACTAATCCCATTTTTTTTATTCCACTTTTTTTTCCCAACGAGCCAAGCATGAACCAGTCTCTCAGATATAACCACGAAGAGTTTTTTTTTTACAGATGCCTTTTCGTCCTCTGCCGGTGGATTCCAGTCCGTCAGTCGTCTCCTGACCAGAATCTCAACATGTAAATGACTATATGTGTGTGTTCATGAATGTGTGTCTACATGTGTGTGTGTTTCGGTGCGTGTGGACGTTTAATACCCGGTACCGTTGGCAGGTGTGTGTGCATTGAGTGCGGAGAAGCGTGCTCCTGATCCCGGAGCAGTGAAGCTGTAAGCTGCGTAAGCCACAGCCGAGCCCACCATCAAGCCTGTCATATAGGAGACTGTCATGGTGTTCCCTGGAGAGAGAGACACACGGAGAGCAGAGCGTGACTGTGGAGCTGATACAGGGAGAGAAGAAAGAGGGAGCTTATCCAAAGTGAGTGGTTTTAGGCAAAATGCACCCCTGGGACACTGACAGACAGTAGGATAAATAAGAGCAAGCAGTCACGTTAGCAGCTGTGTGACGCTGTGTTTCAGCACTATAATATATTTACAATGGCAATGTTGCATCTGGTTGCTCTTCTACTGTTTCCCATGTTCACCATCTTAGCTCACAAAGTCTCTACCTTCACTATGTTTTGCATTCATTCTACTATCTTGTTTCTATCATTAACTCTTTGGGAAATACTCTAATTTGATTTCTCATTCAGTTAGATGAGAAGAACGATATCACTGTCACGTCCGTGCAGTAAATATGACGCTACACTAGCTCAAGTTATTATAAAGGCAGCATGGAAACAGACGGAAACAGCTGGACTGGCATTGTCCAAAGACAACAATCGAAAATTACAACATGTTTGTTTAATGTGCACAAAGAATGCAGACTGTAAAAAGTTCACAGGGATGTTTTTTTGCACCAGCCTGGCCAGGATCAGCCACTTCCTCCAGAAGAGACTGAGCCAGAAAAACCTAACATGTTGCTTTTACAATGTGGTCATTGAACAGATTAAAACAACAAGATATGTCATGTTTCATTTGATCACTATATTTTTCTGTCTATTAACTAATCCATCCAGAGATTAATCAGATCAGTTTTATCTTTCTCTACATACAACTATTTGCCTGTTGAGGGGAACAACTCTCACCTGCCAGCTCCCTCTGTTCGGGCGGCACTTTGCCGGCGGCCTGGATCATCGGCACAGATCCGAAGTACCCGTTAGTGACTCCCATGAGGAGCGAGAAGAGGCAGGGCCAGGCCGGGTGGGACAGGGTGGGGGCGCTGGCCGGGTACACGCACATGACGAACAGAGGGATGAAGACCACCCTGAGGCAGGAGAAGAAGAGCAGGCGGCCTCCGGACCAGTCGTACGGCAGCGCAGCCAGAATCTGAGGAAAGAGCAGGAGGTGTTTGAGCAATGCCGGAGGTTAAATCCTCTGCTGCTTTGTCGACATTAAAGTCAAAATTAAAACGTGAACTTGCAATTTTCTGAACTTTAGACTCGCAGTCACTAGTTGCTTATGGCATTTGCCAGAGAGCACAATAAATAAGTCACATAACTTTTTACACTTTGCTGTGTTACCTTTAAGCTACCTTAATTTTCCTTGACTATTTTCTTTTTAATTTCTCCTCTTATCTTTTTTCCCCTCCTTTTCAACAAAAATGCTCAATTTGCCGTGAGGACAAAGTCAAAGGAAAAAATCAGAAGAACTTTCACTCAGCCAACTTTTTCTTTTACCTTCAAAGTCAAAATTATGACTTCAGCGCAGCAGATAAGGTTTCATTCCTGAATATTCAGATAAAGCCTTTAAGCTAAGTGCAATTATCCAAAAATAAACCAGGCTTTTTCACATCCTTCCTCTCAGGTTGAATAAATGGAGCGGCAGCTTCTTTAACAATTTCACAAGGTCAGCTGAGTGTTGAAGTGGGACTTTCCTGCTTGTGCAGTGCTGAGAAGCACGTAGAAGACTTACAACTAAATCCCAGAATCTCAGGAAGTGTGAAATGAATGGAGCTATTTTCTGGGATAGAGAACATAAAAGATGAGGTTACACTAAAAAACTATGAATGTTGATATCCCAGTTGATCATGTGTATTATCCACATGAGCATGAGAGTGTCACTTTCCACTGCGGATGGGTCGGGGGGTCTCATTTTTAAAATCCTATTTCTGTCGCCCATACTTTTACAATTTTTGTTTAATTCAGTAGAAAGACCTCTAAACCACGTCCTCTGCCAAAATCCAGTTAATCCAATCAAAATGTTAAAATGTTCATGAGTCACCTTCAGTAATTACAGTGGACATTTAAGCTTTGCACACAGAAGCTTGAGAGACTTTCTCTCAAGCTTCCCCTTCCTTCTACCTTCTGTTATATGCAGCTTGCGAAGAGGCCTCATGTAGCTGTTTTTATCTATAAGTAATTCTCATTAAATGATGGTAAAACTGATCATGAACAATAAAGACAGTGCTGTTTATAGTGAAGAAATAAAACATGATTTAATGAGTTTAAATTTTGATATACCAATATTATTATGGACACCATGACAACCATTTTATTCTATTATTTGGTAGATTGTATAAACATATACATAAATTAATAAAACAGTATATGTTTATATATATTTTTCTGCATTGTGCAATTCTTACATCAACATTTCTTCTGCCACTTGGGGGCAGCGGAAACCAGCTGTGAGCACAACACTGACAATTTATAAGCCTGACAGTGGATATGGTGAACATGTTAGCACAGAGTTGCCTTTTCACACACCCAGCAGTCCTGTGTCTACCAGTCCAATATTCACTTTCTTTTAGCTTTGTTTTTGGTCTTCACCAGCTCCTAAAGGAAATATCTGGCTCTTAAGCAGGTAAATGTTCCACCTGTGTTCACCATATAGTCACTAATGTTTGTTTTTCTGCTGTTTGATGCTGAGCAGACAGTGTACAGTGGGATAACAGAGCCTGTCTGCTGCAGACAGAGATGATACTGTGAGAGCGGTGACAATGAATCAGTTATGTTGAAATATGTGGGCTAAAGCCAAAGCAATGAGCTGAAAGTCACGCTCAAGCTCTGGAACTGAAGAAACGGGTGATAATTCTCTGTGGGATCACTATTATGTAGGTCACTATTATAGCATTTGTTTCTAAAGTTAAATACTTTGAACCTGAATTTTTTAAATGCAACTCATAAAAATCAAGTTATTTCTCAAAAAAAAAGGCATTTAGGCATATAATGGTCTTGTGTAATCTATGTACATGCATTCTGTTTTTTCCCTTCATTCATTCTCCTTAAACGTGCGCCTCACCTTGCCAACAAAGTCTGACATGTTGAAGGTGGCCATGATGAGGATGGGGAGCCATTCCCCTAAGGTGGGGTTTCGTATCTCTGACTCCAGCCCGGGGAACAGGCACAGAGTGATGCTGTAGGTCACCGCTATGGACAGCATGTAGGCCCAGATCACACGGGACACCACGTACCGATGCAGGATCATGTCTGGTTAGAGAAGACACACAGAGGCCATGGTTAAAAACGGAAAAACTCTCACTTGAGCAGGTTGATTCAGTAAGAACACTGGGCCTCCTCCTAATAATCACCAGGGGATGCATTTAAATTTCAAATCCATCTGTTCGAGTCAGAGGGTAATTGAGCAGCAAGAACACGGGATTAAAAGAGAGAGTACCTCGGACGCCGGGCCAGCTCTTCCTTATCTTGGCTTTCGGGGCGTCAAATCGCACATACGTCCCGCCCACAATGTCCTCGACGCCCTCCTCTGTAGAGGACGGTCCTGTCCCACCGTTTCCCTGGAGAGAGACACAAGCACAGACACTTCAGTTTTTTTTAATAGTGACTCATGACAGACAGAAAAAAAGGGGCCAAGTTGAATTGAAAATATCATATGAGCTATTAAATAATCATAACAATTATAATAAAATGTTGTTCCTTATTTCCAGAAAACAATTTCAAGGCTTTTTGAAGGACATTAACAGTTCATTAAGAAAACACTAGAGGTAGCCACCACACAGTAAATAACCATATTCTCTTGCGCTGTTTTGAACTTTTTAATCTTTTCAGGGGGTTTTTCATTAATAATGGCTTCCTGGCTGCATGACATCAGCTTTTTATGGCAGCGACCATTAAATAGGATGGCTGACAGTGGCTGCAGGTTGACGTAATGATGTTGGAGAGACTGCAGATTGGACGGCGAGTACAGCGAGCCCAGCAGACACACACACACACACACACACACACACAAACGCCCTCCTTATCCAAACATATAGACACATCTACTTACTCAGGCTTCTTTTCAAACACTCACACCTTTTCATATGCATATCACACAGCCACACAGGTGTACACCATCAATTAAGCACACAAGCACACACACACAAACATACACACACACACACACAGTTGCGTTTCCATCACTTTAGAGGACATTACATTGACTTTCATTCATTTTCTGGACGCTCACCCTAACCATGACTTGGACAAGTCTTCACCCTAAAAATGGACGATTTACATTATGGGGATGTGCGTTTTGTCCTCATAATGTAAGACCAGTTCCCACAATGTGACTGTGTATAGATTTATGTCCCCACATTATGAGTAACACACACACACACACACACACACACACACAGATCCATTAGCTGATTAAAAGGACTTGCGGGCCAGAAGGCACTACTCTTCTTAATTATTTCATAATATAGAGTGCTGTCTCGGTTTCCCCCGGCAAACAGAACAAAGAGTCGCCTGAATCAGCCCCCAGACTCAGAAAACCACACACACAAACACACACACACACGCACACTACTGGAAAGCACAGGGGGACATCCCTCATACACTTGTCTATTGCCTAATGCTGTACAAACACAAACAGGCACACATGAGGAGATGACGGCCCGAGGTGATGTGTCGTCCTTTGAAGGCCCTGAACACACACACACACGCACGCACATACAGACAGTGTGATGAGGAATTTCAGCTCCATGTCTTCAGGCTACAAACTGCTGCTTCAAGCATGAGTACAGTGGATTCACCTCCTCCTCTGTCATTTCTTCCTCTCATTGTCGTGACTGGTCTCCTGCTCTCTCGCCTCACTTGCTCTCTTTCTGTTTCTTTGTTTTTTTTTCTGTAATTTTTGTGATGATCCATCGCTCTCCCTCCACTTGGCTAGCTGCCTCTCCGCGCTCTCTCTCCCCTCCTTTCTCACCTCTTTGCCTCGGCAGTTTTCTTCCGACCGTTTTTTCCTCCCAGTGTCGCGACTCTCATTTTCTCTCTGTTCGCAGGAGGCCTCAACCTCTCCCTTTCTCTTCAACGCTCCATCTGTCTCCATTATTTTTTGCCACCTCACCCACACCACTCCCTACCCCTACATACTTCAACCCTAATAACCCCTCCCAAAATCCCTTTCTCTGTCTCTCTCAATATTTCTTTTTTTGAGTGGGAGCCAAAAAGCAACCCATAGCTTAAATAAATGATTCTGCATTTTAAATCGTACACACTCCTCAATCCCTGTGTGCATCCTCACGCTGAAACAAGCAAGAGACACTCACACGCTCCTCACAGAAATCAACAAGGAAATGGAGTTGCATGACACCACAGTTTAGAGGCCTGACATTTCCTCCCCGTGTTGGTTTAGGTTTGTTGGTGCAATATTTATGAAGGGTTTAATGAATGAAACATGTACAAGAAACTTGAAAATGAGAGAATCTGCTTCTCCACGTGGAAGAGACGAACTCTCAATTTAACTTGCAAAACGGGACTTGAAGAAAATACTGAAACTGCTAAATCACAAATGCAAAATATATAAGCAATGTTTAAGTTGACATAAAATGGATGTTATTACACTATTGCACTACTCCCTATGTAATAGACACTATAGTTAAGCAGTTTACTTGCTACTTTTCTCAATGTCATTGTCAACTTGCATCATCACTGATGCAATTTTCAGATCTATAGAATACTGAGCATTGCAAGGCACTGATTTCACAACTTGAACACTGAAAATAAAACAGTGGTGGTTAAATATAGTGCACTATAAAGTAAACAGGGAGACTTTGGATGTGGACAACGGTATACATATAAACCATATAGTCAAGAAACTGTCCACAAACTTACAAATCTTACTTCCTCTGCAGTGACATCATGGTGAACCCTGTATCCTGTCCCGTTGTCGCGTGGGTCGTGACATTTGCCCGGCCCTTTGCCCTGGGAATGGCTGGTGTAGTAGCGGACGAACCTGGAGCGACGGACCAGCAGGTGAAGCAGGAAGCAGAGCATCTCCATGCTGATGGAGACGAGGAAGAAGATGAGCGTGTTCCTCCTCTCGTCTGTGATCAGCAGCTTGGTGAAGATTCGAGACAGGGAGATGATCACCCCTGCTGTGCCTGGGTGAGAAAACAGGAAAGGTAGACAGAGGATGTGAGGAAGGATGGAGGTGGTGGTGATGTGTGTGTGTGTGTGTGTGTGTGTGTGTGTGTGTGTGCGTGTGCGTGCGTGTGTGTATGTAGTGATGTGTGTGTGAGCGGACTTACTCTCTCCAGTCATCACCCCCTGTGTGTACCTCTTGGGCAGCATCCCCATGTAACCATAGAAACTGGACTGCTGCACTGGGGAGGGATGAGGAAGCGGTTATCAGCATCTAACAGTCAACGCTGGAACAACGCAATTTATTTAGAGGCATAATTTCCTGAATCTCCACACACCACTCAAGAGGAGCCGCTCTCTGACCTCTGGACCTCCACTAATTAAACTGTTACTAGCGCTGGCTGACAGGCTCCGTGTTCACACTCCCAGTAACAACAAAGAAACTGGCTCAGTGCATGCAAGTCATTAGCAGCAGCTGAAGCCTCTGCTGTGTTTGTCCTGTTTGCTTGTTCATTTGACAGCTCGGACTGATATCTAGTTAGGACAGCATGAGCACCGAGATGATATACTCTATATGTACTGTATGCAGGAGGTAGACAGAATATCATTATAAAAATGCAGTGCAATTCAGTCTAAGCCTGACAAAGCTTTTGTTTTTTTTATCATGACTGTGTCAGAGAGGTTTGAATTATACTGTATGGTATCATCTGAGGTTGTATAATAAAAAAATATATATGTCCATCTCGGCCACCTGGCAAATGCAAGTCTAAAATTCAACCTCCTTTTAGCTCCGTTTTAGTCTCTACCAACTCCTGAGGGAAACATCTGGCTCTTAAGCTGCTAAATGCTTCATTATGTTCACCATCTTGTCTCTAACTTTGTTTGTCAGCTGTGTGGTGCATCTCAGGTGGAGCAGAGTGGGGTTTTAGAGCTTTTTCAGTAAAGCAGTAAAGTTGCAGTCCAGGAAACAAAAACAACAAGCTGAAAGTTGATAAAATGCTTTGAGTTTGGTTTGTCTCCTAGCCACTCTTTTTACATTACACATATTCATCTCACCCATTGTTGATATAAAACTATAGATTGGTGTAGCTATATTGAAACCCTGTTCTTCACATCTACATAGACAGAAAATCATTATCATTAGTAGTACCTGTACACCCGAAGGCTACCACTCCCACCGACACCAGGTTGATGATGTACGCCTGCCTGGTGGTAAATTTTGCCAGCCACACATCAAACACACTGACAAAGACCAGTGGCCCGAGTGCTAAGATGTAACCTGCAGAGGAAGAGACGGACAGACAGACAGATGGACAAGTGAGGAGACGTCACTGAACCAGGTCACGTTCTGGCTGCATGACTGAACACACACTTGACAGGCCAGACGTGCGAAAAGCATGGCTTTCATCCGAAGTCCGATCTGGAGTTTATTAACTCCAGAGACAAGCTCTCGAGCAGACAACACACTTCAAAAGACATTTCCTCAAGGATGCAGAGCTATTTTAAGCTGCAGAGGGTACGATGGTGGAACCCTGCTCTTACAGCCATATACAGTCTGTAGAGATATCAAACTTCTTCTCAGGGGACATACATTTTTAAAGAACATGTTCAAAAATATTTTTGCTGAACAACTTTAAGATTTTTGTGTTAGTCTCCAAAATCACAGTACTAAAGTACTAAACTTTAACTGAGAATTATTTACATGCAAAGATGCGTAGGAGCTTCAAAAACCAACTTTTTTAATGAATAATTTGGGGCCATGTTTAAATTTCCCCTGTATGAGGCTTCATCTTGCATAAACCTGATGTAAAATCTGCAATCTTGTATCTTTAACAGCGTACTTCACTTTCAAATGTGTTGAAAGCTGGAAACAAAACCGAAGCTGATGCAAGATGTCAAAAAAAATGAAAAGAAAAACAGAAAAATACCCACATTTTGAAAGACAGTCCCTCGTGAATCTGTGGTCTTTGGCAGTTTGCTTGAAACGTTTCATGAATAAAAACCACAGGAGAATCATGGCAGAGTGTGTTTTTCTCTTTCTGCTGTCTTCCCATTTTCGCTCTGTGTGTATTCTGTCCTGATAAGCCTCGAGGTTCCCACAGGGTCATTAATAAATGAGCAACAGCAGAAGTTGCCATAATGAGAAATGTTTCACAATTAGAACAGGTTTCTGTCTGACTTACCCACGGTGATTCTGGTGTGCATGCTCAGTCTCTCCACCAGCACATTGTTGAGGATGACGGCCAACAGAGCCACCAGGATGTATGTGAGGCTCATGTCGAACACTATGGACGTCCCTGAAATACACACAAACAGACACCAGAGCTTGACATGGACGTGCACTCTCCAGGTGTAAAATACATGCATTCTCCAGGTGCACTTCTGTAAGCACATGCATGGCTTTACTCAGGTGTATTTATACCTTTAAACTTGTGGTGCAGGTAGTCCACATCAGTAATGAAACTGTTGTAGGGAAGCAGGAAGCCCACTCCGGCCAATAGCATTGCAAAGTAGATGCCATGGTAACGATCATCGGGGATTGGCTCCTCAAAGTCTGAGGGGGAAGGAGGGAGTTAGAGGATTTCGAAGAGTACAGTGGGGATAAAAAAAATCACTTCAGAACATCTGAATTAGGTCTGAAGCCGACGCATTCAATCTTCATTAAGGTTAATCAGGACGAATGAACGTGCAGCAGCAGCAGAGACGCCTCTACTCCACTGATGGAGCAGCTAATCCAGCACCTTGTTCCTGTTGTGATGGCGGTCATTCGATCAGAGGAACGGCTGATCGTGAACTTACTGCCTGAGCAGCTCCAGCTAAAAACTGGACTTTTGTGTTCTGCAGCTGATTCAGTTTCACGGATAAAGTGTGATGTGCAGCTCCTTTATATAACTGTTCATAATCCTTTCCTAATCCTGTGAGCCTGCTATTAACTGCTCCGAATGATTTTGGAGCATTCATATTTTACAGCAGACAAAACATGAATATGAGGCTATTTATTTCACTCCTTGAAGTCTTATGTAATTCATTTTTTATAGTAACTGGGGCTGATAAATTATTTTCCTATTCATCTGCTAATGGGTGATAACTGCAGCAATCACTTTCCTAAAAATAAACAAATGTTAATAAGCACATATGCAATGGAAACGCACACACAACATGAAGCTCCTGAAAGCTTCTCCATGTTCTCGTGGGTTTGCTGTTTCTGGGGTAAGTGAAGGAAGTGAAGCGGTTCAGGCTTACGGCAGCAGATTTGCTCAGAAAAAAGCAAACTGTGTAGTTAGCATGAGCACATCACCATGGCTGCACAGACACAAGAAACCATCACCGCCTGCAGAAACTAAAACCTCATTAACTGAAAATCCAATGAAGACACTGTGGCCCTGCCCACACTGTGCAACTTACAGGGCAAAAACTGACAGTATAGAAGTGACTGTCACGTTTAGGGCTTGTATGAAAATTATTTGGGTGATGATATTTTCTTTGGACCCTCCTCTTAGCTCCTCAAATGTCAAAATAATATAATAATGTTAAACTGGTATGATTTCTTTAATAGGATACTCACTTTAAACCAATTGTAGATAATTATCTTAATGGAACTTCTATCGTGTGTTGCCAGTCTACACTATAATAAAATCCCTGTTACATATAGTAATTAATGAGATAATTTTCACAGGGGACCGAGGGACACGACATCCTCAGTGAATGAAAGAGAGAAATTTGACCCCCATAAAAAAACAGTCATACAGGTTTAAGCAGATACGATTTGAAGCTCATACTTTTCCGTGTAGTAGTACTTCCAGTCAGGCGGACTCAGTATCACAACAGGCGAGCAGCCAACCTTCATATCAGTAGCTGTTACCCTGCAGTCTCTGTCTCTGTCTCTCTTTGGGTTACTTGCTGCTGCTACTTAAGCTAATTATCAACTGTCCACGTTAACACTGGGGTTTCTAGCTACAAGCAGCAGAGGTGGGCTGTTAACTGCTACATTAGAAGACACATAATCAGAACCATAAATACAGTGTTGAGATTGGATGAAATAGTCAGATGATGGAAAATTGGTTACACCGACAATCAAACGTGATATTCAACAAAGTGAAATGTAAACAAGATAATCACGCTTATAACCAGAATAAGAAGCTTTAGAAAAACTAGAATGAATTACACACAGGAGTGAGTACAGACATGGCCTACTGATGAGCAACATTGACTGATTAATTGATTAATCATTAGTGCTTTATTTTAAAAATGCTGATCCTGTTTTTTTTTCAGCCACCTTCAGACAAATGAAAATGTACACCACCCTGCTGCTTTTCTCACCCCTCTCACCCTCTAATAATTTTTGAACAGTCCCTCAGTAAAGCCACATATTGTACTGTAGCTGCAGGACTGTAATTACAGGCCAGGATTAATTCAGTCTTTGAGACTGCGTTTCCACGGCTGTTTTGTTAAAGGCAGACTCTGCAGAGGTTGCATACTCTCTGTTTTGTTGTCTGTACATTGAGATATGGAGAGAGAGAGAGACTGAGCCAAAAGATGAGGAGAGGACTGGGAGAGGAGGGAGTGTTCCTGACGATCTAGGACCCTCGCTGTGCATCCTTGGTCACTTGTGATCTGATTAACGTGCCCTTTTGTGCAGCCTGAGTAACCAGGCAACGCAGCCCTTCCCTGTTATAACAGGCGTGCCTCCTGTTTTTTTGTTTTGTTTTGTTTTTTACATATGCTTCCCTTGTTCCTCTCTGTGTCATCTGTTTATTCTCTCAGCCTCCATCATCGTCTGCAAAAACATGCACACACACACTGCAAAAACATGCCTTTCATTCAATTCAGTCACATTTATTTTTCTTACAAAATGTCAAAAATGATAAATATGCTAAGTTGGTGGCTGATTATTTGATGGTTGTGTAAGGAAATATAAACTACAATGATGCTGCAGCTATTGTATATAATCTGTCATTAGTCAACAGAGGATAAAATCATTAATGAACACAGTTGTAAAATAATGGCTTCAAGCCTCTGGGTGGGTGTTTCCCTTTGCAGCGGTTGGGATTTAGGCATGAATGTTGTTAATGTTTCCACAAGTTTAGACGTTACTTTTCATTCATGTACTTTCAACACCAGCTGAGTCATCAGCAGCTCCTGCACTGTGTTTTGTCAGGTATTATACAAATTCAAATCACACATGGGACAAAGCAACCAGCCTGCAGTCCACCACCTGGAAACCAGCCTGAAGTGATATTGCAAACTATTCTTGTGCTAATCTGCACAGATAATGTGCCACATGACAGCAAAGACATCATCAGTCACACTAAAAAATTCATGCTCCCAACAATAATGTGGGCGGCGCTATCACTGCAGCAAAATACTTAAATTTCTCCCTTTTGGTGACTAATAAATACACAGGTCAAAACAAACAACAAGAAAATATACTGTATATATAGTAATAATGTCATTCAAATTCAAATCATTTTTAATGCTTTTTTATTTTAACATCTATATTAATAGCAGATATAGTATATAAAAAGAGAAATGGCACAAGATAATAATAAGACTGTTAAACTGGTGTAAAGAATCTAACTATCTATCACTCATATCATTCACTGTGCAATAAATCCAATAGATCAAACTCTCTTTTCAGGCCCATAGTGTATACTGGTCATATATTTCATGTTTCATATCCGTATTTGCATCTGTAAATAAGCCTCATGTAAATTTGTTACTATGATGCAAATTTGTATATATCCTTTTTAGCCTGTTTATTGGTTCTTTTTACTATTTAACTGCTCTATCCCATTTCCCAGTTGTGTGTAAAATATACAGAAGATCCTGGTTATGTTGAATCTGACACCAGTTATTGGGAATGCTCCTGCAGTCAGAATGGACAGTAGTGTTGATATGATGTTGCTATGATATTCTGTCCAACTCCTGTATTCAGGGTATAATGTAAATATATGTATATATAATGTATATAATGTAAAAATGTTCTGATTGTGCTCCACTAGGCATATTCTGAGACAGAGTTACCAAAATAATAATCACTGGTATCTGTCTACACTTTCTTTTTCCTGCTGTTTTGGTGGGTATTAGTGTCTTCTGTTTTCACTTTGATGAATTGTTGTTGTTGCTGAAACATTTATCTCTTTCCTTCTTTCTTTCCCTGTTCCTGGTCTATCTATTTATAAAACCAGCCTTCACACACACACACACACACACACACACACACACACAGATTGTCAGAACAGAAACTCCCTCACCGGGCTCGGACAGAGCCAGCACTCCTCGCTCCGGGGCGTCTTTACTGATCTCCTCCTCCTCCAGCTGGTACGAGTCGAAGCTGTAGCTCTGCACCACGCCGCTCTCCCTTCCCTCTCTCCAGCCCTCCCTCCCTACATCCCTCCATCCAGCTCTTCCTCCATCCCTCCACACATCCCTCTCCTCGGGCGTCTGGACCGGCGTGGGCCTGCGACGCTCCGCTCCCACCGAGCCCATCTCAGCGATTAAAATACACACACACACACACACTAACACAAACACACACAAGCTCACACTACAATCTACACACTCTTGGGAGCGTGCATGCTAAGCACAATCACCGCGACACGCACTGGAAGAGAGGAGGAGACCTTCAGATGATGGAGGATCTGCAGGGAGGGAAACAGAAGCAGAAACAGAATTAAAATGTAAAAGAAGAAGAGGCAGAGATAGAGTAGAGTAAAAAAAAAAAACAATCTGTCGACGCCTGACTGAAAGTGACAGGAGTCAAGGTTAGACACTCCTAAGACACGCAGTTGTGAGTGTTTGTGTGTGAGAGGCATATGAAATGAGACAAACAGAGTGACAAAGGAGGCATGACTGGGTGAGCGAAAACGCTGCTCTGCATTCACTGAGCAGGTGCTGCAACATATATCACTGTACGACGTAGGAGAGAAGAGAAAATCCACTCATCAACTGACAATTCTGATGATCAATTAAGCCAAGAATGTCAAACCTTTACTGGTTAGAGCTTGTCAAATGTGAGGAATATCTGTTCTTGTAATGGGGGTGTGGTAGGTCTCACTTACACCAAAACAGAGATTTGGTAATGATCTTTATTCTCCGAGCAAACAGATAAAGACAAATTTAAAGAGTAACTGGTTTGTAATATGGACAGAGTCTCATCGCCAGTGGGAAGCACAAATAGGATCACTAAGGAGTAAACTTACAGAGTATCATAGTCGCAGAACACAGGCAGACAGAAACTAGAAACACAGACGCTGAACTGGAACGAAAGGCTGAGGCGAACAAGGCAGGGTCAGCAACAGAGAATGAGTCCAAAAGGTTAGCTGGAGAGAAACAATCTGGCAAGGTGTGAGTGAACTGGTGAGGCTTATATAAAGTCCTGATCAGAGATTGGCTGAACACAGGTGACCACAGCTGAGGTGGGAGTGGCCAACAGGTGAGATAAGAATGAGGCAAACGATGACAGACAAACTGACAGAACTACAGCAGAGAGACCTGAGACAGACATGAGAGACTGAAAAAGAACTGAGGCAAGGCTGAACTAAGGCATGACAGGACTTAGACAGGACAGGACTGTGGCTGGCAGAACAGAGACAGACAGAAGCCATGGCAGATGACAGATTTATCAGTGTGAAAGCTTTGTATAGTGCATATTTTTGGGTTATGACCTATAATTTGGACAAAACAAGCAACTCCCATTTTGAGCTTGGGGAAAATGTGTGTCTTAACTATTTTCTGACACGTTATTGGCTAAATGTATTGATTAATCCATTATCAAAAAAGCAAGAATCAGACTGATTAATAATTAAAATAATTGTTAGTCACAGCCTCACAATATATATTACAGTATATTTAGAGAGGTTATCTGTTTGATGAATGAGCCAGAACAGTAAACAATAATGTTGTTTTAAATAAATCAGCTCATTTAAAGCCTCATAATTAGCTATTTAATTGTGGGAGATTCAAAGTGAAGGGAAGCAATTAAAACCAACACACCATCAAGTGTAAAGGGCCTCTGTCATTCATTACATTTATCATCATGCAGCACATCTCCAGCTAATTATTATTTTCATCAGCAATTAATCTATTACATTTTTGATTAACTGATTCATCTTTTACTCTATAAAACATCAGAAATCATCAAAAGATTTGCCATTTCCCAAGGCCCAAGCTGACGTCTTGTTTTGTCACCAACAGTTCAAAACCCAAAGACATTCTCTGTGTGACATGAATGAAAAATAGCGGAATCAATTATCAAAATAGTTGCCTTCATATTTTCTGCAGATCAATCCATTTCCAGGCCAAACATTTACCTCTGTCCACCTACTATCAAACATGACTGAAAGTGTATTTAAACACTTCTCATACGGCCTCTTTTCTTTCATTACAGCAGCTGAAACATGGCTCAATAACCTGCTTTCATCAACTCCAGTCAACAGGGAACTGTTGAGGAAAATGTTATTGTTGCCGGCTCGATCAATGCGAATGGGTATTGACACTGTTCCCTATGCAAACACACACACACACACACCACAAAAAGCTCTTGTTTTGTACTGGAGGCCATGTAGAGAGCAGATTCGCCTCTGTCACCACACATCCACCACATCTGCCCTGTGGCCTCCGATGACCTGCGAGCTGTCTCAGCTCCGGCCTGCAAAATGAAGAGAGGAACAAGGCGGCTTTTTTTTTTCTTTTCTTTTCTTTTTTTAAGGCTCAGAGCCTATTTTAAAACCGCAGCTGTCTGGAAAGTGGCAGGATGAGATGATGTAAGAAGGTTATCATCTCTGTAATTTGTGCTCATCCTGGCCTCCAGAGAAACAGGTGACTAAACAGCAGAAAAAACAGTCAAATCATTGCTCATTCAGTCAAACCGGTTTTGTTTTTAAAATTTAATCATGATGCCAATCCACAGCACACACATGCATCTGCAGAGGTTCCGTGTCCAGACTGTAGGCGGCGCTCTCAGCCCTCCTCCTCTAAATTAAAAGGCTCCAGCCAGGGAAGCATAATTGAATCGCAGCCTAACATCAGGCTGCAGCTTCTATTGTTTACTTATATAAGAATAAAATGAGCATCAGGAGCGAAAAGGTTTCAAACATCCAGCAGAAAAACTGGGAAACCAATGTTTGTTTCAATGCGTTAACTCCACATCAATTAAGATCACATGTGAAGCTGCAACACATGTGAAGAGAATTTTTTTAAAAACAGTGGTTAATTAAAAGGAAAAACACGACAGATGATTCACACACCAGCTGTTTTTCAAAATCAGCATTGAAACCATCAAGGTTTGCATGTGCTTTACCATCCATACTCATGTTTTCCTCTGAGCTAATGAAGAACAAACAAAAAAAAAAACAACAACGCACAAACAACAGGTTATTAACAGACCCCGTGCCTCCGCTCTCGCTCCCTCCGGGTTTCGCGTCCGCTCCCCCGGCTTCTCGCAGCAGCCGCAGCCGGAGTCCTTCCTGGAGGTTGGTGTCTGCCCGGCCGGAGCTGCTCTCTCCTCCTCAGCCCGTCTCCATCAGACACAAGGAGGGAAGCCCCGGTGCCGTCCTGCTCCCGACCAGCAGCAGAGGAGGAGAGGGAGCGTGGATGGATGGGTGGAGGAGGAGAAAGGAGGAGGAGGAGGGGGGAGGAGGAGGAAGAGGAAGAGGGAGGGGGGATGATGCCTCTGGCTGCTCATCTTTTGCAATCAGTCTTTTCAAAGGCACCATTAAAGTGGAGGATGAGAGCATCAAAAAACATGTGCAACAACTTTCTTTTTTGTCATGCTGAAGATAGTTTGAGCTTTAAATTATTGAGTGTTTTTGTTTTAAATATCAAACTGGGATTCAAGTTTTTATTATAAGTGGGGAAATACAAAATTTCTAAAATAATATAAATTTTTGGTACACATTATTGAGACATGTCAAACTGGGATTCACATTTTTATTATAAGAAGGAAAAAAATGTATGAGATTTTAAATAATATAACTTATTATACAGTAGCGATGCACCAGAAACAGAAATCCTCTCTTTACAATAGATTTAAAATCGTATTCAAATGACACAGCACAAAGACAAGTGCGAATGTGACAGTGACAAAAAAAAAATCACTTGAATTCTCAGTTGTGCAAATAAATCCCAGGAGGTCCTGCAGGAACATGATAAAGATGTGATTTTTCCTTTTTGAGATTCTCTCTTCGTGTATCTCCAGTTTTTGCCATTATCTCCCATATAGCATATAGATAAGGAAAACAGTGGGAAGAGAAGGGAAAAAAAGAACAATAGCGGAGGAAAAATCAGTCTCTGTGGAGCCTCTGTGTGACTGACAGTTTTATCAGTTCAGTTCAATATGCTAATGCTCAGAGCTTGAAGGGGGAAAAAATAGGTGCCAGTGCGGTGTCAGTGTGGTGTCAGCAAATCATTAAGTGTTACATTCTGAATCTCTGCCATGAATTCAAAGTATATTGCTGATGTTCACAACATGCATTAAGCAAGGGGACAACCGTTTCAATTAACAGAGTAAAAAAATAATTGATAATGTGGTGCAATGAAGTCATCAGTTCCTTGTATCCCTGCATGGCGAAATCCCTTTATAGCTTCTCTACCCACTCCTTTTTAGTGTGTCATACTTTATGTCCACTTGTCCCTCAGGCTATCTACGCTAACATTATTGTAAGGTTAATGTCACATAGTGCCCCCTGGGTAATGCACTTTATTTAGGGCCATTATGAATCGCCCAGAAAACCTGATATGGAGAGGGCAGGGAAGACCGGCAGCTTGTGAGAAAAAGAAAAAGTCATAGTACAGCAAAGAGTCAGTGTAGAAGTCTGTTCTGGTAAAAGTAAGGTGGGGGTCAGGTGAAGCATCTCAGAGGGTGACTGGTTGGGGTTTAAGTTGGCTGCAGGTTGAGGTAAGTGAAACACAGGGAACAGGCTTTGACACTACACCTGTGCTGTGTACTAGTGAGTATCAGCCCACTTGGAGTATTGTGATTGCACACCCACACTCTTTCCATAGAGGAGCACAGCCAGTTGGGAATAAACTAAACGGCATAGCTGTCCTCTTTAGCTGTGCTGTCAGTGCATAACAGACCAAGGATCTGCTGCTTCAGCTGCATTACGGCGTGTGAGCTTGTCAATATGAATCCCACTCTTAGTGTCACCGTCTTTGCAAACTGTCTAATAAAAAGAAAAACACTCCCCTAATGGAAAATTCAGCTCACCTAAATTTTGGCTCAACATCACAGATCGCATCAAAGATGAGCTGTGTCACATGATGTAGTGCATCACACAAAAGGTTTATCCCATCAGAATACTGAAGCTGCTCTCGGCTGAATTTTAGCATTTACAAATAATGTCAGGCTGATGTTTTAAAGATTATGTGCAGACAGAATTTCCTTTGATATTCTGGATTGCTATTTCTAACATCCTGCGTACCAGCACATGCTGTACAGGGCAAAAATAATCCAGCAATGTCAGTCATGATGGGAGAAGACTCACAAATTAAAGAGAAACTGCATAGGTCTGAAACACATAGAAATATTAAAATGTGTTGCGATTAAACTCATTCAGTAGATGGACATTGGCACATACTTATGACTTAAAATTAGTGAAACAATAATTACACACATAATACGTTTATCCAAGCAAAAATAATCACTTTTCATCATGCATTTTCTTTTTCACCACACAGGACTCTATACAAAATTTTACGTCATACCCAGAATTAACCGAAGTCTTGCACACGAATCAAAATCACATGCTCCAATAACCTAAAAACATGAACAACATAGCATCACAAGAGATTAACAATTTCATATCAGATAAAGAAGCCTGCCATGTCTTCGTCATACAGAATGTTTCTCACTATATGCAACAAGAATATGAACCAGCATGGAATCAAAAAACAAAACACCCAACACACTAATACAGCAAAAAACAAAGCTGTCTTCTTAACAAGTACCGTCATCTTTTAAAGCTGTCACATCATCATAAAACATCTGCATGCTAGCAGTCTTCTTCTCCACTTTGTTGGTGCATTGCAGCTGACAGGAAAAATGGCTTAAGAGCGTGGGAGCAGAGGAGAAAACAGAGAGAGAACAAAAGGGGAGCTGTGGTTTTGTAGACCCGGTCAGGGGCGTAATCCTGGGATATGAGGTTACGGTTAGACAAAGTGAATGGAGGATAGGTGCAACTGTTTACATCATGGCTTATGTCTCACAGTAAAAGTTCACTCTAAGTCCAGATGAGGACAATATAATTCATCTACACAGAATGTACTGGTGTGCTACCATCACCTGTTGATCAGTGGATTAGTGTCAAACCATTGGCTGGGTTCTACCACATCTCCTGTGTGATGTCATGTATAAGACAAACAAAATGGAGAGCCACTCATGTAAAAGCAGCTCTGGGCCTATCGGAGGTCACAGGAAAGCTTTAAATAGAGTTCTGCTCTCTGTGTGATGGGAATCAAAAACTGAACTTGGAATTCAAACACTAACACTCAGTTCACCTTCGATCCCAGTCAAGTTTAAATACTCATGATAAGTACACATTTATACATAAGTTATACATTATTACCAAGTTATTTCCAGTTATTATTATATGAGTATTAGATTAGTTAGTTAGTTACAGTAGCAGTGACAAAAAATAGAAACCAATGAAAGCCAAAGACATACTTGGAAATGCTGAGCTGTCCAGACAGTGAAGCAACACTAATCTGTGATTTATCAGCCAAACTATTCTTTATGAGACACACAAACATATCGTGTGACACAGCAGGCGTTCTGAAGCCGGACCAGAAACACGTTCTTGAGATGAATTTAATCTGCATGAAATCCACTGGATGGTGGGGGCATTGTTTTCTGGTTGTCTGCCTGCTGCTTATCTCTTTAGCTGGCTGTTTGTTTACCTGTCTGCCTCTTGCTTTACCTGTCTGTCCAAGTTATAATTGAGTTGCCAAATTTCTGTCTGTCATCCCTGGACCTGTCTTGCCCTCCTTTTGGCTGTGTGCCTTGCTTTCTCTCACTGTCTGCCGTTTTTTGCTTCTTGCTCTCTGCTGAGCTTGTGGGAAAGCTCGCAGCTCCGGATTTATGCTGCGTGTTGAATAGTAATAGTTTGTCATGTTGTTTTAGCCTGCAGCGATTCGACCAGAAAAGAATGAGTTACTGTCAATTTGCTGGTGTGTGTGTGTGTGTGTATGCGCATGTGTCCCATAAATATTTTCCCAGCAGCTCTCTGTTATGAATGTGTAAAAAGGTCAGACCATGTTACGCCTCCCTCACTCAAATGGAATTATTTTTCGGTATAACCAACACCCTGTGGGACTGTACTGACAGGAGTGTCTGTAAGTTTGTGCAAGTGTGTGTGCAAGTACTTCCTTTTTATTAAAAATTGCAACCTTTTTATGTGTGTGTGCATTCATTTTATATATAATTTATTATGTGTACAGCCTCTATGTGCTCACTAACACTAGCTTAGAGGTGGTGCGTGTGTGTTTGTATGCGTGTCTATCCCTCCATCCACTCATCCATCCCTCCTTCCAGCCTGGTAAAGATGCTGAGCCTCAACGGCGTCTATATTTAGCTGCCGGTTCAATAAATGACGGCAGAGCCACAGCACCATGACTCTGCATACTGATAGTAACACCGCCCATCACCACCTCCGCTCACCTCTGGAGAAAGAGATAAAGAAAGACGGAGAGAGAAATAGAAGACGAGAGGCAGAGAAATGGGCAGATTAAAGAAATGATGACGAGAAAAATGAGAGCAAAGCCACCAAAACGACAAAGGAGAAAAAAAAATCAAAGGCAGAGAGAGAGAGACAGCTGAGGCCTTAATCCTATCACACGGTGAGAGGAAGACAGGAAGGAGCGAGAGAAACAGGCACCGGGAGGAAGAAAAGGAGGAGGTAATGATGTGCGAGGCAGGCAAGTGAAGGAGAAGAAGAAGGAGAAGAAGAAGGGGGATGAAAGGAAAGAGACAGGTGTAAATGCAGAGGCAGAGGGATCGAGGGACGGAGACAGATGGAAAGGGGTGTGTGTGTGTGAGAGAGAGAGAGAGAGAGAGAGAGAGAGGAGGGTGAAGAAGAAGGAGGAGGTGGAGGGTTCACACAGGCAGAGATGAAGATGGAGGGACTGAAGGCTGGATGAAGACAGAGAGAGAGAGAGAGAGAATAGCTACAGCGTCTGAGCAAGGAGAAGCAGAGAGAAATGAGTTTCTTACAGACAGAGAGACGGAAAGAGAATCGAGAAAAAGTTGACAGAATAGAAAGTAGAGAAAGATGTAACAGACTGCAGCTTTTTCCTCAGCGAAAAGTGCAGAGTGCTCGATTGGTGTGCGATGCAGGCGAGTGGATTTGGAGGGAAATGAAAGCAAAGAGGCGTACAGAGGAGGCGGGGAACAGGTACACTGAGGAAGAAAGAGTCAGAGAGACAGAGAGTCTATTGACACTATTGAGATGTGGAAAAGAGAGAGGGAGAGCGAAATGGAGACATGTGGTGAAGTGCTGTGGCCTGGAGAGAGAGGTCAGGATTGACTCAGCGGTGTTACACCAAATCCTCTGACCCATCACAATCAGTTGCTTTACCACATTTTTGATAGCTGTTGGTGCCTCCATTGGATTTAATAGTTTTTGTATTTAAAAAAAAGATTAATACCATTGTGATGTCAGTCTGTAAATATAATGCAAATAAATCCACATACCTGCTCGTTAAAAGCTCACAGATCAGCACATCAAATATATTGTTGACAGATTAAAGAAAAGGCCTGTAGCATTTTCAGATGGCATGTGAGGCTAATTTTAAGGGTGGAGCGACTGCACCCAAAATCAATGGCAAAATGAAAGTGGGCCAGACTCCCAGGTCAGCATAAAAGAAGGAATCCACACAAGAAAATGTTTCAACTTGAGCAAAATAAAAATTTGCTCCTATCCCATGATGCCATGAATCTGCTTAAGAAATGAATGGAAAAAAGAAATGTAAACAAACAAATGGGGGTTTCAGAGTTCTGAGATCAGCCAGAGCTGAACACACTCACACACATGGTTGGTGTGTATGTTGTTGGTTTAACATCTGTGTAATTGACATACTGGCTGCTATAAAAAATAAAAAGAACATTTCAAAGGTAATATTACAAAATTTCTAATTGGGTCACAGAATCTGACGAGTCCCACAATTTGTTGGGGACTGGCTGTTGTCTCCATAACATGACAGTGGATACAAATCTCTCAAAGTATCAGTAATATAGATGCATACACACAAACACAGATACACAGATGTACAGATGTGCTCTTCTCTTTCTGTACAGTAGATTGCACAGATGCACACTCACACCAGGCGCATAATCTCTCACAAGCACAAATTATCTCTGTATCTTTTCCCAGGACTGTTGCATAAAAATGCACACACACTCAGAGTACACACACACACACAGTCTTACACACACTTACGCTTTAAGTAGCCGTGAAAACTGGATAGCGCCTTGAGCACTTGGAAAGCACTTGCTGTAAATCCACACTATTGTTATGTTTGGCTGTGATCTGTTCTGGGCTGCAATTACATGACAACAAAGGCGTAGCGCGACATCTTTTTCTGTCTTTTCTCTCTGTCTCTGTGACACACAAACACACTTACACTACACACATACATTCACAACACATACAGGCCATGCGTTCTTACAGGGCCGCCTATTGACTATGTTCGTCTTTTGTACTGTCGTGGAAATTCTGCATAATAGAGATGAATTTCACAAAGAGAATCATCTTTCATGAGTGTATTGCAATATTCAGTCAATTCTATGTAAATGGATCGCCGAGCTTGTTGGGCTAAGGGACGCTGCATGAAGATAAATGATCGTATTTGTACAAGCAATTTCATACGTGCGTCACAGAGGCCAACATATTGTCCTTTAATTGATACACAGTTGCTCTTTGTTCATTCATAACTGCATCTCTCTTTCCTTAGGGAGCTGTTTACTCTGCCTGTATCTACTGAGAAAGAGCTGAAGGACGAGTCTCATTCAGCTTTGCCTCCAACATTTCCCACCTGTTGGGAACATGTTACACCTGATCATCACATCACATGAGCACCTGATTAGAAACATAATACAAACATCATATTGAGATATAACATATTAATCATGCTAATATTTATGCTAAGCTAAAATAACCAGCTGCTGGTTGTAGCTATACAGGTATGAGAGTATTATCAATCTTCTCATCTTTCTTTGCATAAGAATGCGACTAAGTCCATCCATCCATCCTGAAGTTCAAATGTTGAACTAGTCCTTTAACTGAAGTACGCATGCATAGATAGATAGATAGATAGATAGATAGATAGATAGATAGATAGATAGATAGATAGATAGATGCAGACGAAGGCTGAGATAACTCTATTCATAGCTCTGCTGCTCTGTTTTGTTGTTTCCTTTTCAAATGTGATCCATGAGCTCTGGAGCGGTTTGTCTGTGTGTGTGTGTGTGTGTGCGTGTGTGTGTGTGTGTGTGTGTGTGTGTGTGTATTTGTCCATGTGAGCTTTCTCTCTCTCTCAGTTCGAGCTTTCAGAGCTTTGCTAAGCACAGTGTATACTTGTGTGTGTGCGCGCGCACACACACACACACACATCCTTAACAAATCCCTGCTGTAACTCCACGCACCATGTAACCAAAGCTCAAAGACACTCAGAGAGCAAGAGTTCAATTACTCCTCTCCCTCTCTCTCTCTCAGTCTCATTATCATTGTCTCCATCTTACAGCCGTTGTTTATTAAAGGTTGCCATGTAACCACCCGCCGCCTCACCATTTCAATTACGTAGCTCTGTTTGTGTGTGCACAAGCATTTGTGTGTTTTGTATTGTGTGTGTGTGTACTGTAATTTTATTTTTCTCTGCCCTCAGCTGCAGTATTTCACAGTAAAGCAATAGCACCAATCTCTGTGTAATCTGCTGCAGAGGTTTAAGGTCAGGTTGACTTCACCCTCCTCTGCCGCACAGACGACGGTCATTTTGTCCTGCAGTGGCCAGTTAGGAGACAAACAACACTGAGACAGAATTTTATAACAATTCAAATTAAACAGGAAGAGTCTACTATCATAATGCCAGCATGCTAACATGCTCACACTGACAATGCTAACATGCTGATGACTAGCAGGTGTCGTCTATCATGTTCAACAGCTTAGTTTAGCATGCTAATATTTGCTAATTAGCCCTAAATGCAAAGCACAGCTGAGGCTGATGGGCATGCCATTAGTCTTGCAGGCATTTGGCCATAAAAGCATTGGACAATTTGACATTTTGACCTAATGATGGTGTTACAGAAAACGTTAAGGGATCACTTAAGTGATTACAATTGATCTGGGGGGAAACATGAATG
The DNA here is from genome assembly GCA_037975185.1 of Centropyge bicolor. NCBI lineage: Eukaryota > Metazoa > Chordata > Actinopteri > Pomacanthidae > Centropyge > Centropyge bicolor. The sequence goes on along the minus strand of JBBMOC010000022.1, from coordinate 264,037 downwards.
TCTGTCGCAAATTTCATGCCAATCCATCCAAGAGCTGTCAAAACATTTAAATCAAAACCACAAATTTGAACCTCATGGTGCCCAAGGAAAAATCAGGGGATCAACAATGCCATTCAAGATTCATCCTCTGGGGATCAACAATATTTAGTCCAGAGCATCATAGTCTGAGCTACTGTGGCTAAAAAGGTATGAAAGCTGGTAAAGGGTGGACAGTGGTTCTTTTCTTTTAGGCATCCACACTGTCTCTAAATGAATGTCTGCAATAATAATGGTAATATTTAGTGATATACAATAAGTACCATAAACATAAGCTTAAATACATCCAGCTCTTTATCCAATGGTTTGTGCAGTTACATTTTATAGACAGATAGCTGCATCATTGCAGTAACAATACAAATTTATGTTGGTTATGCTTTAGGACAAAGTGGAGGATAAATGCCGTAGACAGTTTCTGCTCAGGATGAGGATGCATGAGTACATATTTAAAACTAGAAGGAAAAGTGTCTACAGAATAATTGATGAAGTATTAAAGTGGCTCTATTAGCCACTTCACTTTCCTTCATCATTTAATCAAGTGTGAGTGATAAAGTCGGAGCCCTAGAAAACCCTTGGATAAAGCAGCTTATTTAGCAATTTGTAAATTAAAGCAGCTATAATCAATATTTTTTTATAATGACAGTGTATCAATTAAATATGCGCAATGTGAAAGTGGTTGTTTGTGATGAACTCACTTCCCCCGACTCTGTAGTTCCCCTCAGCTCTGCAGAGCAATTTTAGCAACTATAATGCTTTGGCTTTTCATTTTCAGTTGCTGTTATCAGTGGAAAAAACCTCTAAAACATTTGTTAACTGCTAAAGGGACAGACAGGCCTAATGCTTTGTATACATAATAATCCTAAACCCCTCCCTACGTGACTCTCAGTATAATGTAGTCTAGGGCTGCACATACTAATTCATTATAATATAACAATTCTTTTTTTCAGTTAGTCTATTCATTTAATGTCTAAATTACTGATTATTGTAAAGATGAAGTTTTATGACCGGATTAATAAAACAATTAACTCACCCAATTATTTTATCCCAATGATAGATCCAGATCTCAAATTCAAAAGGATTGCTGTGACAGTGATTCATTTAATTCATTTCAATTGATTTAACTACTTCACATAAAACTTAAAATAGTTATGACTTGGTATCATTTCAGCATTGGAGTAATATGCAGTGAAGATCATCACTATAAAAGAGGGGAAAAGATATGATATATTAGTGTTGCGTTCACTGCTTGTTGGACAGAGCTCAGCTAGCCGTTTCCCTCTGCTTCCAGTCTTTATGCTAAGCTGAGCTAATTGCCTCCTGGCTGCAGCTCCATATTGATGCTTTGTGTTTTCGAGCAGTTTCTCAAGGTTAAGTGAGAATTCACCTGGGTGCCAAATAAAGAAAAAAGGAGAGCAACATCTTGACCCATATTCAGGCTGCTGCTTGTTCATACCACCTTCTACAAATTACTCTACAAAGGTTTACTGCAGGTTTGTCTGTCATTGTGCTGTTTCGTATTCTGCAGAAGTGCCACTTCGATTAGTCAGCGTGCCATTAGCACTATTGCGTTCAAGTGTGCAAGTGAATGTGAATGGGAATGTTTGATTTAGTGGCTGAAGCCATTATCGCTGAGGAATGAAATGGTCCCTGTGGAGTGTTTCTCCACATGTAGTATCTTCTTTCTCTCTCTCTCTTTATTCATCTATGTCTGTCTAATATACACACACGCACACACACACACACACATTTCCTCTGGGAACCTCATCAGGCCAGCGAGCTCCTTTTAGCAGCTCCCATGGTGATCTCCATATCTCTAATGAGATTACTGTAGTAATAGGAGAGTTGATAAACCCATTACCCACAAACCACCCTTCCTGCCTGCCTGTCTCTTTGAATATCTGTCTGCTTGTCTGTCCACCTTTGAGCTCTTGTTTTGACTAGTTAGAATTCCAAGTCAGTGTATCCATAATGTAGTTTTGACTAGTTGCAATTTTAATGACTGATATCTACAACTCAGTTTTGTTTGGTTTTTTTGCTTGCAATGTTAATTCATGATATCAACATTTAATTTCTTACTAGTGGAAATGCCAATTAGCAATATTGACAGTTCAATTCTTTCTAGTGTTAGTGTTCATTATAAATATCTATAATTTCATTCTTATTAGTCAAAATTAAACAATCAATATGTTGGCTTGTAACTAGTAACAATGTAATTTCAGGTATTTGAAATGTAATTGTAACAAGTCAAACACGTTTTTCTACTAGTTATAACAGTCATATTTGAGATATCTGCAATTCCTTTTATAACAAGTCAGAACTGAATTTTAGGAGTCACTAGTAAAAATGTCCTTGTAGAAATTTTAATTGATGTATGTACATTTCCACAATGAATAAGGTCATTTGGGCATAAAATGATTTTGGCATCAAAATGCAATTGTTGATATCTGAAATGATAAATAACATTTTGACATTTCAATGTTGCAAAAGGATCGTGACTAGTAACTAGTAGATGTGTGAAAATTCATTTGTACAAATCAGTATTTATTATTCTTATTAGTGAAAAAAGAATTACTGATGTCTATGATTAAATTAAAAATCTGTGCATTGGTTCTGGCTAGCTGAAATGTAATTTCTCCATGTGAAAATCTATTTGTAACATGTACAGTGGCTTTGCAGATATCTCAAATTAACAGTTTAAGAAGTCAAAATGATATTTTGATATTTTGACATGTCGAAATCCCATTTCCAGAAGTAAAAGCTAAATCGCAACTTGTCAGCCCAACTGATTAAATTTTAAAAGGGTTTGCCATAGGAGATGACATTCATGACAAGGAGCCAGTTAAGAGAAAAAAAAGAAGAGAGGGCCAAAGAGCAGGAATAGAGAAGAGAGAAATCAATGCGGAAGAGAGGAAACAGAAAGTGTGAGACGGTTACAGATGGGGAAAAAGAGAAATCGCTGAGAGAAGGGCAGAGAAAAAAAGTGTTGATCATAAAAATCACACAGGGGAAAAGTCTAAAATATGAAATGAAAGATGTGGCATATGAAGGATGGATGAACAGGGAGGGACAGTGGAGAGTGGTTGTTTAAAGGTCATGTGTATTAGAGAGCCGTGTGCAGAGACATGGGCTCTGTCCCCTCCTCTTTCCTTTATCCTTCATCTCCCTCCATCATTCTCTTTCCACTGCCAGTTTCCCCTTTTGTACTTACAGTCCTCATGTCTTTGCTTCCCTCATCCTCTTTCATCCCTGTCTCCTCTCCCTGTCTGTCTCTCCTCCCCCTTTGCACAGACCAGCTTCCTCCCTCCCCCCATCTCTCGTTCTTTCTCCCTCTATCTCCCTCCATCAGCTTCAAAGAGCTGTCTCTGGCGCGGACCTCGAGGGCACCTGCCTCTTGAGGTGGAATAAAATCATCCGTCCCCTAGTGTTTTTGTCTGTGTGCGTGCATGTGTGTGTGCATGTGTGTGTGTGCGTGTGTATGTTCCAGCTGGTACAGACTCTGAAGTGCAGTGAGGCCCAAGGCAGCTCTATAACAGTCAAAACCAATAAACAACAGGTAAACCTGGACCACAGGGTCATTTCTGCCTTTGGGTTTACTCTCTAAATGAGATTATGTTATAGTGTTGCCTTGTAACCTTTACAGCCCAAATTAAATCTGCATGCATGTGTGTGCTTGTCGGCCTCTGCATGGTTACTGAGTGTGTCAGTCTGTCATTGTGTGTTCACTTCTCTGTATGTCTGCATCTGTGTGTGCATGTGTGTGTTTGTGTGTGTGTGTGTGTGTGTGTGTAGGTGTTTGATGAGTGCAGCTGGGAATCTGCCACCTCTGGGGGTGTGTGCCGGCTTCTCAGCAGCACAGAGCGAGATTGGATTAGAGGTTCTCGCCTGTGCTGTGTGTAAATCAGACAGACGCAAGATGTTGGTTCAACCAAGTGCGTGACCTTCGTGAGAAGAGGAGACCGGAGGAGTAGTGTTGCCAGACTGGGATGTTTTCTGTCCAATTGGGTGATGTTTCAATTGATTTTGGGAAGCTTCTGATCATTTGTGCTATGTTCTGTTTTGCATTTAAACTTTGAAGCTGCACTAATCAGTGTTTTTATATTAACAATGAACCTCTTGTATGTGAAATATGTCGCTTGTAGTGATGAACCTACAGAAATTTACACTTTAATTTCACACTTAAAACCACTGGGTTAAAATTGGACCCAAAAGCAATAAGGTCTTTGACCGACTGTTGGTATTATTCAAATATAATTGATGGGTTAATGGATTAAAACAACCCATCTGTTGGGTGGTTTTCTATCAATTGGTACTGGGTAAAATTAATCCAGTATTTCATTGTGCAGAGCTAAGAGTGTGGCTCTCTTAGGCTAAGTTCATCATAACAACTCAAGGTGATAATATAATGTCAGTTCATTAGCTCTAAGTTGGACACCTTTTAAAAATGATATTCATTTCCAGAGTCATAGTTGTGTAATATATTTTCTTTACATAGAAACGTCCATCTGTTCATATAATTTATTCATTTTCAGTAAAGTAGCTGTGTTTTCATGTTCACCTAAATGTATAGCCTCCTAATAAAAGAGAAGAGTGAAAGTGCATCTTCAGAACACTTTATTTTTCTTCTTCCGCTCATATTCAGCCACATCAGAGACGCTCTGAGCACCAATCTCCCTGCCAGCACCATGGACATATGTTGTGTAGATGCAGGTTCAGTGTGTGTGTTTAATATTATCATATCCTACTGTTGGATGGGGGAAAAATCTGGCAACAGAGAAGAGAAGAGAAGAGAAGAGAAGAGAAGAGAAGAGAAGAGAAGAGAAGAGAAGAGAAGAGAGGCATTTGGGTCACCATGCAGGAAAGAGAGCTGAATCATCAACATCAAAGACTAAACCTGGTAAAGACTCATCCATGTTCAACACACATACACACACAATGTACTCATGTATCCACCTACGTAACCCCACCCTCCCACACACACACAGACACTCACACAGATACACACACACACACACACACTGGCTGTCTCTGCCATGCGACATAAACTGCATGTACTCTACTCTAACTATAAAAAATTAACCAAATTAGAGAGGGAGGTGAATAGTAATCAAAAGTGTGTGTGTGTGTGGTGAGTGGGAGAACGAGAAGCAGAGAAGAAGATAAAGAGGAAAAACAGATGGGTGGGTGTTGGACATCTATATGAGTCCTCCATCTAATGAAAGTCATTAGAGTGAAGCAGGAAAATCAGTCTAATAAAGGAAAGAGGTTGCTGCTCAGTCTTGGATGAAGGCCAAAACCACTACTACACACCCTAATTCACTCGATGTGTGTGTGTGTGTGTGTGTGTGTTTGTGTGTGTGTGTGTGAGACAGAGAGACAGATGAGATAGAGAGGATTGTATTGATCGGTGGGTGTAGAGAGGGGACCTGCACTGCCACAGCACCACCTCTACCACTCACACACAAACACAAACTCCTGCCTGAATAAGATCATAACTACAGTATATCTCAGGTATATTATGTACAGCAGTGCTACTGGCTGTTGTGTTGCTCATTGATCGGCTGCTTGCTCTTGAAAAAAATGATCTCTCTGATAGAGCGTCAGGAGACACTAGTGTAGTAAACCCTTCAGGTCATGTTGTGGTGCTTTGTAAAGGAGAGAGAGCTTTAACATGGGATTGCACATAAACAAACAAACAAAAAAAACAGAGCAATCCGAACATACATTCAGATACCTATTTACACTCCTACTAGTCCTTTCAAATCAAATTGTGATTTTGAACATATGTTAATGTATAAATGCAAAACTCTGATACAAAACTGTGAAGCTGTATTTAAAAAAAAAAAAAAATCTTTATGTATTATCAATTGATTTCTGTACACTCAATACGAAAAACAAAGCTGTGTGTCCCAAACAAAAGAGCACGCTAGGGCAGTGGTTCCCAACTCCTCAACCATCTCTATAATAGAAATTAACTACAAACTAAACATAAAGTTGAATCAACACCTTTTTAAATACAACAAAAGTGGAACATTGTAACCTTTGTGAGTAGAGAATTCATTGCAGGACTGCTGTGTTAGTTACTTAGAACATGAATGGAGGGGAAGTAAACCTAGTTTGTTTCTCCTAATTGCCGTCATCCTGTGTGTTTTACTGTGATTGAAAAGCTTTTTGTTCTAATTATATAATTAAAATCAACAAAACATGACATAATAATAATAATAAAAATAATTGTTTAATTTAGACGTGTGGTTTTGTTTCTTCTGCTGCCCTCTAGCGGCCAATTTTGTTCAGTCATTCACATTTACTCTTCGATCCGTACATCCTGGCCACTCGGTACTGCGCATGTGCATCAGGTCACTGATTCGGTAACCCAACCAATGACGCTGTAGGGCCGAACTCTCACACATGCGCAGCAACTCTTACATCCGATATAATCCTTTTCCTAGGATGGTGAAGGTAAACCCGCCCTTTTCTGCCTCTGGTTGGCTTATCCTGATATTCCTAGCCTCATTCTAACCAATCTTAGTTATCATGCCAGCAAAGGCAAGGAATACTAGCCAATCACAGGCAGAGTAGGGCGGACCATGACGTCGCCATCCTTGAGAAACTTTTTTTTTTCTTCCGGGCCGAATAATTCCCATCATTCCCTGCTTCGAGCCCTCTGCACCAGTCAAGATGGCGGACAAACCAGGTAAATAGCGTGTCCTCTGCTAAAAAACATCACAAATATTCTCTGTAATATGATTTGTTGTTGGAATATGTTCACGTCGACACAGACGGCGTATTTTTTTCTGTCAGACAGACCGTTAAAGAGTAATTTGAAGGTCTCTGTCTGACTGAAGGCCGCAATCAACCCTTTGAGTTGCCTCAAGGACTGCGTGTCATTGTCAGTTTTCAGTTCAAATTCATCTGCAAGTTGGTTTTAGACATTTAAGTGTCATGTTCAGTCATCAGAAATTTTCGATTTGACCTTCAGTTTGGACGAAGCTTTTGTACAAATGTTGTCTTTACATATATGAGTTGAACTGTTGTGGCTAGCTTGCACGGTAGCCTTCGGACATAGCACCTGCACGAAACTCAAATATTCTCTGGTTTAGTTTAATCTTAAAATAAATTAAGCGTTAAACAATAAAACACAAAGTTCCTTCTTTGCCTCACAGTGTGTTTTGAACGCTGGGGCAAGAGTAATTCATTCAGAAGTATTGCAGTGCAGCTACACATGTCAGTTGTGGCCCCACAGTATAAAATTAGCTTGGTGGAAAATAACAAGCAAGTCAGTTGATGTAAGTGTAAATCTGAGCAGCTGCTGTTTCATTTACATATTTATGTATTGCATACTTTTGCTTTATGACTTTTCAGAGGACGAAGTTGTCCACTTCTTTGCAGAATGTAGGGCTGCAACAATAGATTATTCTCAGTACAAGTGACACATCAATTATTCTGCAGATTATGTCTTAGAATTAGATCTGTCTAAAGTCCAAGGCGATATTTTTGCATTGCTTGTTTAAAAGACAAATATGTTTAATAACACTTAAGACAAACAAAAACCACACATGTTCAAATTTGAGAAGTTGTTTTTTGCTTGAAATAAAAATTTAATTTCGATAATCAAATAATCAATTAGGTGATCAATCATTTTAGCTGTGGCAGATTTTAATTATTTTTTAAGCTAAAGATATTGTTAGGGCCTGGTTTCCTTAGTGTTCAATTATCCTCCTGCCTAAACCAGAGCACACTACTGCTTATTTAACTCAACACAACATGTAATCAAACTGTCCTTGTTGTCTCCACTTGTGACCAGTTGCCGTAGTTGAGAAGCGACTGATGGATGTGAAACTGGGTGAGCTGGGAACCTGGCTTGGGGGTCGAGACTTCACTCCCAATGGCCTCATCTCATCCACCCGCAGAGGTGAGGAAACCTGTTCTGACTAAAACTTTGCTGTGGATTTTTTTTTTAATAAAATGGGGGAACTCCCTGGTACTGATTTTGGTTTCTTGACTTCAGTCTCATCATAGAAAATTAGTGCAGTTTTTATGCCAAATATTCATGGAACATCCATGCTTGTGCTTTCAGTCTTATCAGCTTGTACAACATAATGTTCCCTGCTGTTTATTAGCAATGTCAGTTCAACATCTTGTTTAAGGGAATTCAGAAGCTATATTCACAAAACCTCACATAAAGTGAAAACACTTAGCTAGCAAATTTTAGTGTAAATTTAGGGACATTTAGGTAGATGACAAAAGGCGAGAAAATTCCCCTTTTACCATGTTCAATCACGTTAAATTCAGTGCATCTAGACTTGAGGATGATGCTGATGTTATTCAGCTTATGCTGTTGTGGTTAATGCTATTCTGTTTCGTGCCTCCTTCTCTTCCAGGGTATGAAAGATACTACAACAAGTACATTAACGTGAAGAAGGGAGGCATTGGTGGCATCGCTATGATGATGACTGGCTATGTGATCATCAGCTACATTTGGGATTACGAGCATCTTAGTAAGAAATTCAAACACTCACTTAGAATATTCTATCTTTTTATTATAAAGTTGTTTTCCTAAGAATAAATGTCACATCTCTGATCATGGATTTTTGAACTCCAATGCTTCTCTAACTACAATACCTCAATAATGTGGGAAAGCATTTAAACCTCCTGTTCTCTATCTTCTCTTCCAGAACACGATCGCTGGAGGAAGTACCACTGAGCCCCTTCTGCATCCATCAGACCATCAGGGGTTGAACTTTGTTTTCCCTTCTGCCCTCAGCTCTGTTGTGTTGAATATGTGACCATTGTGACCAATAAAAAAATATGAAGATTTATTATTGATATTGTGTGTGTTTAGTTTGTAATTCAGCAGTGTTAATAGCTACACTCTCAACGATCAGGAATGTAGATGCCCTATGTGGAAACACTCTCTAAACTGAGGCTACTTCACTGTTGTAGTGATGTGAATGCAAGTGTAACAGGTAAATCTGTAACAAGAACATTTACTTGTACACACTGTAAAGATTACTGACTGTGTACACAACAATGAAGACAGTCATACCTTTTTTTTTTGAGCAAAGCCAAACTTGTACCACCTCTTATGTACAATCTGAATGATCTGTGTATTTAGATTATACAGGGCCTCCATACACAACTTGTAAAAAAAATGAACTGCATCCAGGATTGAAAAATTTTTTTTTTTTTCAAAAAACCTTGAATTTGTAGTTTGAAATTTAAAATTTGAGCAGTGACACAATATGTCACAATATGATTTTAGATGAGTAGATTTGGGCTCTAATTCCAGTGGTTTGAGTATAAACAGCAATAATTTACATTCCCTCTAGCATTCATCACATTTCTGTTTATTTGATTTACAGTGTCAGATTTACTATTATCAGAATAGAAGCCCTGGTCTATTGTCACTGATGCAGTCACATGACCTGAGGAAATGTGAATATTCTGTAAGAAGCAGCAACATGTTGGGGCACTGCACCTCTGTTGGACCCTGGGTGTGATGTATTTAAATATTCAGTGTGCTGTACAGTACAAACATTGTAGAAAACTGTAGACTAACCCACAAGTAGTATCCACAGTAGGCAAAAAAATAGAAATATTAGATTTGTTTATCTTTTCCACTGCCTGTGTCTGTATAAATTCACCTTGAACTGTGACACACACAACTGTGGCAGTTAAAGTCTTTCAGCTTGTGGAGAAGGAGGGCTCCCTCTCCTCTGCTGCTCTTCCTCTCATCGCCTTTGCTCACATTAGGGGGAGGTGGGCTGAGCTGGAGCACTGTGGTGACCTCGAGGCTGTAGGTTACTGCCCACTCAGGAAGGCAAGATGGCCTTTAGTGCATTTGTTGGCATAGTGGCCCTTCTCACCACACTACAGGGAAGACAAAGAAGTTATTGGCTCCTTATTAAAAGCAAATGAAAGCTGGAAATGGCTCAAAAGATGGGGTGAGTCTGTGTGTGTATATTAAGGAGAAGTAATAATTGGACGTTCAAGTGTGTTCATGTTGCAGAAAATGAGCAAATTCTCATTTGAGAAGATGCAGGTTCATCAGCAGTCGCAACGAACAATTATTTTCATTACCTCCGCCAAGGAGGTTTTGTTTTTGCCGGCGTTTGTTTGTCTGTCTGTTTGTTTGTTTGTTTGTTTGTTTGCAACATAACTCAAAAAGTTATGGACAGATTTTGATGAAATTTTCAGGAAATTCCTTTTCTGGGACAAGGAACAAATGCTTACATTTTGGAGGTGATCTGGAAAACCGGCATTACGGAAATGTCGATTTTCGGGTATAACTATTAAACTAAAAATGATATCAATGTGATTCCAATTGCTAAGGGTATGTTTTCAGTGTCTAGGAATCCATTGAAATAGATAAATCAAAGGTAGGACTAATAATTTGGGGTGTAAGTCACAAGAAGCTGGGGGAACTGTGCTGCTTGGCGGAGGTCTGTGCTCTCCGAGTGCTTTTCTAGTTGCTGAATATTTTCATAATTAATCGATTAGTTGTTTGATCAGAAAATGGTGGAAAAACGTCCACCACTCAAAGATATTCAGTTTACTGTCAGGAGAGTAGAAGAAAAATACTCACATTTAAGTAGCTGGAATCAAATAATTTTGGTGTTCCAAAATTTTCTTTAAAAATTTCTCAAACAGATTAATCGATTATTAAAATAGTTGGCAATTCATTTTGTAGATGACAACTAATTTTGATTAATCTTTGAAGCCCCAATTAGCAGACTAATGTTCACACTTCTCACCTTGTAGCAGGTGACCTGGTCCAGCGGCCGAGGTCCTCTGTTACCAACCATGTTGTTTTGCTGAGCGGCGGCCATGGGTGTGTGGTTCTGTGGCCGCTGGCCCGGACTGGAGTTGGTCAGCTGGATTAGAGAGAGCGAGGAACGGCCGATGGTGGGCACAGTCTGCAGCAGGAAACACAGAGAAATCATTTAGAGTTTGATTTCTAACAGACTCTCTGAGATGAATCTACACTATATAGTGGTCTAGCGTTTACTCAAACAGATGTGTGGATTTGGGTGCTTGCGCATAAATCGTCTTACCTTTGTCTGGTTCTGGGTTTGCTGTGGTAGAGGAGGCTGTTCAGAAGCTCCCATGGGCAACTCAAAACGAGGGCTGTGAAAAAGATCTCACTGTTAAATCCATACAACTGTAAGGTCAGGTCTCCAATTATTTTTCTACTGCTGCCTCAATCTTTCAGCTAGAGAATATTTGATTAAATCACATAATTCATCTCATAAATAAGGCAGACAGAAATATTCCTAATTTGAAATCTAATGTTAAAACATGTCATAAGCAGTGCAATGTGATGCACCAAAACTATTTTATTATTTTGTAAACAAATGAAAAGGGTAACATACTGCATAAATTTACAGGATTTTCCTTCTGGACAGAAGCCCACCAGGTAATTCACACAGATCACCCTTCTCGTGTGTCTGTGTCTGCAGTCAGGACCTGAGACAAAGATGAAAGAAGATCCAAAACAGAAAGTAAAGAGTATGTTTAGGTGTTAATATCATTACTGCTGAAACGTTTATGTCCACCGCAGAGCAGCACTTACCGTGTTTGCAGAACCCTCGGTCGTACCAGGGACAGTCTTTGATCTTGGATTCTGGATCAATGTGCAGGAATGGACATTCCTTGTTGCTACACTCACCTGCAAGAGTCAACACAGGCACAAAACATGAACAGAATATTCTCTGGGCAAAAACTATCATCAAGCTCAGCTGTGTGGTTTTATGAAACACTGAGTCAACGAACCAAACTTGGAGTAGAAGTAGCATTCGGGCATCTTGGTCATGTCGTATTCATGGAGAAACTCGCACTGGTCTCCCTTCTTACACAGTCCTCTGAGCCAGTGCTTACACACCACTGTCTTCTCTCCACTGATATGACGGAACGGACACATCCCACCTGGAAACAAACAAATACAAAGTGGACAATGGCACAACTTTCCTAATTTACAGGACAATCAGTGTTTCATGTATATGTGTTAAATAGTGAAGGGAGGAATGTTAAAAGGAGGAACAGCAACAACGAGCAGGATGGATGTAAAGCTGGTGAGGCTGCTTTTCATTTTTATAAATATCCTCCCCTGAGTCTTAAACCAACAAACTTCCTTGGTATTTTTAAAAAGAAATATAAGATCAATCATTTTAATCTGGATTTTATTTTGGGGTAATCTAAACTTTTCAGCTCTAAATTTTTTATCTACCTATTAATACTTTTTCTGTGGGAATTATTTGTATTGATTCTATTATTTTATTTTATGGTGTATATATATTATTGTCAATAATGTTAATTATTATTTTCTTTTTTTGGCCAAACACTGTTTTTCATCCGTTGTCTAAGCACATCTTTGTTTGAGAAATGATAAACGAAGTTCTTCTTTTTCTAAATATCCTTATTATTATTACTATTGTAAGAACTAGCACCTCTCCAACATATCAAGTTAAAAATGCCTTTTATTTTTGCTCTTCTGTTTGGAGGGAAAACCAGTCATGTCATGAACAAATCACAAAAACAGACTGTTGTTCACTGTGACAATGTGCATGTCCATCCTTACAAATTAAAGCACAATTTAAAGCATTTAAATGGCTGCATTGTTGGAAATGTTGGATCCTGTGTTTTTGAAGCTTGACTCGTATTAGAGACTGAAAGTCAGGATAACTATTCCTCTGCTCCTTCAATTTTGATCTAATTTCTATTTTAATCTACCTCTTGTGAGTCCTCAACCTTCATGAAAGTGAAATACTGAATTTTTGGATTATCCATTTTAAAAAATAAGTTGTCATTCTACTGATTTCAAAATGTCATTGCATGAAGAGATAAGACCAATACAGTTGCTGAAATGTTTGTCATGTTGTGTTTTTACCTTTTACACAAGCTGCTCTCATGAAGAACTCACACACAGCAGATCCGGATTCTGCAGGGACACACATCAATACAAGCTCAGTAAAGAAATGGGACTGAGGATACACAAAGATACTAAGAACAGTCACCACTGTTCAGGTTCCAGTGTCAACCTGCCGTTAGCTACCATCAGTTCCACCTCTGATGATAGTTTACCTACAACGGCTAAGTACCTGCTAGCATCCAAACACTTACTGTCCATGCCGGGGAAGGGCAGCGGCTGAGCTCCGAGCTGCTGCTGCACAGCGATCTCCAGGTCAAACTTGATGTGATCCACGTTAGCCAGTAAGTCCTGCATGTCTGCGTTAGTTTGCCGAGCAACCAAATGCCAGTTTCGGTTAGCTAGCTTGAAGTTGAGTTAGTTAGCTAGCAGTTTGTCATCAGCCAGCTAAAGTGGCTAACGAGGCTAGCAAGGCTAACCAACAAGCTAAAAAAAAACGATCAGCAAGCTCCCTGATGTGAACCCACTATAGCTGCTGCTCTTTGTAGCCTTGCGGAGCTTCTGTAAAGAAAAGATTGGTGAAAATATTGCTCGGTCTGTAACTTGTAGTCAATCACGATCAGCTCCTTGTTGTCTCCTCTCTGGATGAACTGGAGGCGCGCAGACTGACCTTTGACCTGAAGGAGGCAAAACTAAACGATCATCGAGCGGTTCGATAAGCTCACGCTCACATTATGGAGGCCTCACTCATGATTTTAATTAATTTCTCAATAATATTTATGGGATAATTTAACTCTGTATATCAAAACGTCATAACAGGCTTTTAAGACACAAAAAAGGAATTTAGAAATATTGAGATCCCCAAACACACATTTCATTCCACTCAGAATAATTAGACTTTTTGTAATGTTTTTTTTTCTTAGAATATTCTTTAGATACAGATATTTGTATTTTACATGTTTTTTTCATCCTGTTAAGTTCATGCAAGATGTGTGTTGGACCTGGACGGTGTAAGGAAGGAAAGAGTAAATTTTGTTCTCATTTAACAATTTGTACTCTCAAATTAGTAATTGATGTTCATGTGCTTTTAGGACCTTAAGATCTGAAATTAATAATTTACTTGGAATTTAGCAGAACCTTATACCTTCATGTCATAATGTTGCATGCACCCTTCACACCCTCACTGTGTGCTTGTGATTTAATAGTTTTATTTCGACCTTGAATTTCATCCAAGTGTGGTTTTGAGCAAAATGTCTCCACAGCTACCATAAAATTCATATTCCCATCAGGATGAATTGCAACAACTTTAGTGATCTCACAACAATGTCAGCATGCCAACACACTAAACTAAGATGGCGAACATGGTAAACATCAGCATACCTTCATCACTGTAAGCCTGTTAATATGCTGATGTTTGCAATTAGTTCAAAGCCTTTGCTGCTAAGTACAGCCTGACAAAGCTGTGAAGGACTATGTTTGCAAGCTGTTACCATCCAATACAGTATGTTAGCCTCATGGTGATCCCTTTGTGACAATGTTAATATTAATATACAGAAAGGAACATGGATATAAAACTAATGTTTTGGTATAAAAGGAGTCTGTAGTATATAGTCAGGTTGAAAAATCATACACAGCAGCTGTTATTTCATTCGTTATGTTTCCTTTAATTAAATCTAACAATTGTGGTTTATTATTTATCATTCATTATCAGAGTGCTCATGTATCAAACAGTGAAATCAGTCATGCTTTGTCCTTCATTCTGCAGTACAGTAACTTTGGATTGTAAACTTGATACAAAAGAAATGGTGATTAAAGCTTAAAAGTCATTGTAACATTCAAGGCCAAATCTACAGTGGAAAGCAAAACCCAACCTAAAAACAGCAAAGGCACTGTCTATCTTTCCATTACAAAAAACCCTGTTCCGAGCTAAAACTGTGAAGTCATAAGGAAGTATCTTGATCTGAGCAGTGACAGATTTAATAGGTGTATATTCAAAACAAATATACACACAAAACAACACACTATCAAAACTGATTTGTTACAATCATCGGTCCAGAAGCCAGTGTATAAAGCAGCGCCCTCTACAGCTCAGGTAAGCCAGGCATGGGGAATTGGCCAGCAAAAGCCTCCACCTCTGCCCGGATTTCTGCTACTCGCTGCTGGAACTTCTCTCCCTGAGACAGTGCCTGAAGGAACTCTCGCAGAGGGGCCTTGGGATCCAGGCTTCCCTGCACCTCCAACGTCAGCACAATACCTGCAGGAGAAAGAAGAGCAGGCAGGGTTTTCAGAGCAATTTCATTTATGTGAGCTACATAAATTTCACGCAAACCTGAGCCAAAATCTCAAGATGAACTTATTGTTTTATCTTATCACTGAGTATATTACAAATTTCTACAGTTCAAGAGTTTGGACAGTTTAAGCACAACACATATTGCATTAGTACAATTGGATTTGGTTTTAGCAGATTCATTCAAGTGCTCAGTCTCTGCAACAGCAATGATGAGTTCAATGTAATGCTAACCATATTAGTCAACATTCAAACATAAAAATCTTCTACCTATGTGTTCAATATCAGGCAACAACTAGCAGCTATAATAATCATTAGTAACTAGTGGTTTTACAGGGCATTACCTTCAGTCATTTCCATACCAGTGACTGTACTCAAAAGACAGACTTAGAGTGGGGTATGACTTTAAGCAACAATAACCTAATACCTTGAAGTACTTATCTAAGAGAATGACTTTAATTTTAACTTGTTTTCTGTGGATTACCTCGATGAATGAATCCAGCCACCTTCCTGAAGTCATCTTCCACCAGACCTCTGGATGTTAGAGCAGGGGAGCCCAACCTCAGACCGCTAGGGCGCAAAGCACTCTTATCCCCTAAACACATGTATTTGGAAACATTAATGGCAAACAAAGCTGCATGTATTATTGTATATTAGTGCTAAAATACACACACTCATTCACACTACCTGGGCAGGTGTTCTTATTACAAGCAATGGCACAGGCTTCCAGAACCTTCTCAGCTCGTCCTCCATCAGTTCCTTTGTTGCGCAGGTCCAGCAGGATCAGGTGGTTGTCAGAGCCGCCTGCACAGGAACAGAAAAAGAGTATTAGAATCTATTAACCTGCACAGCTGAAAGAAAAAGTAACACTGCTACCAGCTCCAAGATGAAGGAGTTAGTCCCAAAAAGGGCAGCGACTTCAGTAGTGTGGAAGCAGTTTGGTTACAAAAGATCAGATGTACAACAAACCACAGTAATATGTAAGAAGTGCAAAAAGGCTGACAACATGGAACAATACAACTTATTTCACCACCTAAAGCAGAAGCACCCAGTTGAGTACAAGGAGAGCCAAAAATCCCGCTAGGAGAGCTCAACAGCAAATGTCAGTTCTAAACCAAGCAGACAAACTCCATTGGCTCAGCATAGCATCACCGAAACTTTGGCAAGTTGTACTCTGTATTTTGTCATATCATCAAGAACATCACTGCTGCAGAAATACCTGAAATTATTATTAGGGCCATATTGCCCAACTCTTGTGGCAATATGATCAGTCTTACCTGTGCCTTGTAGACTGCTAAAGAAAAAAATCAACAGAGTTGAAATGTCAATGCAAGATGCCATAGTAACTCAATTTACAGTATTCACTGATAATCTCTCTAAATGCTGAAAATTATACGTGGTGGCACTTACCAGTGACAATCTTGTAGCCGTGGTCAACAAGTGCACTGGACAGAGCTTTGCAGTTAGCAAGAACCTGCATCTGGTAGGCCTTGAACTCTGGTGTCATGGCTTGTTTGAGAGCTACAGCGACACCTGCCAGTGAAAAACATGACCTGAATGAGACAGATGCTGACATAATTGGATGACCGGCAATATGTAACTGAGTGGTAAAGAAAGAGGGACGTACCTGCAATGGCGTGGTTGTGTGGTCCTCCCTGCAGCCCAGGAAACACAGCCTGATTGATCAAGGACTCCAAGTTGTACAGAATCTCCTTCCCCTTAGCATCTACACTGCGCACACCTGGACGGGGAAAATAGAACGACAGAGGAGAGAAAAATGGAAAGCTGGAGAACTCACACAGAACAAATATTGACAAAATGACAGTGATGACAAAACAAAAAAGGCAAGTGGCAAAACTATCATTATTCCATTCCTACCTTTCCTGTAAAAGATGAGTCCAGCGCGGCAGCCACGCAGTGTCTTGTGTGTTGTTGTGGAAACGATGTCACAGTAGTCAAAGGGTGAGGGCACCACTCCAGCAGCCACCAATCCACTGATGTGAGCTATGTCTCCCATCAGATACGCACCATTCTCATTAGTGATCTGCTTCATGCGGGCGTAGTCAATGTTGCGGGAATAACAGCTTGTTCCTGGAGAAGAAAAAGAAACAGGTGTAAATGTGAGGTTTTTCCAGGTTCTTTGGATATAAATTCCTCCTCATTTCATTAATTTGTTGTTATTGTAACAGCCGAAGTCAGCATGTTATTTGTGGGTGTGTGTGTGTACTGAAGGACCTGCAATGATAATTTTGGGGTGGAACAGCCGAGCATTTTCTTGCAGTCTGTCATAGTCAATGTAGCCAGTTTCTGGATTCACCTATAAAAAAAAAAAAAGAAAAAAGAAAAAAAGACAATGGCACATCAAAAAACACAAAATTACTCTGACATCTCTCCACAACTAATGCATGCCTATAGGTCCTATCTGTGCATGTGTGCATTTTAGGCCTGTGTGTTTAATGATTAATAACAAAAATAATAATTAATAATTAATTTTCCCAATAGGGATCAACAAAGTTTGTCTTTTCTTAAAATGTTTTAATTGTCTTATTTTATTCTTTGTTTCGATGCAAGTACCCAGGATTCCATGGAAAGCAGTATTGATACTGAATGTATTATCCTGGAGACATAATAAAATAAAGTTGTCTATAGGAGACTCGTGAGTAGCTGTAAGCCAATGCCATGTGCACATACCATGCTAATGAAGACTAATCTTATTAGTCTCCAGGACTCCATAAAAAAGAAGTACCTAACTCAAACTTACAATGTGATTCAAGAAGCCACTTTGTAAGTTAGAATGAATTATTGTAAAATAAATATTGTAAAAAACACTCAACATAGATACAAAGAATTTGTTGAAACTTAGAGCGAGAGAGTTGTGAGGTAATATTAGAAACAGGAGAAATGTTCAAATGTTTTCAAAGTATTACTACAATCCATTACTCCAGTTTTAGCTGTACATATTCTCAGACTATGTAAATTTTACTTTATCCACAATGATAGCACATTGCCTTGATTCTTGATTATTCAAATGAATGCCACTGTTTGGTACCTTATATGGCATGGACTCAAAGAAGATGGACGTTGCTGAGATTTTCTTCTTCTCTGTCATGAAGCCGTGTGTCAGGTGACCTCCATCAGGAAGGTCCAGTCCCATGATTCTGCCATGGGGCTCCACAATGGCCGTGTAGACAGCGAAGTTGGCAGGTGAACCTTAAGCATAGGAAACATAAACGTAAACAACAGTGTGACAAGTCAGACACAGGAACGAGGAAGAAGTTGCGAGAGGGACAACATGGTGAGAGAAAATAGAAAAGTAAAAAGTACAGAAGAGTATGACAAGTGAGAAAGTTAAAATATTGATGACATCAGTCAGGTTTTACCCTAAAAACTATTTCAGATGTTAAATCACTTTTTGATACCTGAGTATGGTTGCACGTTGACACCCCATTTGTCTGAGTCCAGACCATAGGCCTCTAGCGCCCTCTTCTGACAGAGTTTCTCCAGCTCATCAACATGCTCCGTACCACCATAGTACCTGAACACATGGATTGTACAGATTTTTTATGGAATGCACCATTTAAAGGATGCAATCAAAACATTGACATCTCATAGACAAACTTGAATAATTCTTGTACCTCTGACCAGGATATCCCTCAGAATATTTGTTATTCATACAGGAACCCAGAGCCTCGAGAACAGCTCTGCTGGCAAAGTTCTCAGACGCTATGAGCTCCAGGCCATATGTCTGTCTGTGCTTCTCCTTTTTTATGATGCTAAACACCTATAAGACAAATATACACAAACACTGTATTATTCAGAAAACAATAACATTTTGACACACAAGCTCTTCAATGAAAAAAAGCATAATTATCAGTCTAAATGATAATGAAAATCATCTTTAGTTGCAACTCTACAAAAAACTGCAACGTAAA
Organism: Centropyge bicolor; assembly: GCA_037975185.1. Taxonomy (NCBI): domain Eukaryota; kingdom Metazoa; phylum Chordata; class Actinopteri; family Pomacanthidae; genus Centropyge; species Centropyge bicolor. The sequence goes on along the minus strand of JBBMOC010000022.1, from coordinate 244,920 downwards.
CACCAAACTCAAGCAAAAATTTACCAAAAATAACTGTCCCTCAAGCAGTTTTTGAGAGAGTTGTGGGTAGTGCTGATCCCCCTTAATCATCACAGCAGTATAAAGAACATGGGTGTAATTACAGACTGATGTTTGTAAAATCCAATAAACACAAACCTCCGAGTCGTTCATGGCCAGCGGCTCCTGCATCATCTTGTTGTGCGAATCCCATGTTTCTTTGCTCACATTGTGTCCACTGGAGAAAGACATGATGGTTTGGCAGTTTGGTTGCAGAAAGTGGAAATCTGAAGAGGAAGATGATTTTTTTTTTTATTGCTAGACAAGATAAGAATCACAAAGAAATAAAACCATAAAAGCAATATACAAGTGACATAAAATCGTTTTTTATGAAAAGGGTGCATTAGGAAAATACAAAGATAAAATATTTCTTTATTCGTCCCTCAGTGGGGAAATTCACAATACTAGAATTCACAATACTATGGCTGTCTTATGAAAGAATAAACAATGCAGACAAACTGGCTTCTTCCATACAGATCTAATATTTCAGTTTCAAGAATAAAAGGAGGACACAGACAGCACCACGCTGAGACCACATTACACCATTCAGCTGTGGCGTGATATGGTCTCATCTCTTAACCCTTGAACCATTACACAGACTGATAAGCTGCAGAAACAGTCATAACACAGGTTATTGGGTAACTCAAACAACACATCCATAACTCCACGAGGTTACAAGTGTGTTTACAGTTGTCAGATGTTTATTTGAGGCTGTTCTGTGCGAATGTCATTGCAGGTCAGTCCTGTCGCTGTCAAACCCTGCTCTCCTGCTACCCGAGCCGAGCGCATGACATTTATTAACTCACTGTTACCTGCTGTTATCAGCTGACCCAGAAAGCCAGTAGCAATGTGGGAAAACAGCGATAGTAAGTGGAAACGTTTTGATAAACCTGCAGGAGTGAGGTGAGCTGTAAAAATATACCACTAGCGTCAAAAAATACATAAAAACAATCACAACAACGAGCTAGTTTGCTACGGTTGACAAAAAACACCGGTGACTAGCTGGCTGGCAAACTGCTAGCATAAATGTGTGCGTTTAAATGCAAAGTTAGAGTTAGTAGATACGTTCGTCTTGCAAACCAACAAAAACATTTAATTTCAGTGTATATACATGTCTTTGCATTCATCAAACAATAACCACTCAGTTCACTCACCAGTTGAGAGGAGACTCCCGCGCTGTCAAATGAAACACTGAGTTGAAATCAGATCACGGAGCTACAACAAAAACAGCTCAAGGGTAAAGTCCGCGAAACTTTCCACCAATCAGCGCGCTCCTCCTCCTTCTTCTTTTCTATAGTGGTGTCCAGTTTTTTTTAGGTACATTACCGCCACCGTCTGGTAGAAAGCAGACCAGCACCCACTTTATCTTTTTTTTTTTTTTCTTGATTCTATAACTTCGCACAAAAGTGATTTCAATACACTGAAATTACAGATACAAATTACAAATAGCATCATTTGTAACCTGATCAAAATACTAGGGGACATCATTTTCAAAATATGTTGTAAAGTATGGTAATTCCTAATCAGGCCACAGAGTTAGATGTGGTATAGAAATTAGTGTAACACATGTATAGTATATAACTTCTAATAATGGTCTTTAGAATGTCTCTTTACATTGGTTTATGAGTCAAGAAATTCTTAGTAAAAGTTGGATTGTCACTATTCATTGTATCCAAGGCTTGCACACTTCAATATTGATATTTATTTATTTATTTTTAAAGAATGATATAACAATTTCAAGTGAGAACAATTGCTGGAGGTCTTATGATATGTTTGCCTGTGAAATATATTTAACTGAGACCAATTCTTGACATTTTAGAAACATGTATGTCTGGCATTCATTTGTAATTGTAAGAATTATAGCAAAATTACATAAGTCGTTAAATTTGTGTGCACTTAAGATCCTATCCTTTAATTCTGCCTGGCAAATAAAATCTAAGAAAATTCTTCTTCATGTACCACTTGATACCTTCATCATCATCTTCATATTAACATCTTTAACCCAGTATCTAACCTGCCTCAGTAGTTCTAAATTCTTTGGTTTTTCTTGAACATGTAAATCATGAATCATGAACCTGTGAATTTCCCTGTTGTGGGAATAATAAAGAAATATCTTATCTCAATAGATCTACTACTTATGTCAGGGCCATTTTTTATTCATTCATTTGTCTGATTTAACTGTTTAGTCATATGTTGTATAAATTTTGTCCCCCTTAAGCCTTCTCTGCACTACTAGAATCTACTTCTACTATTCCAAAATAAACATCTGCTATATTGACTCATCTCATTGACACATGGACTCTTGCACCTGAGGTTGCACTAAAGCAGTTGCAAAAGTTGTCTCACAGGGAAATTAAGCAAATAAAGAAATGGACAGATTTTACTGTTTTCATCATAACAATCTGAAATATTTTCATGAGTCTGTTATATACATAGTGGCAAAGCTCAGTTAGCAAAGTCAGAATTATACAATGATAAGTATACCATTATTAATACCATGTACAAGATCATAGGTTAGAAGAGGTTCATTCCAAGTGTACATGATGACCGTTGTATTCTCAAATGTAGCTTTACCTCCTGGAGTGATCAACCAGGTCATTACTTCATGCCAAAATATACACAACCCCTCTCCACGGGTGTCGTCGAAACCATTTTCCAAATGGTCATATGTTACAGTAATGTCAACATCATAGCTCCTCTTTTAAAAATAGTCAAATATATATATTGCGTCAGTCCATGAACATGTGAAAGTGCCTCTGACAGATACTGTGTATCATTTGAGTGAGAGGGATTTCATTCCTCTGGCCGCCGCTGCTGCTGCGTCTTTTGCTGGAAGAAAATAAAAGAGAGATACAATCAGCCTGACACACTGCATGGACATGTACATGCATACAATGGCAGTATGGAGACTGTGGCTGCTGTTTGAGTTCTGCATGTAGAAGGGCTGATAAAAAAAAAAAAACACACTCTACTTTACTTGTCTCATTCTCCAAATGACTGCTCGCTAAGCCTTGTCCCCCTTAGCTACTGTTGCTTCTGATATGCAACTTCTTTTTATTATTTCTTTTTTATCATTATTTTTTATTTGTATTGTAGGTGCGTATATATGTGTACATGTGTGGGCCGTTAAATGAACTGTTCTGGGAGCCGCACAGCAAATGTCATTGTACACCATGCAAGCACAATACAGGCATTCTGTTCTCTATGCCTGTCAAGTTTTTCATTCTCACACAGTGCACATGCAGCGTGCACAATCATGTCGCGTGTTTAATCTATTACTTGAAATGTTTAGTAATTTTTACACTGGCACTTTGATTTCAGAGGTCAACAACAGCAGACTTTTTATGGCTGTTTTTATGAGGGTAGATCAGAGTTCTTATCAGGTCATGAACTGTGTAGCACCTTTCCTGGCCTTTGATATGTGCACCCAATACAATGCTATATAATAGTCACTGTATAATAATTACCTTATTAGACGTTTTAATTACCTTTTTTCTCTTCATCTTTCTTTTTTGCTGCCTCTTCTCTCTGTTTCCTGATAATGGCGAGGCGAGCGAGGTCAGCTTTAGCCTGGTCTGTCTTCCCTGCCAAGTGCATCTTCATGTAGCGCTCCTTTGCTTTCTGCTTCTCAATCTCCTCTCTGTGCCCAAGTGTGTATGTCAAGGTGGGAGAAATGACATAAGAAAAGTCACTATCAAAGATTGGCTGGGATTTATAGAAACTTAATGTCATTAAGAATTTAAAGATATAAAACAAAAAAAGGATACAACCAATCAGTCTTTATTTGTCAATGCCCTACCTGTTACATTCACAGTCTTCCTTAGGGGATGACACCATCAAAATAAAATGGTAATACGTTTTTATACACATAGCATTTTGAAATTTCACAAAACACAAAACAGTGGAGCTGAGTATCAGTGCTTCAAACTGCTCCATGTTACTTTAAATCTCATAGGATGAAACTCTTGTTAAAATGTTTTTCAATGAATACTACATTTAAAAAAAAAGTTCCCATTTAGCACTGATATGATGTAACTGAACACACCTCTCTCTCCTTGATAGCTGCTTGGGCTCATCCAGCTCAATCTGCGTCACCTTCTTGGACTTCTGAGCCACCCTGTTGGGGTTCTCAATTTCTATCAAGCCCTCTACCCCTGCTCTCCTTCTCTATAAACACATCACAAAAGTGCTTAGAGTTGCAAAAAGTAAATGGTTTTAATGTAGCTAACAATACAATAATCACGTGACCGTAATTACAAGAAACTGCCATGCAGAAAAAAATATGTTACAAAGTTCTTCGTAAAATATAATACTAATAATATATACTTTATTAAATAGAACTGTGTGTGTGGTAACAGAGCACAGAAGTGACAGAAATGGGTGGCTGTACCAGGGAATTTTCATCATCGCTGTCCTCTGATCCCGATGCTGGTAGCTTATCCTCTGCCATATCATTCTGAGCTGCACCTGCCTCTTCCTCCTCCTGCTCTTGCTATAACATACAAATGAGAGCCAAGAAGGCAGACCATTATAAAAACAAGTCATCAGGTCAAACACGTGCAGTTGCATCAGGGAATATGTACATATAACATGTATGTATGCAGGCTTTTAACTCCATCAAAACACTACAGCAGCTGATTCAGCCATCAGTCCCTCTCTTCTGGCTGGTGGTCAGCAGTTGTAGTGCTTTGGGTCTTACAAGGGCACTTAAGCAATCTTATACTCAATGTTTACACAGGTTCATAGTTCAGTCTTTCCCATGGAAAGATGCCACTGAGTTGCATCTTGGCAAGTGCATGATCCAGCATTTGACTAATAAAGGAACGTCTTATCTTATCTTATTATTGGAGCTTGATCCATACTGAGCGAAAAAGCTGCACACACTTGGCTCGTGTGACACATGATTAAACAGTCTTTGATTGTACACTCCACCAACCTTTTTCCTCTCCTTCTCTGCCTTCATCTGAGCGTCTATCTCCTCGGGGCTGGTATATGTCCGCACGCGACCCTTGTGGCCGCCTTTCTTACCTGCAACGATGAGCAGGACGAAAAAAATGACATCACACACAGATTCTCGTTCACATTGTGCCTCAGATGAGAAGATCGGCGCACGGACAGGTGTCAGAAGAAGCACAGCAGTTTATAGACACACTGTCAAAGCTTGTTTGAACACCGTCTAAAGCGCGGATATGCAAGTTAGGGAAACTATCCTTGTTCTGCAGTGTCGCCTGGATCGCTGCCTGTTGTTGGGTGGCTCGGCGGCTAACAGCAGGCTAACATATGTACAAAAAACGACTTCAACAAAATGTAGTAGGATTTAAGATCATTCTTACCTCCTCTGGGCATTGTGACAAACGAAGCCTATATTATAAACTCACTGACAAGGAAAAACTATTTAAAAAACATAAGTGTTAAAGCAGCTACACGAACTGACAGCTGGCTAAACTCAGTCGCGATGAGTAACACAATACTCTGAGTAGTTCGGGTACTTGCCTGTCGAAAAAAATCTTCAATACAGGGGATTTTTAAGCATTGAATAAAAAATGCTTGCTGCTATAAATTCAGCAATACACATATTTCCACACAATACTCACTTGCTTGACTAAATGATGTGCGTTATAAATTATGAGATTCTACATAATGTTGCTTCTCTTCAGGCAATTTGTGAGTGTACTAAAGTGATGCAATATGCCAGGAACGACAGAAATAGATTTATTTTGTTTTGATCTCAAACATCTTATTAATAACCTCAATTATTGTTTACAAGGCCTACTTGATGTGTTTTTTCGAAGAGAAGATTCAAGAAGTTATTAAACGCCAAAAAAAAACCCCACTATGTTTATTTTGGGTAATGACGTTATTCATGAGACGAGATAGCGAAATGGACCCTCCCCGGTGACGTCAAATTGTAGCGACTGAAACGGGTTAGCAACTAAACGAAAACACCGTGAGCTTTTGTTATATTTTGTATAAAACAGAGCAAAATGCCTAAAGTAAAGAGAAGTCGGAAGCCTCCCCCAGACGGCTGGGAGCTCATTGAGCCCACTTTGGACGAGCTGGATCAGAAAATGAGAGAAGGTGAGCCGGTAGATGATAATATCATATCCGGATGCTCCTCACGACACTTAGCCGTCGGACTGTAACGTTAACCACAAAATGCAGTTTGTGGCCATGAACTAATTTCAGCCTTCACTTAACTGTTGACAGACATACATTTAGTTTTATTTACCAATGATTTATCTTTGGGTGGTGCTGGTGAAACGAGGTTTTTTACAGTATAGAAATTGGATACAATAGATGATTATCACGATTGTGGGAAACTCGTATTTACTACTGGTGAAGTGGTAAATATTTATTTTTGTCTGCAATGCTGTCTTATGTTAAAAATACACTCTATAAAATCTATAAACTGTGTGATCATATAGGGTCCACATACCACTGAGCTGGGCTCTGCCACTTGGTCCCAAAGAAAGGAAATCTTAATGTTGCTATACAGTTGTACTTAGGAGTGTGCTTCCATCTTTGAGGCAACAGCCTGGGGAAGGATGGGGAAAATGCCTCCAAGTACAAAGCCGAGTCAATAGTGAAATGGTTTCCCACTGTGATGTGGAAAAACTTAACTGACCTGAACAAAACCTGATCTCAACCCCATTCAACATCCTTTGAGACCCAGACCTCATTGCCCAACATCATTAGCCAACCTCACTGATGTTTTTGTTTCCCTGCAGACAGATTTCAAACCTTTGTGAGAATACTTCACATAGGACTGGAGTTAGAGCAGGAGATTTTGATTTTTTGACTTTTGATTCAGATTTTAATTGTTGCGAATTTCCCCATGGGGATGAATAAAGTATCTACCTACCTACCTAATTTCTGTTTACCAAAGCTAACATTCCTGATTTTCCTCTGTCTCAGCTGAAACAGAGCCTCACGAGGGAAAGCGAAAGGTCGAGTCCCTTTGGCCAATTTTTAGGCTTCATCATCAGCGGAGTCGATACATCTACGATCTCTTCTACAAAAGGAAAGCCATTAGTAGAGGTAGGCAAAGTTTTCACTCAACCTGTTGAACTACTTGACATCTAATGCTTCACATTTCCTCTTCATTTTCCCCCTCTTCCTCATCTGTCTATTTTAATATTTGATATAATCCTACATTTGTGATGACTTGCTAAAGCATCTGTTAAGTTGATTTTTTTTTTTTGTGCAAATAAATTTTCACACTCCCTTAACTTGTTTAAGATGTTTGCACTTTTGCCCTCTTGCAAGATGCATTTTCCTTTTTAATTCATAGTTACGCTCTGTGTGCTAGATGCCATACCATCTTTCATCTTTCTGTGCATGTCTCCTGACAGAGCTGTATGAGTACTGTATAAAGGAAGGCTATGCAGACAAGAATCTGATTGCCAAGTGGAAGAAACAGGGGTATGAGAACCTGTGCTGCCTGCGTTGCATCCAAACACGAGACACCAACTTTGGAACCAACTGCATCTGCAGAGTCCCCAAGAGCAAGCTGGAAGTTGTGAGTCTGACAGAATTTTAATCATTCTTGCTGGAGTAGTCTACTTTAGTTGTTTTAGAAAAACAACCCCAGTGACATAAAGCCAACACAAGGCCTTACCACTACACAATTTCCTCTCTCTGGAGCAGAGAGTATCCTGGGCTCTTTGACTGGGAGAGCGAGGCCAGAGGGCTCACTAGTTCACTGTGCCAATATTCATTAATCATTGAATAAGATAAGATATACCTTTATTCGTCCCATGCTGTGGAAATTTACTGGCTTGGTGTGACACCCCCCGGGAAGCCACTGCCAAGAAAAAAACAAAAACAGGACCTGGCCTGGCCAGGCCTGACTGTCAAATGCACATGCTTGAATTTCAGAGGAGATGTCCTACATTTCATTTTTACAATGGTAAAGTCCATATTTTAACAAGACTATAAGCAATGCTTGAGGCTGTGCTTTGAGCTAAATGAATGTACAAAATGTTGCAATCTGTACAGAAGATGTTGCAGTATTTCACAGAATGAGTTAAAATGTTGACCTTCTGGTGGCTCTAGAGAAAAAGTCAGAGAATTTATCCCCAGGAGACCTTGAATGCTGGAATTTAAACTTTGTCCATCAATCCATTTAATAGTTGTTGAACATTGCTGCCCATAGAGCCATGCTTCTAGTATGGCTAAAAACAAATGTACATTTATAAATTTGCAGAATTTTTAGAAAAGGATACTTCATAAAGGAAAGAAGCTATCCAGTAATAGTTGTCCAATTACCTTCTTAAATGGAGCTTTTATGACCTGTAAGATGGTCTGTTCATTTCCTTTGAGTCCTTGTGATTTAAATCCTGCTGTTTTTCCTCTTCTTTGCAGGGAAGGATCATTGAATGCACCCATTGCGGATGCAGAGGTTGTTCTGGTTAGCCACAGTTTTTGGACGTTTGGTCTATTTTCTGTTGGGCATCAGGGCTCACCCAGCCTCCATCTCCTCGCATCCCCAAAGCAACATTGTCTTATTTCAGTGACCTGCATCAGAAACAAATCACTGATGGCTTCCCCATCATCCTCAGCTGCCCTAATAGGGGTCAGTATTTGGTACTCTGCCCCTTTTTGACACAGGGGACAAGGGAGAATACACTGAGAGGGGCCATAATGAATTGCTTACGTTTGTTTTTCAGCATGTGTGTGGGTTTTGGTATTTTAATGCGCTCAACTCCAAAAGTAGGAAGTTGAGGTTAGCTGTTTCTGGGTCAGATCTGTCATTCCAGCTAGTCACACCCACTGTGAAGGTCATTTTGAAATCTAATGTGTTTCATTTCATTTATAGAAGGCAGGGAGGGAAATGATTTTTGTTTGACATGTCATTGTTTTAAACCTTTAAACTGTTTCATTATTGTTCTTGTAGACTAATTTTGAATAAAACCATTCTGATTTAATTGCTCTTGCTCTTTTTGTATCACTCTCATTGATCTTGAGAAAATATTGCTTACATGTCACAAAGCAGATTTTAAGCAGATGCTTATAATTTGTCACTATCAATTTTCCTTAATCAATGGCCAAAACCACAGTAGCTATTCAAGACAAGAATTAAAAGATATAGTAATAGTATAGAACGGATTTTCCCAATTGAGAACTGTGGATAGAAAAGAGTGAAATGAATTGTTGCTCTCCTATCACTCATTTACTGCTGCTTTCACTTCAGTCCACCACCTTGCCTTCTGCTGCTCCAGCAGGGCAATTAGATTTTCTCACAGATATGCATTTATTATTCATGACACCTCAAACGCTCGCACATCCGTCATCGCTACAGCAAGTCACACAGACACAAGTCTGTTGGCATATTTGATTTGTTTAATATTTAATGCTGATCTGCAGGTTGCATTGGTCTGTTTCTGTCAGTATCTCACAGTGAGATTCAGCATAAACATCACAATCACCTCCACTCCTGTGTTACCCACTCATCCACGCACAAATGAAATGGATTCAAATAATTTAATGGAATAAATGAACATCATCAACATTACACAAAAGCATCAAGACATTCACAACGTGCTTTATTAAAACCACTGGCAACAGCGCCGTCGCACAGCGCTGGAGTGAGCACGACGCTCCCTCATGATGGGATACAAAAGGTAGACATGATATGGCAACATAAGGACACTGAGTGACGACATGTTAAGCACACTGTGGTATGGCTTATTCAGATTACATTCACCTTTTTGCATTAGAGAAACAATAACTGAAAAAAAAAGACTTCGTTACGTCTGAGCAGAAAAATATGTTATTCGAGCAATAAAAAATGGAAAGAAAAAAAACATTAAGCTAAAATTGCACTAAAGGAAAATAAAACATGAGGTGGAGTTAAAATGTGAGGTTGCTGTTAATAGCTAAAAGCATATGCCTTAAAAATTTGTCTTGTTCATAGCAGGAAGTACAGCAGCCATGATCCCACATTGTTTGACCTTTCACATCAAAACCATGACCATGCAGTCACAAGTACAGTTACCATCCTAGATACAGAAGTACAGCTCCATCAGCGGTGCTACAGAATTCGGAAGAATAAAATCTAAAATACTATCAAAGACGCCTCTTCTGTGTCGTCTCACTGGCCGATGTGACAGAATTCAAAACATAAAGATTTTGTTCCAGCGTCCTCCAAAGAGGAAATCTGGTCATACTCAGCATGATGATCGGAATCCAAATTTAGGCAACTGTCCTAAATCAAGTATCAAGCTTAGAGTTTCACTTTTCATGGCACAGGAAATCATTTTTCCCCATAAATAAAATCTATACAAGCACAACATCACTGTCTCAGCAACATTTCCCCAAACTGTTCAACATCTAGCTCAAGTCATCCAAATATAACAGAAATATTATCAATACGGTGATTCACCCTGGCACAAGACAGTCTCATGCTAACACCACAACACTCTCACACAACTGTAAGACAACAGTGAAATTCAATACATTTAGGTTAAGTAGCTTTAAAATGTTGTTGACTGAGTGATTAATATCCATGAAAATGCTCGCCAGCAGTTAATATTGAGAGGTTTTGGCTGCTGCTGGCCCTACGTGGGTGTGTGTGTGTGAATGACATTACTTCTCTGGACATGCAATATCACATGGAGCCGACTGGGTCTAGTTCACACAGCAAATACGCTTCCTCATGCATCACAATCTGAAAGCAGCCTCTGGGAATGTTTACTCCGTGCTCTCAAAGGTCAAATCTACTCTAAAAAGATCCAACTCTATTCGGAACAAATCTGAGATTCATCCGTTACTGCAGGAATGTGTGTTCAAATTCATTCATGAAATAGACAACTGAGAGTGAAACAGACATATAGAAAGGATAGGCTGCAGAAATGTGTTGGCTTTTGGAAGTTGTGTGGTGGTTTTTAAAGAGAGGCATGTCACAAAACCAGCTGTAACAAGCCTCATATAAGGTTTCATGGACAGATTCAGAAAAACATCTATTGTTCACAAGCAGAAAATGTCAGTGTATGTGAGTTTGTTACAGTAATCCTGACAAACAAGTTTCCATATAGCTGAGAAGATATCATAGCTGACAAACTGCTCAGTAAGTTGATAGGTGCTAACACATAGCTGTGATTGAACCTGTTAATGAGGCTGAGGTCAGACCAGTACTTGCGACACGTAGACAGCCATGTTGGATTGAGTTCTGTGAGGTGAAAGAGGGGGCTGACCGAAAACAAGCCAGCGCCAGTAACATTTTTTTTCATGGAAGTGAAAAACACAAATGCTTCTAAGGACAATAAGCGGAGCTGACATTCGTCTGCTCTGTTATGTGTGTTCATGAGTGTCAACATGTTCTAGACCAAATACACACAAGTAAACACTCACTGACATTCGTGACTCACTCGGTCTCATTCTCCTGCACACGGAGGAAAGAGCAAGACCAGAGAAAAAGACAGCAAGGCGGAGAGAGATTAAACAATTATCAGCTCTGAGTTTGTCCTGAAACTAAAAGACCTTATTAAGATTCCCTTTGGTCCAGAAACCAGAGGGTCCAACGTGATTTCTGCTAAAACATGTGTGGGAATCCTCCTCGCAGTATATTAGATTTTGTATAAAACGCTGGTGGTGTAGTTAAAACTAAAACAAGGTGCTGCTGCACTGCTCCCGGTGGTAGGCTGTAGGTACTGCTGTGTGATGAGCTGGCTGAGGTAGAGCAGTATCAGGCTGTCCTCCTCGCCCAGCCCCAACTGCTCCTGCAGGAAGCAGCGGCGTCGGCCCTCCACGACTTCAGGCCCCTCCGTGGAGCTGACCGGCAGGTGGAGGTGGTGGGTGAAAGTGAAGAGGAAGGCCTTGGCTGCCAGGCGACAGAGCGTGCTCTGTAAGTGCAGGAAGTAGGTGGAACCACGGCGGATGTACGTGCGGTGGTCAGCTACGTTGGCAAGGAGTTGGCCACGATACTGCGGACAGCGCAAGGTCTTCTGGTCGACATCCAGGATGGAAATGTAGCGACTGTAGCGGGACAGCGAGTACAGCATGCTGGAACCCACAGGGGACGCTACTCTGTGGGGGACAGGCAGACAGATAGAGAAATGAATAATCATGTCAACACCACTGGTTTACACATTTGAAGTCACCTAGAAATATGGTCCGCATGTGCAATTCTGTCTTTTTTAATACGTTACAGCTAAAAAAATCTCCACATTGGAGACCCCTGATATCTGTGACGATGAAAACCCTGTAAATTATCATTATCATTCATCATAATAATTATTAGCATTGTTTTGAGGCTACAATTCTGTGCAGCAATTTAATTTGAAATGTTTGGCTTTGACACTTTTCGTAGTCATTGTAGAATGACTAAATAGCTAATATATGAATGTAGAGATTTGTCTGCACAAATACATTAATAAGGTGGGGATGCACAGATGATGAAAATCTACAGTTCCATATGTTACAGTCGTGTTACGATTCAGTATATTTTCAATATAAGTAAGTGCCTTAGAATTGTCCGTACATTTCCCCTATAGCATGTAACAACAAAGCAAATCAAATAAAAAAAGTCAAATGTTGCAATATTTGACAGCCCACTCTGCCGTAAGAAAGATGAGTAGAAGCGTAATGACGTTCAAGGACAGATGTGAGGCAGGAGGTTTAATAGCTGAATAGTTGAATAGTAGGTTGTGTGAGTCATCGAGGACTGAGTCATACCAGATGAGTAACGGTAGAGTAAGGTGTGATACAAACTACAAAGCTGCACATACCATACTGTCATTATCAAACTTCACATTGATGGACAACATCCATCAATGTCACCATCATTTGTACTAGAGTCTTGGTTAAATGCTTAAAATATGAATAAAATTTGGAAATACCTTTGCAATCCAATGAGTTTCCACCTCTGCAGGTCAGTAAGGGTGAAGGGGCAGGACAGCCAGGCTTGAACCCTCTCTCCACACTTCCCAGGACTAGGCACAAAGAGGGCCAGAGCAGCAACCAGTCGGCGGACTCTCCCCTCGTCTGCCCCCAGCACTACCAGTGTTCGGCCACTCAGCAGACTCCACAGCGCTTGTATGGCAAACGGGTACTGCCGCACGAACCTCAAGGCTCCTTGTCCAGCCTTCTTCCTCTGACGTAGGGTCATCACCACCCCATAGCCAAGAGGCGAGGCAGCCCGATCAGATCCTGTTGAAGCACTCATGGTACAGTCTGACCCATCCTCCGCTGAGGTACGTGAAACTGCATCTCCAAGGAGCCCCACAGGCAGCTCCAGGCCAGCTGCAGGGCTTTCTAAGCATGGAGAACCCACTGTGTAGTCGTCCTGGAGAGGAAGTAGGGCCTGGGGCTCCTGGTTGACCACCGAAGTTTGACAGGGCTGCAGGTGGGAGCTTTGGTCAAGATGAGGCACTGTCTCTGGGGCAGAGGCCTCATAAAGAAAACCCTCTTGGGCCATACAACATGCTGTGTCTATTGGAACCAACAAATCAGACTCTATCTCACAAGCCCCTTCAGTCACTCCCTCACACTCATCCTCCCTGCTGACCTCCAGCTCAGACATCACTTCCAGCAAAGACACAGGTGTGTGGTCACCCTCATCATCCCCAGCAGTGGTCTCAATCTCTTCACTGCTGCTCTCCCTTTCCAGGTCAGTGTTATGGTCAGGGTCAGGGGTCAGGTCTGAATCCGGATCAGGAGGTTCTGATGTCACACTAGCCAGATTCGGTTGTCTCTCTGCTTGTCCCATCCCGCTCTTATCGCTACTAAAGCTTCCTTTGGTTTCCTCTGAGCTCTCCTGGGTCTCCAGAGTCTGGTCTGAGGGGGAGGACTCCAGATGGCTCTCCACAAGTCCGAGTTCACGCAACTCCTGAGTATGGCTGGTCTCACTGGTTGGGTCTAGAGGATCTGGAGGCTCCAGAGCATCTAGCTCCAGAGGTTCTGGTCCCAGCACAATAGGAGGTGGATTTAAGAGTGTAAAGTTATCTACAGCATGGTTCACAGCACAGAATGGTCTTAGTGTTCCTCCTTTGTCCTCATCATTATCACCAAGGTCCTCCTCAAACAGGAAGTTGGAAACTCTCTGTTTCCGACGTAATGTCCTGTCCAGGCGGCGTGTGTGGAGGTAACACAGGTCCCCCCGAAAACTCCTCTCTGTCTCCTTGAGGAGCTCCACAGTGGCCTCGTAGAATGTATCATCGCACAGCTCTTGCAGATTCTTCAGGCGCTTGTCAAAGCATTTTGCAGACTTAGCTTTGATCAGCTGTGGTATGTAGGACGGCCTGCGTTTCATGCCCTCGTCTTCTTCCTCGTCCACTCCTTGTTCACCTCCTTCATCTTCAATCTGACCCTGCCTTTCCTCCCTCTTCTCCCCTTTGCTGCTGTAACTGAAGGGGTTGGCAAGCTTGGCGTATTTGTCTAACAGCTGCTCACATTCACTCAAGCACTCTGTGATACACTTTGGACAGGTGACAGCATGAGGATCTCTGCGGGGACGGTGATGGTAGGAGCTGATCTGTCTCAGCAGGTCTCTGTGTTCATAGATGCTCTTTTCCACATTTGCAAGCTCGTTGGCCTTTTCCACGGCATGAGCGGAGTACATGCACTGCGGCCCCGCTTCTCTCTGCAGGCCCTCCTCCCTCTGCAGCACAGAGTGAGTGTACCTGAGGGAAGGAATACAGAGTTACTGATTCACATGTGTTCATACCAGGAAACATACTGGGAACACAGGTTGAAAAACTTTTCAAGAGGTGTGTCAGCGTAGCATAAAAAACAAAAACACTAACAACCTGTAACAGATGCATCAGGAACTGCAAAATTAGATGTGGGGTTCATTAGTCAGTGATTGAAACCGACCAACTTTGGGGATCCCCTGACTTCCTGTCACCAGCAGATTCACATTTTTGCATTTTAGAAAATAGTTTGATGACAATTAAATGGATAACTGTAAAATTTGGACTGGATGATACTGAAATTCAATAGGGTCCTCATCAGCTCTTTCAGTCTCTTATCTGTGCCATTTCTCACACCTGGATTACTAACTGAACAAACTGAGCTACTTCTGTGTTGGCCCAGAAGTTTTGGGTTTTCTGCATGTCAATTGGTTTTGGTAATTCGATTGACTGCAATTTTGTTATGGACTTTGCACCAAGGTAAAATATCAAAGGATATGTTTGGGGAAAGTGCACTATTCTATAATAGCCATTATAACATGTCAGACTTTAATTTTAGAAGCTTTTAGTTGACTGTGTGCTATACAAAACTTTGGAGTCTGGTGGCATTATTCCAGTATAGAAGCACTGGTTAATCTCTAACTGACCTGGCATATCATCAAGTTGCCATGTATAGTTTTCTGTGTGCACTGAGGCAACTGGGTACATGGACGATACACAGTGACAGTAGGTGTGAGATAGGGCAGGGATGAGGGGTCTATAAGGCAGCCAAAGCACATTTTTGCCTCAAATGATTAATATTTTCACTGACTATCCTATTCACTATTTATTTAAATTATTTAAGTGATTCCCTTTGAACCCAATGTGGAACAGCAGTTAAAAGATTGTATTGAAGTTCTTACTCGAGGTCCCGGAGCTTCCTCTGGAGTTCCTTGGCAAATGCTCTCCTGTTGCCAGCCTTCAGACACTCAGAAGCCTGTGAGAAGCGGAGGGAGAGCTCCTGAAACTGCAGCATGATTTTCCTCTCATCAGCTGAGACGTATGCCATACAGAACGGTCGCACAAAGCCCCTCGCCTCCAGGTCGTAAAGTGTAAGATGATGGACGTAGGCAAACGCCCCCTCCTTTGAGTCACCCAGCACCACCCTTGAGTCCTCCACAAAGCTGAGCCTTGGGTAGCCAGTGCCGGGCGGATGCCCCACGAAGGAGGCCTGGTAGTCCACTGACATAATGCGTAGGGAGAAGTAGTTGAGATCAAAGGTGCCGCAGACTTTGGGGTCGTCAGGGATGGTGAGGAGAGGCTGAGGGCCCACCTGCTCAGAGAACTCCGAGATGAGGATGAAGTCTTTGGTGAACTTGGCATAGGAGGTTTTAGCCCAGGGGTTGGAGTCAGCCAGCGGATAGAGGGGGACAGAAAACTCCTCAGGGAGAGCCCAGGGATCTGGATTTGTCTCCCCATACTCATCCTCTTTAGTGAAAGCCACCAGGTCAGGTGAGCCTATCATAGTGGTGCTGAGCAAGGCATGAGAAACACACAACACACAGTGCAGCACAATCCACAGTCATAAACCAGCTGTCAGAGCCCAGAGGTGGAGAGCAGCCACACCAAGTACAGTCAGATTGTCCATCCTGATGCACAGATTTTCATGAGGTTAAAAGATCTGTAGATTCTAGGGGCACACAAAAAAATCGAGCTGATTATATAATCTGAAAAAGGGGGTCCCAGAGTGAAGTGGGCCCTAAATTCAGTTGCGCCCCTACAGGAGCCAGAGCACTGAACACGAGCCTTAATATTTGTCAGATAAAATAAAACATGACACCTTGATAGAAATACAAATCTGTGTGTCTCTTAACAAAAGCAATTATCCTGCGCCAATCACAGGGTCGGATCAGACATCAGACCATTCATGCTTCGCAGAGGGGAAAAACATGAAGCAGCGTCAGTGAAGCGCTTCCGTCCTCCTCTTCCTGTCTTCACGAGTCGTGTCCATCACGTTACCGTGTCCCGGACTAAGAGGTGGAAGTAACACGGCCAGCAGACAGAAGCGCTACATGTAATTTTTCACATCCAGAGACAGACGCCATGTTTACCCAGCTGGTTGTAGTCTGGTCAGGTGACCAAGTTCGCCTCCCCATCTGGAGGAATTCCACCCTGAAACCGAAATTTAACATTTGTATGTAATTGTGATATCACTCAAGTCACTCAGTTCATGCAGTTAAAGAGGACATTTAATTGTCAGCATTAAAAAAAAAATACTAAGATCATGAGTCCCACAAACATCTCAACATGTTTTATTATCTGGATTCCTCACATTATGTTCATTTGTTCAGCTGTATCTGCATTTATATCTAAATGGAGCATTTGCTCATGTCCTGAAGTTCCTCTAGAATCACAAACAATTCACAAACTCAACAAGACCTGTTCAGCCTGCTTCCTACTGTTTCTTCTCCCCACAAAATCATGGACTTTTAAAATAAAACGTGGCAGTTGTATTTCATTATATGATGGCCTTTTCAGAGCTCTTTCATTGCTGTCGGGAATAACATTTGCTGGAGCAATCATTTATTCAGTCAACAAGTAGTCAAACTCTTGTTGACTGAATAGTAGTCAGAACATACTATGTCTAAAAACACAAAGAAAATGGGCACATTTTAAAACAACCAAATTACCAGAATCTCAGTGTCAATGCTCTTGTCATTCTTTCTCTGTAGATGTTGAAATGGTAAAATGCAAAAATCCTGGATTAGGGTGGATTTTCTGTTTGACGTTTACATTATAATTGTTATCACGAAAAATGAATTATTAATAATAATACGGGATGTGCTACACGTGTGGGCAATTATCAATCTGAATGCATGTATTATACTGTTATTATAAACTTGTTTTATTTAGACATTTTGCTAGTTGCAGGATTTTACGACAGTATTGCGACTTCGTTTACGGCAAAGTTTGACCGTCGGGCGGGGAAATTGTAAACAGTGTCAGTGTCAGGGGTCGATGTTGCTCCTTATTAAAGTTTGTATCAGAATTTTTTCATGGCTTAGCCTTGGGTAAGTTATTACTCTCTGTTTAATTGATCGAGAGGGAAGTTAGTCAATCGGCGATCACTTTTTTTTTAGCTCTTTGTAAAAGTTTTAGGGAGCGGATAGCATGGCTTTAGCTAGTTAGCCAACATGCTAACAGAGTGGAGAGGCACCAGCAGTGGGACCGGCAGCTTCATGTGAGACCGGCCAGGCATGCTTGTGCACCTGCTCGGGAGAGCTTTGCTTCGACCGGGACTACAGCGGCTAGGGTTCCAGCGGAGGTGTTTCTGTGCGGCACAGAGTGTCCCGTGTCCGGACGAACCGCAGCAGGCAGACATGATCCGGAACCGGACTCAGATCAAGCGAGTCCTCTGCGTAGCCGAGAAGAACGATGCAGCCAAAGGCATCGCAGAGATTCTGTCCAGCGGCAGGTCCCGGAGGGTCAGTCATGTCTTCCACCGACAGTACAAAACCAAAAACACATCATGGTATTAGTTAGCAATTCTGATAATCGATCAACTTTGCCAAAGGTTTGCTGTCTTTATTTTCTCAAATGTGAATGCTTCTCTTTTTATAAATGACACAAACATTGAATATCTTTGGATTTGAGGCTGTAAGACAAAACTAGCACTATGGTGACACCAGGCTGTGCTCTGGGAACTTCTAATGGTGACTTGCATTTTTTAAGTCAGTTGATTCTCAGTTCAGGCATCAGTTTGTGGCCCCGCCCACATTCATTTTTCAACAGCCAGTTAGACAGAATTTCAGCCCTACGTAAATACAATATCAACCAGGATACTGATGCATAAAGAAACCCCCAATTTACTGGTGTTCACAAGTCACACACTCCCCCAAAACACCCTATATGAATGAGTGATATAGATCATTTTAAGCATAAATGCACTGGTTCTAGCTTCTCAAATATCAATATTTGCTGGTTCACTTATATGAGAGTAAACTTAATATCTTTGTGTTTTGAACTAAACAAGATGAATATTTCACATTGAGCTCTGGGAAACTGTGATTGGCTACTTCTTTTTCTTTCATTTTTCCCCTGTTTCCTGACATTTTATAGACTAAATATTGAATCAAGGAAACAATCTGCTATTATGGTAGAATGGTGAAAAGTGTATTTAAGAAATTGTCCCGATTATTTTGTTTAACTCCTGTAACTCACTCTCTGTGTCACTGAGCCACTGATCACATATCACACAATACAAATCTGATCAATCACCATCCATATGGAGTACCGCTACCATAACCTGGGTACACACCTTCCTCTGAGCTCAAAAGATTCTTGATATCAGAGGATATTAAAACAAATGATAATGGATGAGATTTTTCTGTTTCTCTTTGGTTGTTCCAGTGTTGATTGTCCTTTTTTTTCATTTTAGAGGGAAGGCATGTCAAAGTTTAATAAAATCTATGAGTTTGAATATCATCTGTTTGGTCAGGTAAGTGAATACAGTGAAATAAGTTCACATGCAGGTCTATGTCTGTTCTTTTGTGTTTTGCATTGTCTCTGATTTTTCTGCTTTCATTATGTCTCCATCCCGCTCCAGAATGTGACAGTAACAATGACGTCAGTATCAGGCCATTTACTGGCTCTGGAGTTTAGAGCACCGTTCCAGAAATGGTAAGCTAAAAACAGGATAGTGTATTCAGTGTCACACAGTGTCATAACAACTCATATTGTTTGTACCCTTTTTCTCCAAAGGCACAGTTGTAATCCCGTGCTGTTATTTGATGCTGAAGTAGAGAAGTATTGTCCAGATAACATGGTACAAATCAAGGTATGCTTATTTACTGTCTTCCTGGGAGTCAAAAAAATATACAAAAACAAATAGTCACCTTTTATTGAAATAAGCCTATTGGATCTGTCACTCTGTCCAGAGCCGCATTATGTGTTAATGGGATGTTTGATTGATTTGAAATTAGTAATGTGAACTGTGATAGTTCTTTTCCTTGCACCAGGATTTATTTTTCAGTTTTCTTTTTGCTCCGAATAACTTCTGCAGTTGCGGAGTTACTTTATATTTATAAAGCTACACCATGTGTTTATTTCAAGTGGGCAGTGGGCCCAGAAGAAGCAGTAGGAGGCCACATTTTTCATTCAAAGGAATAATGATGAATATGGATAACAGAAAAAGACTGCAGATGTTTATGACTCCTTCACTCTTCATCTGACCCTCCTCTTTTTTTTTCTCTTTTTTTTCTCTATCCCTCTGTCTCCCTAGCGGACACTAGAGAAAGAGGCGAGGCAGTGCCAGGCCTTAGTCATCTGGACTGATTGTGACAGAGAGGGAGAAAACATTGGCTTTGAAATCATAGATGTATGCAAAGCAGGTATGACAATAACATATTCGGGATGTTTTTGTTGTTGTGTGGGTGCAAGGAAGTGTTCATCTGAAATTTGTTTTAAAGGAATACTTAAACATTTTTGGAAATAGGCTTATTTGCAGAGATTTAGATGAGAGGATCTATACCAACCAATTGAATATGAATACAGTTGGCATAGGTTAGCACAAAATTTGGAAGCAGCTAGTGTAGTTCTGTCGATAAGTAACTAGATTCACCCAAAAGTGTTTCAAAAGCTCACTAACTAACACAAACATACCTTGTTTGTTTAATCTATTCTAAAACTGAAGAGTAAAGAGCACATGTTGTAGTTTTAAGGTGAGCATGTGACAGATTAGCTGTTTTCCTCTGTTTCCATTCTTTGTGCTAAGCTAAGTTACCGGGCTGCTGTCAGTTTCTTATTTTCTGTACAGACATAGAGTGGTATTAATCTTTAAATTCCAACATGTCAAACTATTACTTTAACAATGTACGTTCTCGTATGCAGAATTAAAAGTCATATAAATGAATAAGTAGAATTAGCAATGATTCTGTGTAGGGCTGGAATTAATGATTATTTTCATTATGAAGTTTTCACAATTACTAGATTAATCGTTTAGTCTATTAATTAAAAAGTGATGTTTTCAGTTTAGTTCTTTTCTCCCACCACCAGTTCAATAAGCAACAATTCTGTAGATTTAAGAAGCTGGAAACAGCAAATGTTTGATATTTTTGCTTGAAAAACGAATTAATTATTTAATTAATTTTCTTTCAATCGACTAACCAGTCAATTGACTAGTCCTTGCAGCTCTATTCTGTGACTGTGTAAAGCCCAAAAATCCCTTCTGCTAATAGTGTGTGTTTATTTCTTATAAACTTCGGCTTATTGTGTAATTTCCCCACTGTGGGACAAATAAAGGCTTATCTTATCTTATTTTATCTTATCTTATGCTTAATGCTTTTTAGTGAGGCCCAATTTACAAGTCTTTCGAGCAAAGTTTTCTGAGATCACCCCCAACTCCATTCGGAGAGCTTGTGAGACTCTAACGGAGCCGGATGCTAACATCAGCGATGCTGTCGATGTCCGTCAGGAGCTGGACCTGCGGATAGGTACGGTAGCAGTCTTATATACTGTACTCAGTCATACTTTGGGACACACTTATGCTGGTGAAAAAGATTATCTTAGGGTTATGGGATGGTGCAGCAAATAATAGTTCTTACAGCATAATCACAATTTAAAGTCTGGATGACTACTTTGGTTAGATTTCACTCTACCCATGATGCAACACTAGTTCGTTCCATTCGAATGGAAGCCCTGTAAGTTGTTAACATGATCCCATCCTCTCTACTTTGCTCGTCTTTTGCAGGCGCGTCCTTCACTCGATTCCAGACGCTTCGGCTGCAGAAGATCTTTCCAGATTCTCTGGCCAATCAGCTGATCTCATATGGCAGCTGTCAGTTTCCCACTCTGGGCTTCGTTGTGGAGCGCTTCAAAGCCATCCAGGCTTTCATACCTGAGACTTTCTACAAGATAAAAGGTATAAACTCATCTATGCACAGACACACAGATCTGACGGAGATGCAAATATCCAGGTTGTAAACTGACTCTCACTCCTCTTCATTCCTTCTGTTCTTTGCGTCTGTCTTTGTCTTAGTGCTGCACGAGGTGGAGGAGTACAACGTAGAGTTCAGTTGGAAAAGAAACCGTCTCTTCAACCACACAGCTTGCCTGGTGCTCTACCAGATCTGTATGGAGGTATGTGCCTGTTTGTGCGTTTATCTTTTATGCTGAGCACATTAATCGTTGATTTGTCATGTGCTCTCTTAACGTGTTCTAATGAATTTAAGTAGGCCTAGAAATCTCTCTTGATCCTCTAATGTAATAGCTATGTAATGCTAATGTAATGCTCTGATGCAGCCGCTCTCTCATACACGTGCACTGCAACCCTGAATTTATCTATCATCATCTCTAGGAGCTGTGTCTGTGAACACATGTCCAATGTCTGAATCAGTTAGACCGGACATTAAACAGATATTACCCTGCCAGCTCCCTAGTACAAAGCCTCTGTAATGTCCTTGTGAGAATAGTGCAGGTCGTTGTCCAGAGAATTCACAGCAAATGAGAGTTGATGTGTTGATGACGTAAATGACACCCCTCGCCTTAACCAAACTTTCCAGTATGTGAGAACAAGTTGGATGCGGACAGTCTCCTGTTGTGTGCTACATGTGTGAAAGGGCAACTCTGGACAATGTCTGGACCTGGTCCTCTGGAAAATTTCTAGATTTCATATGAGAAAACGGCTTCTGTAGTGTCACTCAATGTCTCGCCCACAGCATCTGCATCTGAATCTGATTTGTTACCCATTAATAGCCTATAGCCTATCAACACTGCATCCTACAGTGCCACAGACAGACGGGCGTTCACATGTTCAGAGTGGAGCTTTTTTCCTTCTGAAAGTAACATTAGCAATTCTACAATCAATTACAATTTGGTCAGACAAGAGTATACTGACCAACCAATCAGCCAACAGGCTAGAAGAAGTGAGCCCTACTTACTAAACCATTAAGAAAATCCACAAAATTATGTTCAAATCAGGTCATAAACACTCACACACTACTCCGTTATGTCACAATCTCAAGAACATTTTTTACTTATTATACATATATTGCAAGTATAGTAATACTTAAAGTAAGACAATGTCATCAGTGGCTGTCATACTGTAATTAAGTCTGATAATATTGCATTACATTATATCACATTATTATTACATTTGTTTGTGCCACGGTGTCAGTACATTTTGTTGATCTCGCCTCGGCATCTTCGTTTTAAACCCTGTGTGTTCTCAGTTACTGGTAACAGGATAGAGGTGTCGTCTGAACCTGTGACTCTCTGACTGAAAAACACTTTTGCTTATAATTTGCCAAGATGCTCAGAGCTGACGAGCATGTAATTATCACTTTGGTAGTTTTCGCTGTTTCCCACGGAGCAAGATGTGACAATCAGGAGCCAAACTGAGGTCAGACAAAAACAATACTGTGTGTTCCTGTTCATCAGGGCTCAATTAAAGAATCAAAACTTACTTGTTTCCTTTGGTTGCTTGGGTAAGACCATATCAAGTAACACATTTTAATTATAAAGTAAAACACACATTAATATGAATAAAGTGTTTTATGTGTATCATTACCTCTTTTTTTTACCCAAATTAATTCAAGCAGCATGAATCAAAGTTTTTATATTTACAGTGGATCTAATGACTAGGTATAATGTGAGAGTGGTGTCTTGGAGTAACAAACCAATGTAGCTCATCCTCCAACTCCAACTCTTTCCTATAAACAAAGTTTCTGTTCACATTCGCTATTCTCCACCAAAACACAATGTGTGTATCACTGAGGCTTAACAAATATTGAATGCACTTCCTCCCATAAAATAACTAAAATATTTTTTCCCCCAATTTAAAACCTACATTGTTTACATTCCTGTTTTCTTGTTGGGTCCTCTTCTTTTCTGCTTTATTTCCCTGGTACATTTCTGCATCTCCTGGCACAGTACTGCCACCTGTTGATCAGTGGTATTGTATGAAACCATTGGCAGGAATGTGCATCACGTCACATAGATTTGTGTTTTTTGAACAAAACTCACTCATAAAAACATTGCTTCATCGCACTAAGTGGTCAGAAACTCCACAGGGCCTTTAAGCAGGTGACCATCACAAGTTAGCTCTGATTCTTTTTTTTTTTAAATGGCTGACTTGGCTTTGATTTATTTGACAATTCTGATGCTGGTTAGATGTTTGATTTACGTCTGTGTTGAAAGATCCTGTTTCCACTAAGTGAAATGACTGTATGCACTTAATGGATTATGGTCTATGAATGGTCTACTTGCAGCCATGATGATTTCTATGTTCATCTGTGGTCAGGAAACAAGGCACCAGTGCAGGGACCTGCCAAAGTCTTCTTTCACTTTGATCAGTTATTGGTACCTTGATGGCATGTTAAACCCCACTCTTTTCCCCATGTGGGCAAGTAATCTTTAAGAATGAATTGAATTTAATTGAATTTGAATTTAATATGAGTCTGTGTAAATTCCATAAGTAAGTGAGAGAGAGTGTGTGTGTGTCTGTCTGTGTCTGTCTCTGCTTTTTAGAGTAAGTATATCCACACATGTGTAACCTCTCCTCCAGCTGCAGCTGTTCCCTCAGGACGACACAGCAGTCAGTTTGAATGTGTTGATGATCTGCCTTAATAAAACGGGCTAAAAGCCACATGTAGACAGGTACACAAGAGAATATCTTTTCATTCATTTCCAGGATCCCATAGCAACAATCACCTCAGTAACCAGCAAACCCAAGAGCAAGTGGAGACCGCTGCCTTTGGACACTGTGGTAAGAATATGAAGTCAAACAGCTACACGCATACGCTGCATCTCAAAACACATCTGCTTGTGGTGTAAAGTGTGTATAGGTGTTTTTCCAGCACAGCAAAAAGAACTGTATTCCATCCACTACTGTGTCCTTGTATCAAAGCCCCCCTCTGCTTTGTCCCACTCTGAACAGTTCTCTACCTTAATCTGACCAACAGGAGCTGGAGAAACTGGCATCTCGCAAGCTAAGAATAAGTGCCAAAGAGACCATGAAAATTGCTGAAAAACTCTACACCCAAGGGTGAGTGCATGTGCATACTGCTTTCCACGCAGCACAGTATTGTCTTGGTCCGACCATATGCTAAATGTCCTTATCAGTTTATCCTCCCACAGTGTTTTTGATCTTTCATTTGAGCTTGTTTCACTCACATGTCTGGCTTGAAGCCACCTTATTAGAGGCTTTGTGGTGTCAGTGGAACGGTCAAATGTAGTTTTTGTTTACCACCTCAAAGTCGAGTCTATTTTTGTACATGAAAAGACGCCATCTGGCAGGGTGGCGTCTTTCAGGCGTTTAATAGATGAGTTAACCAGCAATGTCACATTTTCAAAGCGTCCCCTCTTTGTTTGTCTGCGTGAAGATGACTTTTGTCTGTGTGTGTTTTGTTGTGTTTTTCTTTTTTTCTGCTCAGGTATGTCAGCTACCCCCGTACAGAGACAAACATTTTTCCCTCAAACCTGGCCCTCGGCCCCCTGGTGGAGCAGCAAACACAAAGCCCGGTCTGGGGCACGTTTGCCCAGCGAGTGCTTGACCAGCCTGGGGGCCCCAACCCACGGCAGGGCAAGAAATCTGACCAAGCCCACCCCCCTATACATCCCACCAAGTACAGCAGTACACTGCAGGTACTGTATGTTGCCAAAACTTGGGACTCAGTTTTGGCAAGTGTACCTTTTTCTCACACTCATAGTCAAAACTTTACCCTCTTCATCTTAAACAATAACAACAAGTTGACCAAAGAAATTCTAATTTCTAAAGAGACCCAACAATTCCCATCATGAGTAAGCATGTGGTGACAGTCACTTGGAAAACTTCCTTTTAACAGGCAGAACTCTCAAACAGAACAAGACTCTAGTAATAAATAGATAATAAACAATCTTTAACACACCAGCTGTTAATGATTGATGGCAGGTCTTTCTGTGTCCAACCAGTGCTTGTCATGTCCTGTTGACTGTTTCTTTTTCTTTAACAATGATATGATAATAATTGGCTCAAAGATTTCACAGTTTGCAAAGCCCAAAGGTCAAAAACATTTTATTCATGCAAGATAATAAACAGTGATCAGGGCAAAGCATTTCTGGGTATTATGTGAACTTTGATGTGTATGTATATTGTCAAGGCAAATGCATTAATACATATCATCATAATTTGTGTATATCACACACACATGAATTTGAATATGAGCACAGATGGTGTGAATTATTGATTTTCTTTTTGTTTTTCTGTATCCAGGGCAATGAAGGACGCCTGTATGAATTCATTGTCCGGCACTTCCTGGCTTGTGTATCCAAGGATGCTTTGGGGCAGGAGACTGTGGTGGACATCGACATCGCCAAGGAGAACTTCTCCGCCTCAGGACTCATGATCATCGAAAGGAACTACCTGGATGTTTACCCATATGACCGCTGGAGCACCAAGGTTTACCAAGTTACATTACCGTAGCTTAAATACCTTGCTTTTGTAGAGAGCGTTGCATGCAGCTCCAGTTGCCTGCTGTCTCTTTTTGTTTGTGTGGAATGTATCCTAGTAAACCTGTATTGTATGTGTATTGTATGTGTTAGCTGATTCCAGTGTATGAGCAAGGCTCCCAGTTCCAGCCCTCCGCTATCGAGATGGTGGACGGACAGACGAGTCCTCCACAGCTGCTCACTGAAGCCGACCTCATATCACTGATGGAGAAGCACGGCATCGGTACTCAACACACACGCACAGAGACTGTGTTTTTAATGTGTGTTGTCCAACCACTCACAAACACTTAGGGAGGAATATTTTATAAAATATGAATGAATCCCACTCAAAGTCTTGGTCATGGTCAAAAAATTGACTCACCCTTTGTCAGATTTACATGAAACATATTACAAAATTTTCCGTCAGAGTATATATACATTTACAATATCAATATATCAATTGAATATTATGGTGTGAGAAAACCATTTATATTTAAAATGGCACAGTCTGTTTTGGCATCATTTAGTGAATTAAATACCTGATAAATCAATGCATTTAAAACATTGTCTGCAACAGCCTTATATAACCAGAAGTATTTAAGAAAACTTGGTAGACACAGTACAGAAAAAAATTCTCAGCACATATAGTCATCATTCAAGCCTACCCACACACAGTATTCTGTAGCTGCAACTGTGCAGATTTGCCTGTTCATCTGTGTATGTCCACCTGGATTTATTTGCACATTTACACACACTGAAAAAATATATTTTTTTGCAAATTACTTTTCGTGTGTATTGGGGTTTGTTTTACTTCTTTTACCAGAAAAACAGGTCAACAACTTGTGACCATTTTGTCGAGTCAACATGGAAAACGGGATTGACTGTTTGGTCTCTCATGCAAACTGTAATGTATGAACTGTGTACATTACAGGCACAGACGCAACCCATGCAGAGCACATCGAGACTATAAAGAGTCGCATGTATGTGGGCTTGACAGCTGACCAGAGGTTTCTCCCTGGAGAGCTCGGCATGGGACTGGTGGAGGGTATGTACACACACACAAACACACACACACACACACACACACACACACTACAGACCTAGATAGGCTCCATTATACTGTTGTCCCTGTCACTCAAATCTGTTACATATCAACTGTACAAATGTGTGTGTGTTTAGGTTACAACTCCATGGGCTATGAGATGTCTAAGCCAAACCTGCGTGCTGAGTTGGAGGCAGACCTCAAGCTGGTATCAGAAGGCAGGAAGGACAAACGGAGTGTGCTGCAGCACCACATCCAAAAATACAAGACTGTCTTCAAAGAGTCCGCCAGGAAGGCAAAGAAGTTAGTTACATTTTACCTTGTAGT
This sequence comes from Centropyge bicolor, assembly GCA_037975185.1. Lineage (NCBI taxonomy): Eukaryota > Metazoa > Chordata > Actinopteri > Pomacanthidae > Centropyge > Centropyge bicolor. The sequence goes on along the minus strand of JBBMOC010000022.1, from coordinate 217,422 downwards.
AAATTTTAGTATTTGTGATGCACCATTTGAACCCAAGGGAGTGTGTCATATTTATTACAGAACAGTTGAAACTGATCTATTGTTTCTGTTTCCTCAGGTTGGACGAAGCCTTGTCTCCATATCTGGGTGCAGCTCAACAGATCATCGAAGTAGAGCAGCTGGACATGGACATGCCGGTGCCGATCAGGAAGTGCCCTAACTGTGGGCGGGACATGGTGCTGAAGAAGAAGAGAGAGGGAAACAGGTGAGACAAGACCCAAAGCCAAAAAGACAACAACCTGTTAAATATATGCTGGATTATTGTGAGACATGCATGCTAAATGTAGCAGCACGATTCCACCTGTCCTCTCCCCTGTGTCTCTGTGCAGTAAGTTCCTATCCTGCGTGGGGTTCCCAGCCTGTAAGACGGCAGTGTGGTTCCCTGACACGGTGCAGGAGGTCAACAGAGATGACAGCATTTGTCCCACCTGCCGGCCATACCCTGTTCACATGTAAGTATTCAGTTTTCTCATCATCAAGAGTCCTTCATAAACACCTGTTTGGATCATTTCACAGGTAAACAGGTTCATTGGTAACAGGTGATAGTATCATGATTGGGTATGAAAGGCTCATCCTGGAAAGACTCAGTCGTTCACAAGCAAGGATGGAGAGAGGTTCAACACTTGATATGATATATAACACAATGATATTATTATTATTATTATTATGGGCTTGTGAACACTTTAACCATTGTCAGTAAACACAGTTTGTTTTCAAATGTTTTTATTTACATTTTACACTGTGCCCAAACCTTTTGGGATTTGTGGTTCTACTTTGAATGTTTCTACCCTCCTGGTTTGTTTTTACTGTGTTATAAATACTTTGTCTTAGAGACACTCAGTCCTTTGGTCCACATAACTTCCTCTCAGCACAGTTCACACCCACAGTAACTACACATATTTAATTTTGAAAACATATTCTTATCCATGGTCACTTCAACGCCAAGTATCTTATTTTGCCACGAGCACACAGATAACATTTCTTAGATTAATGAGAAGTGTATGTAGGCGCTGTATGCTCTGTAAACACAACAGCACACAGATGAAGCTCTCAGTGGCCTCAGCAGCGCAAGAAACTTGTCCAAATTCTTGTTTACACAAGTGGGCGTTAACCCCTTGAGCACGTGCCTCAGCTTGGTCCAAATATAGGGTGCACTCACCAACATCAAGCCAAAGTGCTCCACACCAGCATCTGTTACCATAGCAACCAGTCCAGTACAGAGCTCAAAGTTGAACTGCAGCACTTACTCTAAAACAATGAGTTTTTTAATCAGATCTCACCCAGCAGTTTGAGCTTGTTGGATAACTTCAGATGCTGTTAACAGCTGTTGTGCGCAGTAATAAACGGTTTCTTACCGCAGCAGCCTCACTGGTCACCACAGGAACTTGTTGTATTATTCCGAAGCTGGTTCTTTCAACCACTTTTTGACAAGCTGCTTTTACTCAGTACACACAGTGTTTACTGAGTGTACCGTGGGTGTTAAGTGGTGGTATATTACAATTTTTACAATTGAGTTCACCCGTTTCTCAGAGTTCACATTTTCAAAAGTCTTCATGCATCCAGCGCAGCAGCTCAGTGTGGACTAAACTGTGGATCGCTTTTCAGTGCTTTGACACAGGTTTTATTCGAAAACCTCATCCTTGAAATTTCATGAGTTATGTTTTTACTCAAACTCAGCCACCGCCAAAATCTCAGTGTATTTCAGCTACATTAACATGATACATAACAGAGAATTACTGTTAGACTGCAATTTTCTGCATCCTGCTACATCTCACTGTAAAAAAAAAAGAGAAAAATAAAAACAGAAAAGACCAACCACTGTTTCCCATCTTAGATAGAAAGTGCAAATGAATGAAAACATAAAAGCTCCTTGGATCTGTCTTATCTAAACAGTGATGTTATTTGTTGTAAAAACAGTGTTAAACTGTGGTTTATACTGGACAAAATATGAAAATACTACCTTTTCTGATTTATTTGCTCATTTTTCCTGTTTTCAGCCAACAAATACCATGATGCATGTATCTGATATCTGTGATATAAAGATTTCTCTTCCGTCTTTGTTATTAACTAACAGTCACTGCCCTGTTATTACTGGTGGATTTGGACCAAGTGCAGCTTCTTTTTTTGCTGTTATTGGCTCAGCTCCATCACACACACTGAGGTGGAATTCTTTAACACAAGTCTCCTGTGTGTCCTACATTCTTCAGGTTGAAGTTCAAGTTCCGCAGGGGCAGCCTCCCTCCCATGATGCCTCTAGAGTTTGTTGGCTGCATCGGCGGATGTGATGAGACACTCAGAGAGGTGCTGGACCTGAAATACCTCCGACCAGGAGGAGCGGGAGAGGGTGGTGGAGGAGGTGGAGGAAGGGGAGAAGACCCTCACCCACCAGCTCCATGGTCCTCCAGACCGAACCCACCCAGAGCCCCAAGTTCAAATCCTCGACCTTCCCTTCCTCCGGTCCCATCCTGGAACCCGCAGCCACGACCTCCCCCAGGCGGCGGTGGGGTCAGTGTAGACCACAACAGTGACGTCATAGTGTGTAACTGTGGTCAGGATGCAGTTCTCCTGACCGTGCGCAAGGACGGTCCCAACCAAGGCCGCCAGTTCTACAAGTGCAATGCCGGGACCTGTAACTTCTTTCTGTGGGCGGACCAGCCGAGTCAGCAGGGGGCACAGCAGAGTCGAGGGCCTCCAGTTCCAGCATTGCAGACCTCCCTGCCTCCGAGACCCTCTCTGGGGTTCATCAACACCACTGGAGGAGGCAGAGGGCAGGAAGAGGGTACAGGAGGACACATGAGACAAACTATGTGTCACTGCAATGAAGCAGCAGTGACGCGCACCGTGCAGAAGGACGGTCCAAACAAGGGCCGCATGTTCTACACCTGCGGGAAACCAAGAGAGCAGCAGTGTGGCTTCTTCCAGTGGGCTGATGAGAACGCCCCTCCACCAGGCAAGACTCTCTCTCACACACACACACACACACACACACACACACACATTAATCAAAAATTGACGCTGCTTTTCAAATGTTCTACTCGTCATTACCCTGAAGTCTGAAATGAATATCCACTGAATGAGACTTTTAGCTTCACTATAGCAGAGGAACCTATGAATTGCACTGTCAGTCGACCAATTTGATCCACTGACACGTCTCAACAACTGTAGCATGAATTGAGATAAGGTTTGGCACACATTCATGCCCCCCTCTGATAACTTTGCTGGTCCCTTGACTGTTCCTCTAGTGGCATCAGCTGGTCACAATTTCAATTTTTTCCAACACTTACATATATAATACTTATATTCTGTCTAAATTCACTACATTGTGTTAATTGCTAATTATCCAACGTTAGCATGCTAACACACTAAACTAAGCTAGTGATCATGCTAATTGTGCACACTCAATATCAGCGTGTTTGCACTGTCACTGTGAACCTGCAAGCATGCTGACGTTAGCATAAGTACATGGCTGTAGAATCTTAGTCTTAGTCATATCCTGGGTTTAATCTTGACCAAACAGGGACTTTTAGAAAGTGCATCTTTAGATGCTTTTGGTTTTGGTCTGTGGTATTTCTTAGGTACTTATACTTTACTATTTACTGTCTCTGAAATTTCCCCAGCTTCACAGGCCGACCCTGTTTCACAACAAAGGGAAAAACACAGACTTAATACATACACATAAACAACATTTGACAAACATGTGAAGTGCTTTTCATTTGATTTCTTACAGTTACGTTTCTGACTGCATTCATCTGGCTGTCAAATCATTTGCACCATCAGCCTGAAGTCAGCTAATGCTTTCTTCATGCTTTCTAAAACACACTGTGTTTATTGAAAAAAAAAAAAAAAACTTCATATAAGCACATAAAGCGGTGAAGCTGTATTCTCAGATCAAACACCAGAGAGAGAGACAGATCCCTCTCACCTACATCTACACTTAATGATAAAGAAAAGCTGTCACGACTCACAAACACACCCACTGAGACCTTGAGGCATCCACTTATCAGGCTGACATGGTGCTGTCAGTCCCAGTGTACACAGAAAAATCTTTGGTGCTTTTTATCCTCTAACCTCTAACCACCTCTTGTTGTGTTTACCTTCTGTTCCCCCCACTGTCAGGTGGTTTTGGTGGTGGATTTAATGGTGGTGGAAACGGAGGGAAGAAGGGAAGAAAGATAATGGGAGATGCCACCACTATGAAACCTCCTGCTGCTAAGAAACCTCGCACCTGTGGCATCTGCCACATGCCGGGACACACCCGAGTCACCTGTCCCCAACGGTGATGGCTCATTGAAAACGCTTATGTGGATTATTGAAGTCTGTGACTTTAAAGTGTGGAGCCAGATTTGATTTTTCAAATATGCAACAACTCAGATTGTAAGCAGGGGGGTGAAGATCTTCTGGTATATAAGAAGAAAACCAAGACCCTGTATCCTACCTGTCAAGTTACATCTTGAAAACAGTTATAAGAGGGAAAAATCAGCTCAAACTAGGGCTCCAAATAAATTCAAAATTCATATTTCCTGCTTTCCTGGTTGTGCAGTATATTAGGGGAAAAAGAGCACTGTCAAACACATTGTACATCTAGAAACTAGACATATTCTTCTCCAGTCTTCCCAGATCTGCAGGCTGTTAGTTTAAGAAAAAAAAGTTACAGGTTAACTTTTTGTATCTCTTAGTTCCTGCCAGACTTAGGACTTTAGGAATTATGATTATTCCTCCTTTTGCCAAGAGTTAGATGAGATAATTGAAACCACTCTCATGTCCATACAATAGCTTGAAGCTTGAAGACTGGAAGCAGGGGGCTCTGTCCAAAGAATTTAAAAAATCTACCGACCAGCACTTTTAAAGCTCACTAATTTACACATTGTATCTGTTTAAAAAAAACAAAACAAAAACCATTGTTTTAGAAGGGGGTTTATGTAGGACTAAAATAATTTAGAAGCAGATTTCCCAAAATGATTAACTTTTCCCATTAAAGCAAAGTGCTACATTCATAAACAGAGCCATGTGATATGCCTCAAACGACTTGAGAAATAAGTACAGTAAGCTGAAGGTGCTCAACAGTTAATGGGAACTTTTACTCAACTGGTCTTGGATCAAATTAACCCCCCGTCTGTTGTGTGTCTCTGTAGCCACAATCCTGACAGCTTGACTGAGATCAGCTGAAGGAGAGTGAGTCAGACACAGAAGCTGTCTTGAATGAATAACTGTGCATTTTAAAGAAAATTTGTTTGCACACAGCTTGTTCATAATTAATTGCATATGTATTATTATTCACAATATTGAATATTTTACTTGTTTTTGTTGATTTGTCAAGGTGTTTGTTGAAAGAAATTGCAAGGTGTATATTTACATTGTAAATATAATGAGTGTCAAAAAAAAAGCAAACTGATTGGTGTCTCTCTTTTGTAGTCTGAGGAATTACCAGTAGCAGAGATTTCTATTTTAATACAAATGAATGTTAATAAACATAAACATGATGAAAACTTCCATGGTTATTTATGTCTTTGCTGTCATTAGATGATTGATGTTCTGAATTTTTGCTTTTGGTTTCAGTTTGATCTGGAGTCTTTTGTATTTTCTTCTTTGTCCCACAGGTTTTGGTTTTGGTTCTATTTTGAGTCTTCAACATTCAGCCAGCTGAACTTTGGAAAGAAACCAAACTCAAAAACATCTTTCCTGCTATTGTACATATAAACATAATGAGTAAATATAAACCCATCCCTTAATGCAATTTGCTCAACATATTCAGATTTGAATAACTTAAGCCACATTGCATCGCTGATTATTGAGTTTGTGCAAAATGGATCAAAAAGTGCTGGTATGATCATATTTTCTGTGCTGATCAGCTGTGGAAGAGATGCTTTTGAAGTAAATCACAGTGTAGAAAAACTTCATTACAAGTATAAATCCTGCATTCAGAGCGGTGGCAGAAAAGAAAAATATGTATCAAAAGTAAAAGTACTTGTGATGCAGAAGAATGGCCCCTGTGGGAGTTGTATTATTGGATGATTATTATTAGCCTACTGACGCATTTATCTGCAAGTAGAATTTTACTGTTGGTGCAAATCTTTTATATGATAATCAAAGTATCAAGTTGTGCAAACGGGGGAAAAAACTGTATTTTCCACCGCTGGATTTTTCCTGCACACGGGCACACCGTGTACCAAATGTTAATAGATGTAGTGATCATGCATGTAGTTAGATAAGAAGGCTGATCTGAAACAAAGTTTGCAGCATGGAAAGGTTTTATTTTCCCAGAACTCTGTAAAGGCGAGGCAGATGAAGTGCAGCCCCCAGGGGTTAGAAGAAAAAAAAAGGGGAGGGGGGGGGGCAAATGGAAATAAACCAGAAACGTGTGTATTCCCGGCATGAGGCTGTAAGTTACCCTCATGTGTTTTTTTTCTCTCTCAGTGTTGATATTCCAGGGAAGCAGCGCTGATTTTTACCGTCACGTTTGGTGACTCATATGTGAGTCATAACATGTGGGTGGGAGTGATCCGTGTTGTTTTGTGCGCTCGGCTCCTGTAGTATCCGGGCAGATAACCAGTCATGTGATCGCCGTGTTTCTTCTGTAAATCGCAGTGATAAACGTCCTCCTGACGGGAAAAGCGCTCCTTTCATACCGGATCGCATTTGAGACACATGCCGTAAAGCTGCTCCCTGCGGTGATGCTATAGGAGTGTGGAGGTTAATGAACACATTAAGATGAGATCAGATTAGAAATGACTGTAAACATATGGACAACATCATGCAGGATCACTGCTCAACACTACTGATCAATGATCGGCTCTAAACTCTTTGCAACTTAAAGGACAACTCCACCAGTTTTACACATGAAGTTCGGTTTACTCATCACAAATGGACAACACTTACATAATGCTCTCTATGCCTCTAAATCTATGAGAATAACCCGGATGACGTCATGGTGATGTCATCAGGGTTATCTCAGTTGGGCTTGAACTTATTTTTTTTAATAGAAACTTACAAACTGACAATGTAAAGTTTGAAAGATATGGGTGTTTGTCAGGCATAAAGAATCTAATAAAAGACACAAAGTTGCTTTGTGGGAAATGTTGGATTTATAGTTTTGTGCATCAGTTTTCACCTTTTTTAAAATCTCTCTACAAGTCAAACTACTTTCTGAAAGTGACAGACTTAGTCAATGGAGAGCCTCTTTAAAGATGAAAACACCAGGGAGGTCAGCAAATTTTTCAACACCCTAAAACATATACTGTAATTTCAGGAATATCTGTGTAATATTCTGGTGTAGATGTGGGTGTGACACTTGTTACATGTTAACTGGAGTTCTACTGTCTGTGTGAATTGCTACCTCAACTGTGCTCTCAAATGTCCGAGAACAAATTCTCCTGAAGGAGACAATAAAAGCTACTGTAATCTGATCCAATATTGCAACATCATCAGAGATGAAGTATGATGACTTAAATAAAAGCTGAAACAAAAGTGAAAACTATTTTGCAACTGTTTCAATGATTGATTGATCTTTTTTTTTAAAGCAAACATGTCAAAATGCTGATTGCAGTTTCCCATGTTTGCTAATATTTTTTTTCATATTCTGTCATTATAATGACTTAATGAACTGATTTACTTTGGATCATGGACTTTTGCTTGGACAGTCAAGAGGTCAGCTTGGGCTTTTTGAAACGTGATAGGTGTTTTTGTTTTTTTGTTAAAATTTTTACATCCAAAAAGTTATTGAATAATTGAGAAAGTAATTGTAAGATTAATTGATAATGAAAATAATGATTAGTTGCCGCTTTAATTTAAACCTAATTTCAGCAGAACCTATATAGGCATCTACAGAGTTTTTAAAATTTTAAAGCCCATAATATAGAAATAATTTAATTATTTTACTCGACTGAATACCAAAGATGCCACACATCACAATAAGGATGTTATTGGCCATTATAGGAATTTCTGGTCCGGCCGGTTACATAATCTCAGAACTGAGTGGTCAAAGGTCATAGGTCAGTAGAGGTGGATCACTCCTAAGACCTGAGCTGTTCATGAACTCTTCATGCCGTCTCATCATCATCATCATCATCATCCTCGAGCTTTTCAGCAGTCGCCGTAGAAACAGTTGCCATGACACCCCATGCCCGTAAGTGATGCAAGTGTTCCAGGTGCAGAGAGACCGTGGACCGTGTGGAGCCACAGCGTGTGTGTGTGTGTGTGTAGTTACAGAGAGTTCTACTGTAAACTGATCCACACCAGCCTCAATGAAAGACAATAGGGAATTGGCTCTGGGCCTTTTTTCCACAGTAGTCACTTTACCTTCATGAGCTGTTCCCACCTGGGGGCTGGATGAGTAGATGTTCAGGTAAAAAGTTAAGATAAGAGTGTGTGTGATCAGTGGCTGTGATCACGCCACTGAACAGAGATTTCTAAGAATCAGTCCACTGTAATAAATAAATGTTGGCTGCAGCATATCAGCAGTCATTATCATCACTGAGATCTTAATCTGTGTTGAACCAGCTCTCTTCTCTGCAGATAGGTTGCTTAGCATTCAGGATGTAAAGACTTTCAGTCAGTGTTTAGTTCCATATTTGGATCAAACACGACTGGAGGGGTGGACATTTCCACCAGAGAGTGAAGCAAGGCCTTCATTTCCATTGCAGATTCTGATCTTTCCTGCCTTTACAACTGTTACATAAAAATACATGAGCTCACACTCTGTATCATGCTCAGACTGGAGTTTCAACTGCACAGCCTTGTTTGACTGTATTTCACCTGTGAAACAGCAGAAAGACTTCACATCAATCATAGCAGTGATATTCTGAGGCTATGATTGGACTGATATATCTTTAAGGAATATTTCAACATTTTGGGAAATACACTTATTTGCCTGCTGGTGAAGTATTAAGGCTGCAAGCAGCAGCTGGTTAGCTTAGCTTAGCATAAAGACTGGAAACAAGGGGAAATAGTTAGCCTCGCTCTGTCCAAAGGTGAAAGAATCCACCAATCAGCACATCTAAAGCTCACTAATTGTTATAATCAGTGTAAACAAGTGTAAATATTTACATTTTACATGGATTATAGATCAGAATATTTTGGTAACTTCCTGAAGTGTCCATTAGTAATGTGCCACCGGCTCCCAGCAAAGAAATTGGCTAACCCGCAGTAAAATGGAGAATTGACTTTAAATGTATATCTTATCTTTGCAATTTATTTTTTTGTACAATTAAACATACGAGATACAACATGTTAAGGATACTACTACTAATAATAATAATAATAATAATAGTACAGAACTTTAGAGGTAAAGACCTTTAGGCAAATTTCTTACGTCCTGATTTAATGCTAAGCTAAGATAATCAGTTTCTGGCTCCAGCTTTCTGATTAACGTACAAACCTAAAATGGTGCTGACCTTCTCACCCCAACTATGTCAACTACATAATATATAGAGGTTATTTATGGAATAAACAATAATAAGCTATTTTCCAACATCATCAAAGTATGAAGAATATCTTTAAGTTTTACAAGGAGTTGAAACAGGAAGTTATGTCACTTTGGATATTACTTTGAAAATATGAGTTACCAGAGTTGCTTGAGCTGTACTGCTGTTGCTGCTTAATTACATTATTGTGCTGATGTTTATTAATGGAGATATGTTAAAGAAATCCCTCATTTTGCGGCTGTGTTTTCCTCCCCTAACTTCAGTTTCATGTAACCTTGTCTTTCTGACCCTCCTCCTCTGTCCCTCTTCTGCACTCTGCTCCAATTTGCGTGCGCGTTCCCGGCAGACGGACACGCACACTGGGGGCTCGGCCCTACGCAATGGAAAGGGGGCGCGCCCGCCTTAAAGCAGCGCGTCGTCCTGTGTTGATGTGTCGCAGATTTTAAAAAGTGAGGCAGGCAGGCAGCAGCTGGAGTTTGGAGACGGTGAAGCGCAGAGGACCAGAGCTCCGACAACAAGTGTGGACGAGGGACGGAGAGAGACGCTCGCGGACTCTTTTATTCCTCCTTCATCTCTGACTGTTTTAATCCAGCTCAGGAAGCAGAAGCAGCTCAGATCCAGTTTGGAGCGCGTGAAGATGGAGCTGTCATCAATAGGAGATCAAGTGTTTGCAGTCGAGTCAATAACAAAGAAGAGAGTCAGGAAGGTAAGAGAGAGGAGCAGCACTTCATTTATTCAACTTACATCACTTGTTTTCCTGCGCTTTTCCCCTTTTTTCTTTTTTTAACAAACGTCGCCCTGGTGTGCATCGAAACTAGGCTGCGCAGTTTTCCCAAACTATTTCCGCAAAAATCGGTCGCTCTGCACTAAATGTGCACTTTGCATCAACTGCGCCAAAGTTTCGCGTTGTTTCACATCCTGTACCCTTCCTGTGCAGCCGAGGAGATGCTGCAGCATGAGCGTGTTTTGGAGGAGCCTACGCAGCTGTAGTAAAATATTCAAGGTGTGTGTGTACGCGCGCGTGTGCGTGTCGTGGAAACTGGGAGGCATGGACGTGTTTTGGAGGAGATCGGGCAGCTGTAGTAAAATGTTAAAGGGGGTGTGTATCCTAAAAACGGGGAGGATATCAGATCAGTGTGCAGGGGGGAGGAGGAACGGGGAGGTGCGCACTTGATTTCTGCGTGAAAGTGCTGCGTAATGTCACCGACTGCTGCGTAATGGTGACCCATTGATTCACAGCGGAGATGTTGACTGGATCGTACCCGTGTGTAATATTTTAGCGCATTTGACGCAGCGCGTTCACAATCAGCTGTGAAGACAAACACATGACAAGTGCATCATCTATGATTATAAAGTTTGGGAGGATCTAATAAAACGTTGAGCGCATGCGTGCGTCTTCATAAACAAACAGTTGTCCTACCACATCAGGTGAGTAATACAGTTATATTTCCACTCGGGATGACTGTGATAATTGTTTCAGGCTTGCTGCTTGAACGTTGCGCAACACCACGTTGTTTACATGTTCCCGTTGGCCCCACCTATCCGAGCCCGGCCGCGCGGCGCTCAGCCCCGGTTCCCAGTAGCCATGTGCGGCCCCCGGTTTGGAGAGAAGGGCTGCTGTTTGGAGGCCACCCAGCTCCCCCTGTCATTGACGTCATCTCTCAGAAAAACACCGTTTGAAAGGGAGAAAAATGTCCATGACCCCCCCTCCCTCCCTCCCTGCCTGCTCACTTTAAAGTGACAGTCATCCTTTTCCTCTCTCACTCACAGCAGCCTGTTTCTGCATCACACTGGAGTAGCTTTCAAATGCAGCTTTTGCTAAAGTGTCAACTGTCTTAAAGTGCTGTTTCTCACCCCTCCTCCCCCTCTCTGTCTCTCTCTCCTTAGGGTAATGTGGAGTACCTACTGAAATGGCAGGGATGGCCCCCAAAGTGAGTAATCCTTGAGTCATCACCTGGTGACCTCATCCCTTCAGTGGACACTCAGCAGCCTTTTATAAACATGCTTATTGGTACCTGAGCACTGTGTCCTGTGAGGATGGATACACAGACAGATGTATAGAATTATTTGAATGTGTCTTTGTGTGTTGGCAGGTACAGTACTTGGGAACCAGAGGACAATATTTTGGACCCGCGCCTGGTCCTGGCCTACGAGGAGAAGTGAGTAATCATGGAAAAACTTTTTTAATGCTTGCAGAGCACTTTTGTTTTTGCTCTTCTTTTTGTTCTCTCACTTACTTTTTGTTTCTCTTTGTCTCTGTCCTCTCTCTGTTTCTCCCAGTCAGGAGAAGATCAGAGCTCTGGCCTATCGCAGGAAAGGTCTCAGACCCAGGAGGCTCGTCCTGCGGGTAGCGACACTTACCTTTCTTCTTGTCTCAAAAGCCTTTGTTATACTTTTTGCAAATTAAGTGTGACGCATTGAAGGGGTACGCCATCAACTTAGTATTGCACTCATGTAAATTTGAAGGACTCGGAAGAGGCGGTTTGAAGCAAGAACACTGAAAATTGTAGCAGCAGAGGACGAGTCATCCTGACTTCCAGTCTCTAGTGTGGGTCATATCCCATAATGCAGCTCTATACCATCTTCAATTCTGCCTGCTTATTTCCAACTTCCTTCAAACCCCTCATCTCTAGCTTTTTTAATGGCAGGCTGTCTGTTATAAATGTTAACTCCGAAGCCCAGGCCGTGAAAAAAATGACATCATTGGGGCTATTTTTCGAAACTTTACAAAGCATCCTCAGATCCGCACAAGACGTTATACAACTGTGTTCAGTGGCTGAGCAGCTCTCCCAGAAGCACAAGCAGAGATACGTGTTTCTGCACTAATAATAGCCTCAATAGAGCGGAACACAATGCAGCTAAAATACCTGTTGTGTTTTGGAGGGGTGTGGCAAAAAGGACACTCTGGCTAATGCTGTGCTCCTATCGCTTTCACAACTGCTGTTTCTCCTCTCTTACACCCCAACAAATCACAACCATTCAAAACCTGACTGCTCTGCCTGCTACTCTCTGTCCATTGGTTCCTACTGAAAACATACATCTAATAAATGGGTCATGAATATGGTTCAGACTTTTTGAAAAAATGCCTTCAAACAGCAGGTGGTCTGCATGTTCCAGCAAATGTCACTCAAACAGGAGTAAATGGTGAACTTTTGAGGGACTATTTTTAGCGGTGGATTAATACCCATTAGGTGAAGTAGTAAGTGTTTAACAGCAGCAAATGTTAGTATGCTAACAGGCTAAATAAATATGGTTAATATAGTAAATGTTACCTTTAAACTTCATGTTAGCATTATCGCTTTGCGCATGTTAGCTGACCTTTGTGCACTCACGGAAGTGGAAAGTATAATTTCAACTTTAGTCTCTTACTATTTTTGGACAACAATGGAGCTCTGTGGGACAGGAGACTCAGTTATGTCAGGCTTTTGATATACAGTCAATACTTCCATTAATTGTTTTTTTTTCATGGGATTTGTCGACACTAAGAAACATATAGATAGTCATGGAACATATCCTTTAAGAATTGATTTCCTGCAAATGTCCTTTCTGTCACACAGTTGAATTGCATAACATTTTGTGTGGCCAACCCAGATGACAGAATCGTCCCTGAAAATACAGTATAGCCAGTGTCTGAAAATGAACACAGTTAACCTTTAGCCTCTTCTCTACCCCAGAACATCTTTGCCATGGACCTCCGCAGCGCCCACAAGGAGAAGCCCCCCCCTCGCCTGCGGCTCTCCCTCACCCGCGCCATGAGCACGGATGTGGACCAGGGCGAACGGGCTGGCATGTACCGTCGGCCGGCCTGGAGGAAGAGCAAGCAGAGGGCGTCCAAACGGAGGCCAGAGGGACCCTCGCACAAACCCATGCGTCCACTGAGGAAGAAGGAGGAGCCCGTGGAAGAGGAGTGGGGTGGCACCAGTGAAGAAGAGAAGCAAGAGTCCGAAAGCGCCCCCGAGGAGAGACATGAAGACAGCTTATATGGTCAGTTTGCCATGAGAATCATTTTGAAATTCAGTAGCCTGGTCATGACCTTTGACCTTTGAAGATGAGCAACATTTCTCTTTTCCTCTCTTCAAGGTCAATCTGAGTGCAGCTCCCCGCCCTTGCTGGAGCGACAGGACTTAGAGATGGAGATGGAGGAGAAGGTGGATGCCGACCTGAGAGCGGTAGGCACAGAAACATGGACTGACAGATCGGGCGGAGGGATGTCTGAAATGAGACAGAACCAGACATTTGCGTGCGACCAATCAAAGGACAGCGCCTCGGTGCCTGAGGCCGGATCAGGAAATGCGGTTACAGTGGGCGACAGGGCAGATTGGGACAAATTGGGTGAGGAGGGCGTGGAGTCAGTGGCGGAGTGTCCCACGTTAGAGAGCAGTGTTTATCAGAGCAACAACACGACCTCGGTCATAGTGAGCGTTCAGGGGTGCGGCAAGACGGCAGGAGACGACACCGCTGCCACCGCCGCCGCCGTCTGCACCGCTGCTAAGGGGATGAAGGAGGAAGTGACAGGCGACAATCAGAGCGCTGCCCCCGCTGCAGCAGAGCATCCTGGGAAGGTGATTGTGACAAACGTGACTATCAACTCTCTGACAGTGACTTTTAAAGAAGCCACGGTGGCTGAAGGCTTCTTTAAGGGCTATTGAATGATGACTAAAAGAGATGGAGGGAGCTCAAAATAACCATAATTAGACTTGCCACTCATTTTGTACATGTAAATAGTCGTGTATGTAAGATAATTCCACATGTTTACAAAGCTAAACTCATTTCCTACTGAGTTCAATGAAGACATTATTGCCTTTGAATAAAAAAATGAGTGGTGATTTTATCATTGTGGCTCATTTATTAGGTGTTGTAGGAAGACTGAGGCCCTCAAAATGTGCTCAAATCATCTATTGCAATCCAGGGGACTAAATGGATCTCTAAGTGGCAGGGTTCATCCCCGGGGCCGCTGGGCTTACTGAGAGACAGATGGTGAGACAGCAGTCTAACACATTACAGTTCACAGTACTACTTCCATGCAGTTACTTTTTCCAGTCGTCCTCAGTGCTTTCCAGCCAGGCGTCGGTCTCGCACTCGGATCTGCTCTCGGGGGCCTGTTTTCAGTCGCTCCTCTTTCTTACGAATAATGTTTTGTAAAGATATTGCTCTTCTTCTTTTTTTTTCCAGTATTCTCACAGAGCTAACCGCATGCCCTGTCAGTCTGTGCCACACATGCACAAAGCCCTGTCCTGTGGTTTGTTGAAGAGGTTTATTTCTGTCACAAAAGAAGTAAAACAAAGAGAGAGAATTAATGCCTGCCGCTTAGATGTAGTTCTGCATTTCAAGGTGGATGGATGCACAAAAAGAAATACACAGTTGTGTTTGCTGTCTGTCTGTCCTTTTACTTTTCAAGTATGAAATGCTACCTGGTTCTATTTTTGTATAACCAATTGATAGTCCACTCTTTTCACTAGCGTTTGTGCTTTTCAAAAGAGGCAATGTCAGTGCCGCTGTTACGCTGTGTAAGGTTATGTGCAAATGGAAGCAAATGTGCGTTAGGTCAGACTGTAGTGAGCTATTATTTATTGCATGTCACACGTATAAGCTCCAACTAACTTATGTCACGTAATGTGTCGGAATCAGTCTTTTTCTGACAAAGATGAACTGTCAAACATGTTTTCTCTCGACAAATGAATTTTTATTTTGATTGCATTTCCAATAAATATGTACAAAAATAACTGTGTAAAGAAGCATATTTATCACGTGGGATTTCTGCAAATACTTCTTTTGGACATAAGATATCAGGTAAGAGATCGAGAAAGAAGAACATATAGAAACTCCACATAGACTTGGAGACAGTTTTCCCTCCAACAAACCTTTTGTGTAGCGACTTTGATTTAGACAAAAAGTAGTGGCAAGCAGCATGATGACAGTCCTCATATACAAAGACATTTACTCCTGTACTTTTTGTTAAAGATGCACTGATTTTGTTTTGCAGTCAACAGCGCCCCCAAATCTCAAAGCTACTTTTAATACAGTAGCTGTGTTTTATTAATTTATTAATCCTAATTGGGGACACTTGAGAACCACAACAAAACCAGGGAGAGCATCTTTAAAGTAGAAATTTATTTGAGTGAGATTTGACTGAAGCAGTGAAAGCGACTTTCTATAAGCATCAGAAACTTGAAACTGGACGTTCATAATGATCAGACAGAAAAGAGGAGAAAAATAATCTGCATTTATTTTCAAAAAATTCTCTTAAAACCTGCACCTTAATGATTGAATGAAATTTTTAGTCTGAAAGATGCAACTTTTCACTTTCACTCTACTTTTTTGAACCAACTATACTATGAAAACAGGTAAAATATCTGTAAAACTTCTGAGAGTGTTATTCATTCATTACTATTGCCACAATGTGGGACAAGCGTGCTGCCACCACTAGAGGGCGCGTTGCTCTCAGAAAAGACATATTACTGTAAGTGACGCCATCAAATTCAAGTTAATAGTCTGTGAATCATCAGCTCAGTGTGTTTGAAGTGTGCAGCAGTGGAAGTGGGTGGGTGGAGTGTGTGGGCCAGACGCTAACAAGAAACATCATTCAGGAGGCATTAAACTGCAAATATACTTCTAATCACAAGATCAGCGAGGATCGTGTTTGTATCACAATCATATAAAGCAGCTGTGATCACAGGTTGGTCCTTGAAGAAAATACTGTGTATAGTGGGACAAACTTCTTCTTTTTTTTGGTTTTGCCAGTCAAATTTTCTTACAGGGTAGCTTAAATTAAAAAAAAAAAGTCTGTTTACTATATAAGCTTGATAACAACTGAACTTTCTAAAAAGTTAATACTTTGGATAATGGATAAGTGTCTTCTTTCTAAACGTTTGCAGATTATTTAAAGAGAATCAAGGTTTTACTCAACTAATAATATATATCTTTATATATTAATATAAAGATATAATCTTGTTGATGAGAAGGGAGACGCAAATGTGTTAAGACTCAAAATCAAATCCCTGATTTTTGGCAAAAATAAACACATATTTATTCAGTGTAATAAATGAATGCCAAAAAACAAACTTTGAATATTTGTATATGAAATAATATTAATTAATGCTATTTGTAAGACTGAGACAAGGCATGGGGGGGATTGTGTTCAGTCCGTCCCTTCTCAATAGATGCAGGTCACAAAAGTACTACTGAGGAGGCCAGATTGGTGCTGTCATTTTGCATGTCCTTCTGGTCAGGGGTCAGTCAATCAGATTTCAGGAGGGGCTTTGCCTTCTGCTTGTTAGTTTGGCATTTTGAACATATTAAGTAATATAGTGAGCATTTTGGGTTTTTTAAAGTCAGCACTTATGTCCCTGTCAGGCTCCTGTAAGGAAGATGACTCCAGTTTTGCAGGGATCCAGTCAGTCAGTGGTCTGGCTGGTGATGCATTGCTCAACCGCTCCAAAGCAAGTTAACTTCAGATAAAGTCAGCTTTGTGATACAGAACTGGATAACACACATTGAGGCACAGGCACACGGTGTTTGTTTTAAAAAGGGAGATGTACGAGATGTTGTACAGCTCTTATTCGCCAAATATCCAGTCTCGTTTCTAACAAACAGCCACATGCAGGACACATCAGTGTTGATCATTTTCATTTTATTATAAAAAACAGTATTTGAGTCCACAGTTTGTGTTTCCTTTGTACAGTAAAAAATATTAAATTAAACTCCCAAAGTTCTTAGCAGAAAGATAAAGAGGATGGAGTTTGGGGGGAGGGAGAACAACTTCCCCAAGAGGAGAAGGAGGAGGAGGGGAGGGGGGTTTAAAGTCCAAGGGAAGCAGCAAAGGGGACGAGGCCGAAAGAGACGGAGACTGACAGCTCATATCTCCTCCTTTCTCCTCATTTCTGTGCAACACAGTTCATTTGGATCAAAATCATCTGTTTACTCCAAACAGTAGAATCCTAAAAACACTAAAAGGAGCCCACCCCACCCACTGTTTTTCACATCCCAGCCCATGTACTCAAAATGTTACAGGCACACAGGTATGCACCCCCCCTCCCCAAGCCTCCACTGCTCCATATTAAGTGTCTTTAAAGGAAGGAGTGCACACACATTCGAGGGAGAGGGCTTGCATGTTTGCGAGGGAAGAGTCCCTTCCAGCATGACTGATGTCCAATACAAGAAGCTGGCCGGGACGTCACGACGTGTCCATTCGACATCTCAAACTCACAGCAGACCCTCAACCACTGCAATTAAAACACTGACATTGAATTATTCCCACCTGAACAGACCCAACTAAAGACATCTAAAGTGAAATGAAATATCCACTACCCCCGTCTTAACAGTCAATAACAAAAATATATTTCTATACGAATTGTAGCAGTCTCAGGATACATAAACGCCCCCAACCCCGCACCCCGAAAGAAAACAATAAATAAAGCAAACCCAAACATTTAAAAATGAAGATATGCATCATGCTTGGATTTACATTAATAATAATCCACATCACTCTGCAAAAACAGAAATAGACAGACTGAATGATGGGAAATGAAACCGATAAAAAAGTTCTTTGCATTAAATCATCTCCTCTTTAATTCTTGACCACTTTTAAAATCTTAAAAACATTTCTTAAAAAAGGCAATTACTCCTATTTACCCCCAAAACCCCGAAAATATCACCTTTCTTGTATTCAGCAAGAGGTGGAGGTGAGGGGGGGGGCGCTAGAGAAACCATCCCCCTCCTCTTTGTCCACAATTGGCAAAAAAATATATTAACAGCAATAACTTACAATTCATTTATTCTAATTTATTTAACGACTGCTTGATTTATTGTTCATCTCCCATAGGAAGTTCAGTTCAATGCATCTTTATTGAAAACATTTTAAATAACATTTAATAATAGTATAAAAAAAGAAAGGCTAAGTAATAACAATAACACTGTCCTGGGTGAGTGCAGTTTGTGCGAAGAATCACAGAGCCTTTCAGCTCAACTTGACACGTTAAGTAGAATTCCTACATGATGTCTAAAGGGTTGTGATTCATATTCTGGCCCAGTGGGTCCTGACCGTTGCCCCCCGGCCCATGGAGACCAGCCATGCTGCTCAGCTGGGAGAGCATGGCACTCTGGTCTGACCCAAACTGCTCCATAGAGTTCTGTTGCTGTTGCTGGGTCGTTGGCTGTTGTTGTGGAGGGACCACCATGCCTGGGTGGTGCTGGTTCAGGTGGCCTGGGTGTGGGGAACCCGTTTGCATCTGGGGGGAGATGTGATGTGGGGAGGGCTGAGGCTGCATGCGCGGGGAAGGGCTGGAGTGTGGCGGCTGGGACTGGGGTCTGGGTGACGGCTGTGGGGATCGGACCTGGTTAGCTAGGGAGGTGGGCAGTGCCTGGCCCTGTAGGTGTGGGTGTGGGGACTGGGCCATCTGCTGTGGCTGCTGAGGGCTCATGGGATTGCTATGTTGGGCTGGTGACCCCCCGGGGCCCAGATGCTGTTGCTGCTGGAGCAGCCTCTGTTGGAGGGCCTGTTGGAGCAGAGCCTGAGAAGATGGAGGTGGGGGGCCACTCTGAGTGGGCTGAGGTCCCTGAGGTGGTTGAGGACCTCCTACGCCCCCTCCACCTGCATTACCCCCTGGCAGGCCAGCCATGGCATTCTGCTGCTGCATCTGGAGATGGTGCTGGTGCTGGAGCCTCTGCTGGAGTGCAGCTGTGGCCTGCTGCTGGGCCACTGACCCTGGGTAACCTTGCCCCTGCTGAGCTGGGGGACCACCGGGCTGCTGTGGGCCAAGAGGTGGACCTCCTGGTGGGCCCTGTCCCACTGAAGGAGGCTGCATCCCAGGCTGTCCCATGTAGCCCTGACCCTGTGGTGGCTGCGGCTGCTGGAACTGACCATGATTCACTCCCATTTGCTGTTGCTGCAGCTGTTGTTGCTGCTGCTGTTGTTGTTGTTGTTGTTGTTGTTGCTGCTGCTGGAGATGCCGCTTCATGAGCAGCTCTCTAAACTGGGGACTGTTGAGATTTCCCATCTGTGGCCCCTGGCCCGGCATGCCTCTTCCTCCCCCTTGCTGCTGTTGTTGCTGCTGCTGCTGCTGAAGAGCCGCCACCTGCTGCTGTTGTAAACCACTAAGCATTGGCCTCTGCTGTTGCTGCTGTAGCTGTTGCTGCTGCTGTACTTGCTGTAACTGGGCCATAGCAGCCATGTTGACATTCGTCCCTCCCTGACCCCCCATGTGCATACCTGGCTGGCCGGGACCTGCAGCATTCATATTCACCTGTGGGCCTCCTCCTGCCATGACATTACCGACAGGACCCCCTGTGGGTCCAGGACCTCCTGGGAAACCACCGGGTCCACCTGGACCCCCCTGCACCCCCTTGTATTTTGAGGCCCTCTGCTTGATAAAAGCAGCCATGAGCTGAGGGTTGGATCGCAGGATGTTGAGGACTTGCTGTTGCTGGAGTGGCGAGCTGGGCGAGCGGAGAGTCCGTAACAGCTCCTGGAGGGCTGCTTGGGGGATGTTCCCACCAGCAGCACCGACCCCTGGAACACTGGGAGCTCCAGGGACCGCTCCCCCTGGGACCCCGCCACCAGCACCTTGCTGTTGCTGCTGCTGTTGTTGTGCCATATTCATCAAGGCAGTATGGCCCTGAGCTTGTTGGTGCTGTTGCTGCTGTTGTTGTTGCTGTTGTTGTATTTGCTGCTGCTGCTGCTGTTGCTGGGCTGCCATCATAGCTGGATGGCCCATTTGGTTCATCATAGCTTGCCTCTGCTGAGGTGGCATCCCCTGGCCTGCCCACTGCTGTTGCTGCTGTTGGGGGTTTTGAAGTGGAGCCCCCATCCTCTGTTGTTGAAGCTGCACCTGAGGGGGGAGCTGGCCCTGTGGCAGGTTACCCTGCTGAGGGGGTTGCTGCATGGGCCCACCAGCACCAACCATCATCCCTGGTGGAGCCCCTTGTGGTTGATCCATGTGGGCCCGAGCAGCTGCAACTGCTGCTTGGTTCTGTGGGGGCATGCCCTGGGGTCCAACCATCCCTACTGCCCCTGGGTGTCCCATGCCCATTTGTTGGCCTTGACCCTGTTGATGGTGAGGGTGAGGAGGCATCACACCGGCAGCTGCCTGTCTTTGCAAAGCCATCTTCCTCTGAGCATCTGCGACCTGTTGGATCTTCATTGCAATTTCTACTGCTGCAGGTGGAGGGCCAGAAGGCGGCTGCTGTTGCTGCTGTGGAAGAGGAGGCTGGCCCTGTGGCTGACTGGGAGTTTGTTGACCCCCAACACTTGCAGCCATGACGGTGTTGCCTGGCTGCTGTTGAGGAGGTGTTGCAGAGCCGAGGACCGGTTTGCCTTGGGACTGATGAAGTGGGGATGAGCCCGGGGGTCTGCTGGCATATGGAGGCAAATTGTTGGGGTGCTGTTGGAGCTGTTGAGGGTTGGTCCCTGCTCCACTTTGCTGCTGCTGCTGCTGCTGGACCTGAGGAAGCATCTGCTGCTGATGTTGGGGAGAGCTCATTATCCCCCCAGCCCCAGCTCCTCCACCCACCATTTGCTGGAACTGGTGGTGAAGGGGGTGCTGAGGAGCCATGCCACCTTGTGTAGGCATCACACCTGGCTGCTGTTGCTGCTGGACACCGGGTCCAGGGCCCATTCCCTGCTGTGGGCCTGGAGGCATGGCCTGAGTCGGGGTCTGGGGTGTTGGAGGTTGGGTTCCACCAGAAGTTGGAGTGCTGGGCGCCGTGGTACCATTGTTCCCTGGTGATGGAAGTCCTACAACAGGTCCTCCGGGGGGCCCTCCGGCTGGCTGCCCTACTCTCTGCATGCTGGCCATCCTCCTCCTTAACATCTGGGCCTGCTGGAGCCTGTGCTGCAGCTGCTGCTGCCGGAGCTTTTGCTTGATGTTCAGACAGAACGGGACGGGACATTTGTTCTCCTGACAGTGTTTGGCATGGTAGCAGCACAGAGCGATGAGCTGCTTGCAGATGGGACAGCCGCCATTCGTCTTGCGCTTGCAGCTTTTTGTGTGCTGAACCACACGCTTCATCTTCTGGCAGGACGGCAGGGAGCAGTTGGCGTTGCGGCACTGGCATGCGTGGACCAGCGACTGGATGCAGCGCTGGATGCTGAGACGGCGAGAGTCTCCAGGGCTCTGAGTAGCTGCTGCCGCCTGGTTGTTGCTGTCGTCATCCAGTCCGAGCCCCAGCTTATCCATCTTGTGCTCGTGGCCTTTAATATTGTAGCAGGAGATGCACAAGTCGTAATCCTGTTGAGAAAGACAGCAAAAAAACGAGAGATGGGGAAAAATATGGCTGTTAGTGCTGGATCAAAAGATGCCTGTTAAAACCTGTCTGTGAAACCAAACGGCTACAAATCAGTTTTATGTGCATTGTATGTTCACTAAATTTTGTGCAGTCCTGTCAGAAAATATGTGGTGTCTTGGCATTAATAAGTCTGGTTCATACTTCTTCTCCTCATCCGTTCCCTACAACATGCCAACAGTTTTTTTTGTAATGTTCTCAGGTTGTGCAACTGTTACATCTTAAGAAACAGGAGTGATTCTTTTTCATTCTTCCTGCCTAGATTTCCCAAACCTGTATGTGGGAATGCTAAGAATGAACACTCCAGTCAAAAGAACTATTGTTTGGGCTCGCAGGTGCCAAAGAAGAGAAAACAGTCGCCCACCATCGCAGATCTCACGACTCGTGATGTCTGCAGCAGCTTTCTGCTCGTGTGCTCTATTGAACACAATTGTCAATGGTTGGAAGAGAACAGATCATGTCTTTTTCACCACACTAGCTCAAGTAAAAGCAATGGTTTAAAACCTGGGGCTGCGACCGACTCCAAGTGTATCTAAGGTTGCACTTGGCTTCCTACACCCTCCCCAGGCCAACAGCCACAGTGGAGTTAGCAGTGACAATGACTCCAACACAATGGAATTCACTGTTCCAAATTGGAGGGGAGAAAAAAAAAAACTACATCTCTTAAACCACCAGGCTTTTGTTGTCTGCTTTCAACTAAAACCTCAGATTTATTCAGCTAACACTTAAATGAAAGCATTTAAGTGACACCAGTTGATCCATGCTTTGACATATGGTGTTCCTAATGTAGGATTCCAATAATTCGGTTACTTTTAAGACTTTTGCAAACAAATGATTAAAAAAAAAAAAAAAAAAAAAAATCATGTCTCAACTCTTGTTGTTGGAAACATGCAAACCAAAACAGCAGAGATGTTCCAGTGCCTCTCTACAGTGGTAAAAATAACTCTGAAAAGGCTGTTTACATTTGAAAATAATTTGTCAGTACTCAGGTTCTTGGGTCATCCACTCTGAAATGTCAGAGCAATAAAAAAAAAAGCTAATTGTGTTTTTCTCTCTCCTCTTCCAGTTAGTGAAACAACACAACTGTGGAGTATATGATGAATGAATGGGACAGAGAGGCCGAGGTAGTCCACTTGGTCTGCGCAGGTTAAATCTCTGTCATGTCACTTCTCACTCATTGTTGTAAATATAGCTGAACACACAATTCACGTGGTCTCATTGACAAATTTTCTCATTATGTCAAACGACAACGAAAGTATACAATTTACAACAATGATTTGATCCCAGCTCACAAATGCTACCTGTTACCTGAAGCAAACAGCTTCTGAATGTAGAACAAACCACTAGTTTATGGTCACAAATTATACTGTCTTTCAAAATAAGAGAGTTTCAGTGAAAAAAAATGTATTGTGGAAAACTGAGAAGAAATGTGTTAAATTTAGCTAGTGTACTGTGTACTGTGGGCACCTGATGATGAAAAACACATTATAGTGTTTATTCACAGTCTCGCTGTTTTCTTGCTGCAGTTTGATATCCAGTCAAACTCAAAAGGGAAGAAAACCAAATCCCAATTCTCACCTCACAGACAGTACAGTGGAAGCGGGTCTCCACGTGATGTTTGCACTCATTGCAGGTGTAGACGAAGCGGTCCTGGCTCTGGTTGTGCAGCTCCACCAACATACACATGGAGCTCCACTTGGATCTCCGGAGCGAGCTGAACTCCAAGTGCTTGTCCCTGGCCAGAGTCAGGAAGGCATCGCGACCATCCATCAGGTCACAGGCCATCATGGGGTCCATGTCAGTGATGGGGGGCAGCGAGTTGGCGGTGGGGCCGGCAATGAGCCGAATGACAAAGAAGACCTGGGAATTAGAGCGGAGAGCATCAGCTGTGAGTTTCTTATTCAGGCCCTGCTCATACAGACATATTGCAGACCTCTTATGGCAGTGTGATTTAGACCCTTCAGAAATGAGTACCATCTTTAAATTGCAGTCAGAATGTCAAAAGGTAAATACAGACAAATCTCCATGTGATTTTGTCAGAGCTCTTAGAAACAACGAGAAACGCCCACAGTGTGTTCTGTGCGAGGACAGTGTTTCAACAATAGCAGAGTCAGTGAGCTGCTTTTTTTTCTCCTGAGAAACTTTAGTTCAGAACACTATCTCATTGTTCTCTTGGAGTTTGTTAATGACCAAACTCGCAGTCACTTACAGGAAATATTAGCTGAAAAATGTTGAACAGGGTTTGCGATGTGTGAAATCCATTGTTAATATAAAAATAAATATGAGAGTTGCTTTAATCAATTATTTGTCTGCTGTCAGTAAAGGAGAAAATTTTTTTAGAAGCTCAGTTGTAGCAATAGTGTAAGCTATTATCTACTCTGCAATGAAACATATGAACATTTCCAAACAGCTTTAACAGATGTGCAGCAGCCGCTAAATAGCAGAATTTTAATGATGTGCATTCAGAGAGTGGAATCAACCTGATAACATAAGTGACATAAATCACCATAATGCTCTCATAATAAGGCCATATAATCTAATATGAGGGTAAGCAGCTATTTCTATAATCAAATTCAGACTTGTATACCTCCTTATGTTTCTCCATGGTGGCGTAGAGCTTCTGGGAAAGGTCATTGGAAACATTGGGCATCCCTGGTTTCTTCTTGTTGGCTCGGCTCAAGCTGCTCTTGTTCTTGCTCGTCTTTTTATTGTTCTTCTTTTTGGCATTCTTGCTGTCTCCTTTTGTGGCCTGGGAATGTTTTAATGACAGTGTCAATGAGCTACCATGAAAAACATAAAAATTTTGGAACCAAAAAAAAAGAGAGAGAGAGAGCCTGAAATTGATGATTACACATGGACTCACATCTGTGCTCTCGTTGGAGGTACTGTTCTCCTCCCTCTTCCTTTCCTCCTCCTCCTGCTCCAGCTCCTTGATACTCTCCTCCAGTACGTTGGGCCAGAAGTCACCCTCAAAGTACGGCAGCTCCTTGGCACTGGTCAGCCGGTCTTCTGTGGCCTGCTTGAAGATGTCCTGAGAGACAAAGAAAAGTGTTTAAGTACTTGTAATGTTGGTAACGATAATGTTGGTAATGATGGTCTTAGGGCATGATATTAATTCACATTGTTGATGTAATAACTAAACAAAAAAACATGTCTCACTTTGTAATCATGGACAATGCGTTCAGAAACAGCCTTGTCCAGCATCTTCTTGTACCACTCCTGCAGGCGTTTTGGCTTGGGGATCTTCTGGTCTGCTGGGTGACAATGGAAGATGTAGTCATCCCCTTCACTGGGTGGACAGGCCCAGATATGACCAGTGGTAAACCTGACACAGGGAAAGATGTAGATGCATTCATTACAAAAGAAGTCAAATGTCATTTTATTAAGTCTGCCTGCTCATTCTCAACAGGCTGAAAATGGTCTACTGCATTGCAACACAAAGCCTAATGAATGCATTTTACTCTGCATAATGGGTCATGCTTAAATGCCTGTCTAGCTATAATAAAATGATTTCAGCTGCTCAGATGTAGGTTTTATGTTTGAAAAGGTCTAAATCTTTCTCTTACCCCTGCCTCTTGACGTACTCCAGGTAGCCGAGCAGGATCTCATGGTAGACAGCAGTCCTGAGGTGTCGAGGTTTGAAGAAGTGCACGCTGTCCAGGTAAGAGATGTACACACGTCGCTGATTGGGAGGCGGGCAGTCCGAGCCATACTCTTGAACGTGCATGCCGAAAAAACACACATCTGCTCCGTCGATGTCCTCAAATGCGAACAGGGCTTTCATTCTGTACGGGAAGGACTCAGCCATTTCTCCGCTGTCAACAAACCTAAAGCGGAAAAGGAAAAAAAAAAAACAGCCAGTGTGAGGAAAACCACTATCAAATCTAAAAAAAATGGCAGTAATGGCATCAGCAACTCTTTCCTGCTGCTCTTTACCACAATGTTTCATCTTCTGAACTGTCTGACAAAGCAACATCATAAAAAGAGGAGTCATGCAGCTCCAACCCACTAGTGGGGCTTTAAATGTCTCAGTAATAATTAGCTAATTCAAACTGAGATGATTTGATGGAGTAGTAGCATTGAAGGGAGAGGTATTTTTGATTCCATTGGATGACAGATGAGATGCAACACCGTAACCAGTGACTGGAATTTTTTAACTTAACACATTATAAGCCTCAAACACAAGGATATTAACTGTCAGTGCAGCAAAGATATCAGGCAGGACAGGGATGTGGTGTAACATTAAGGCATTTTGGCACTGACACTGATGGCACAAATCCAGCTGCTCAGTATTAACCGTAACTTGATGCAGGCTCTACTGGACCTAACATGTATTCAGCTGGTGATCATCAATATAACGTCAGCCTGATGCCTGCTGTGGGGCTCATCAGCACCTGATTGTGACTGATGGATATTATGTCTCTACTTTTAGCAACACTGCTTGCAATATTGTTTGCCATTACATTCGGTAATTTGATGCACCATTAATTGAGATTGTGACAGAAATCAAAAGTTAATCAGTAGGCCACTGTCCTAAATATGTTCAATGCTGTTTCGCCCTCACCACACACCCAAAACCTGCAGCAGCAGTGAAACTTGACCTCCTACCTGGACTTCATGCCCGGCTTGACTTCAACCACCTTGTCTGAGACATGGACCACGCGGATGGTGACCTCACCAGATTCGGGGTGGCTCTGCCGCTTGATGAAGTCGTTCACTCGTGTCTCCAAAAAGCCTCCCAGCTTGGTCTGAGGAAGCCCTGCAGAAGACAGCAAGAAGGATGAAGAAAGAGCAGGGTAGAAACAGACAAGAGACATATGTGCTGTGTGTGTTCATGCTGACATCATGAGTAGCCTTCTCCGTCTGATCACCCACACCATGCTCTGGCTGAACCTTTCAGACGCAAAGTTTTGACCACTCTCAAGTCTGTACAGTATATATAAATCCACAGTCAAACCGGAAACAAGGGGAAAGAGCTATTCAGTCTTTGTCCAAAGTCAATGAAATCTGCCCTAATTACCCACTAATTGACCCAGTGCATCGTGTTTGTTCTGTTGTGGTTTAAGGTGTTATGCGCTGCACTTTTTCTTGGCCAGGACCAGTCATTCACCTGATGGATGGGTTATTATTTAGAAACAACAAAAATTATTTAACGTACAGGCATGAGAGGGGTAACAGTCTTCTCATGTAACTCGAAATGAGAGTAAATGAGTGTATTCCCAAAATGTTGAACTAATCCTTTATTATCCTTTGAAGTATTAGGGAGTGGAAATGATTGGAAAATATCTGTCCAGTATGTTATACTGGTGGCTTTTTGTATGGTATAACATGGTATAACAGCTACCATTTTTTAGTTTGAACACTCAGTGGTGGTCATAAGGTCAAAAAGTTACATCCAGTCCTTTTGTTTGCTTTAGTATATGAACCTTCATCATTTTATCAACCCCATCATCTGTTGAGACTCCATTTTTTTGTTTGGTCAAATTTGCCTGTTCTGTTTTCTCTTTTCTCCCTCTTCAACTTCCTCTGTCTTTATAATCCCACATTAATAAACTGATAATGACTGACTCTGACGTTAAAACACTGGGCTCACTGCAAGATAATCTGAGATTTTAAATAGAAACTAAGACGTAAAAGAAACAGACTCATTATTTATGACTATCATAGTTTGCAGAAATGTGGTATTATGGCTAAAGAGAAAGGGATCAAAACCTGGGATGCAAAGGGATGAATGAAGGGAGGGAGACAGGCATAACACATAGACATGAAATGAGCCAGCAGCTCAGCGTTGGTCAACTTACTTTTGGCTGCGTACTTGTTCTCTTTCCGTGTCTTATTGGCCTTTTTGAGGCAGTTGTCACACACAAAGCTGTAGTTAGGGAGGAAATAAACAGTAAATAGTTACATTTGCAGGTTACCATCACCTTTGTCACAATTAACACCAATGACAGTGATTAAGTGGCTTTAATCAAGAAGATGACTTCGCTTTTCATGTCAGCCTTCCTTTCTTTAAACAACTATAATGACTCTGAAATTGCTTATGTCTTTTAATTACAAACAGACCACACATGAAGGAGGCTCTCATTCTATATTCAAGCAGCAGGACTTTGTTTGCATGTGTATCTGTTGCCGCCACACTGGCAGCCATTTTCTGTCCGGATGTAACCATCATGCCTCCTACATATTTTCACTCTGTTCAAAGTACAGTTCAAAATATGGGAGCTGTGTGTGATGTTTAACAATGTTCATGTAAAAATTGCATTCATTTGTGTTTCTTCACACTTTTACTACTTTTATTGATGTTTTGGATAATTCTACAGCTTTTCAAGGAACACAAAGGGCCAAATTTATTTTCTAGACCTATTCATGTAGAGTGTGTGTGTGCGTGCATGTGTGTCTGATAGCCGCCTCACCCTGACGGCCATATGGTTTCATTATGCAGAACACAGATCTGGTGCATTTTACGACCGCAGTCAATACATTCCACAAGCCTGAGCAGAGAGAGGAGAAGACAAAAGACAGACACAGTATCCAAAGTTAATAAGGCAACGTGTCGCACATAATGGAAATAGCCTGTTTGTTCCTCTGCGGGAGCTACAAAGTTGCTAAATAAGTCATTAAAGTAAATAAGTAAAATGTTGTGACATCCACAATACATTTGTGAAATAAAAAACAAAATCTTAAGGGACACACAATGTTGGATTTTTGCAGATATCCGATATGGTGATATTTTCAAATTCATGTTGGCAGATTGCCAATACTAATAAACATTAAGTCTCGCCTCTTATCGTGACGGTCTAAGGGCAGATGGAGACATAGAATCAGGATGACAGTTTTTCAGATGGGTCATTAAATCTGTTGTGTTGAAGGAATGGCGTCTCCTCACATGACCAAGGCCAATGACCAATCATTGCAAATAGCAATATCTTTTTTGAACACTTTAACAAAGCTCTGCATCACAGACATGTTGCATAGGCTTTATTAAAACATCTTAACGGCCTGTCATATGGGCAGAAATGCTTAATGTGGGTGATGCTTATTTTAAAGCTTTTGTCAGCTGATACCGTGCCGATATTATCGTCTGTCCCTAAAAATCTTGAATCTGCACACAAAATGATAATTATTTATTATTATTTATATACAAGGATTTCATTCAATTTTCTAAATCAAAGTTAATGAGTAAGGAAGGGGGCATACAACTCAGGGTCGAGTGTGTCGTTCTTCTTTCGCTGGAACTGGTCTTTGTTGATGGACCTGTGGAAATATTAGAAAAACAAACTACTGTAAGAGACACAACTGGGTAACCCTCTGAAGACTGCAGCTGTGTGCGCAATCTTCCATCTTTAATTCAGACAATGATTAGAGAAATTCACTAACCACTAGATAATACCATGTCATCACTAAATATTGTTATACTGATCATTCGTCCTACCTCTAAGATAAGAGGTAGGGACTCTTAAATATAACATGGTTACTACAAGATGGTGATATGAATACTGAAAGAAGTAAACTATATGACAAAGAGGGGATCATCCAATAAGAAAAGAGGACTGTATGTTTTAAATGTCAATATATATATTTTTTAGATCTATCTCATACATATAAACCAAAGAAGAAATCAAGCAACACAACACTGTTCAATCTCACAGACCATCAGGGCTTCAACTAAATACTATTCTCATTAATGAGTCATTTGATTATATTTTTCAGTGAATCATTTGGATGATAAAATATTCCAAAATAGTGAAAAATGTCTTTTACAATTTCACAGAGCATGATATTCAAATGGTGGTATTCAAACATCTTGTTTCGAAGATAATTTATTTACACTGATCTAAAATTGAGACTTCACTCCATGTGCAAATCTTTACATGGAATCTTGGGTTTGAATATTTCACTCAGTGTAAACATCACATAGTCTAATGATGAATTGGAATAAGCTGACACAGAATAGAGATGTGACACACTGTGGAATGAGGTGCTTTTTCTAACCCTGAAGCCACTTAAGGGAAAATTAACAAGTTAAACTTCCTGTATTCAACCACTTGTGTGATCTCTTTTTAACAAGAACCCTTTGGCTATAAAAAAAATGGAGAGTTTATAACAACTGGTACGTTCATTCTACGATGTTGCTCACATCAGAATTACATAACTACTCTTCTGGACAAGCATTAAGTGAGAAACTCTAAGTTTGAGATGGGAGAGCTGCTGTCTCCTGTGTGTGTGAGGAAGGCAGTAGGGTGATGGTACTCACGTCTGAGGCTGGGAGGGGTCGTCCCCCAGGGAAACACTCTCGCCTTGGATTTCGTTGAAACACTTCTCACAGAAGTGGTACCTGTCAGCAAGAAGCCCATATTTTGGTGAACTACACGTTCGCCATCAGCACAGCCAATCACAGAGAGGGCACGAAGAAGCAGCCGCCAATCAGGGCAGGGCAGGACAGGCCAGGGGGCGGACACACAGGAGGAGGCAGAGGGCAAGGTAGGTCGTCGCCAGGAGGAAGCAGCCAATCGTGATGCAGGGTTTTTGTGTGGGCGGGTGTTTTGATTTTGCGCGTAAATTTTGGAGTGGATGATTGGTCACACCAAAACAGGCCAATGCAGACATCACAAGCGTTAAAAAAAGGAGGGAGAGAAGGGGAGAAGGGAAGGGAGATGGGGGAGGGGAGGGGAAGGGAGGTCAAAATGAATATTAAAAAAGCGTGAAATAAATTGTTACAGGTCAGACGAAGACAATGGAAGGGGACAGAGAGGGAGAGGGGGGAGACATGGAGGAGGGAGGGACGGACAGGATGTGAACAACAACCAACAGAGGACAGAGAGCCAAGGCAAAGCAAAGATTAGCGTCAGACGTCCAGTGGTAAACAACAACAACATTACAGCAACATGAGAGACCACTAGGAGCTGTGGAGGAGGAAGGGAGTGAGGATACGAGTCTCCAAACATGAAAGGGTGGATGAGGAAAAAAATAAATAAAGCAACAGAGACCCATCATCCTTTCAGTTCATTTATAAAGTGGGAACCTTTCTTCTGGTGGTGAGAATGGATATACCCCACCTCCCCTCCGTTTATACAAGTAAATATCAGGAAATGCAAGCAGTCAAATGTTGTGCATGTAAATTTACTTGGTGCAAAAGAATGGTGCAACAAATAAAGAATAACTGCAGGAGAAGACAGGAGCCCACTTTATGAATGACAACATAATGAAAATTAAAACAGTGAACTATGAAGATGGTGCCAGGGTAACCAGTTGAAGCCAAATTAAAACTCATCTGTGATTGCACTGATTGATTATTATTCCTACAGCATAGCATCAGTGTGCAAAGTACAACAAGACACGTACAAGCTGATTGGCCATATTTTCAAAGAAAACTTCTAAATGTCTATTGGTCTGTGATCTGTGTGTGTTTGTGTTCCAATGTGCCGACAGCCCTTACCTGTTCTGGTAGCTAAAATAAGCAGCGTCGCGTTGGATCGTGCATAATTGTTTTCCATAGCAGCATAGAGTTTGTGGGGAAAATTCAAACTGTAACAATAAAGAGACAAAAAGAAAAAGTTGTTTGTAGACTCGCCTGAGACCACATGAGTTGAGAAAAACAAAAACACACATTCCGGCCTCACCTTCCTCCCACAACAGTATCCCAGGCCCTGCATGACAGGGTCGATCTCGGACTCAAACACCTCAGCCAGCTTGGAGCAGTACTTGTAGACGCGGGATGTCTTGCGGTTGTACAACCAAGCATTGTTGAACATCAGCCAGATATCCTCGACATACTGCCAAGGCTCTTGGTACTGTCCTGTGTCCAGCTTCCGCTTGATGGTCGACAGATCCATGGGGTTCTTCACGATGTCAAAGTAGTCCTGGTTTGGGAGGGGCGCCATCCAGATTCAAGTGACAGGTGGAGGTAAAAGTAGGATTTGAGAAGGGTCAGAGGGGGGAGAGAAGAGAGAGCGGCGAGATGGTGAGAGGGTTCGGACGTTCGAGGGGATTGAGATCAGAGAGAAGAGTACGATGATCATCAGCAGCAGCGTTGTGGCCGTCAGGTGAAGGCATGATGGAGGCGTCGACCAGGTGGGACCAGAGTAGGGAGAGAAGAGGGTGCAGGGGGACAATGTTGTTGAGCGCTGCAGAGAAGAAGGTTCACGTGCAAACAGAGAGACATGACAACTTCTGCCCTCCAGCTCTCTGCTTTGCACCCTAAAGTTAACATTCCTATCTGTACTGCGAACAGGGACCAGGAGACCGCCACAAGTCTGACCGGTCTGCTGCCGCTCTTATAACCACAGTTAAACTTCAAAAGCCACAGATAAAATTGCATTTGATATATCAACTGAAGCCAAGCCTTGTTAAGATTACAAATCGTTAATTTGTTTTAAAAAAAGTACATTTGCCATTTTGCCACACAGTGCTGAACACTGTCCAGCAGCTGTGGGGGAATGGTTCTCTGCTGAAGACTGAAAGCAGACAAAGCTTTCAGGCCAAGGAAGCAATCAGGGTGCAAAACCAAGAAGAACAGAGCAGTGGCAACAGCAACGGGCAGACAGAGAGTTACTGTTTTTAGCAACATAGTGGTTGGCATTAACGGCGCCAGCAGCATGAGTGGCAATATGATGGCAGAGTTAAAGCCAACAGTGCTGAGGTGAAGCAGGTGTAAGAGGGACAGAATGAAGCTGTTTTTCTTCTCCAGCCGCCGGCCCCCTGCTTCTTCTCAAACTAAAATGCCATTTGAGAAAAGGAGCGGAGAAGAGGGCGAGGATAAGAAAGGCTTTGTGGAGATTCAACAAAACAAAAAAAAGAGGAGGAGGTGTGAGTTTCAAAGAGCAGGGTCCATCTCGGTGTCACCATGGCAACAAGAGTTAGGAAACAGACCCTCATCTCTGAATGGAAACACTCCGATGAACAAACAAGTGATGCATATTAGAATTTCAGCATAAAGAGCCAAATTTATACTGCGACTTACAGTAACTTACATTTTTAATGAGTGGCTGAATGATGACCTGAAAATTGTGTTACGCAATTATGTAACAGTGCAACGTTGCATCACTTGATTATGGAGGTTCCTGAGGGGAGGTGAGCCAATAGCCTGGTGCTTGCTCATCACTGCTCTAAAAATGGCATTTCTTAAACTTCATGTTGCATTAGGGCAGCGGGAGGATGGACACTGTCACTTTGTTTTTAATGCAACAATTACTTTTTTTTTTACATGTATGTATGCACATACTGAGGCAATCGAGTTCTCATTTCCCCCTAATTTGGATGCAATGAGAGTAATTGTCCCACCTCTACACACTGCTCACCTCAACACCGACACACTACTGCTGGTGAGGAACTGAACTAGAAAGCTAGCAATTGCGTACTAGGATGAAAAGTACAAAACAAAATTATAATTAAAAGCAAAACCTAAAATGGGATATGAAAAAGACAAAAGTCAAACAAAACTGAAGTGATAAATGAAAGCAATTGGCTCATGAACTATTGTCAAAGCAAAGTAGGTTTTTGACTTTGCTCATTAAAATACAGTGTTGACATGTCTCTATTGTCTCCTTATTGGAGTTGGAGCACTATGAAAGACAAACAGCTATGAATTAATTAGGCAGAGAACTCTGATGGATGTTTGGCTCATGTAATATCATAATTTTTTAAAATTATATTTGCGTGTGATAAATCAAAGTACACTAATGTCTTTCAGCAGAAAAAACTAAATTTCATATCAAAAACTGTCAAACTTTTAATGTTGTTCATCCAATTTGCATTTATCATTTACGTTGTATCCTGCACTACAGTTCCATCAAGGTTAAGGCAAATGTTCATAAGTCATTGCTTTAATTTACAAATGACAAGAAGTTTAAAAAAAAGAGAGCACACAGACACACACACACGCACACTTCCACCAATCTCATTTTCTTAACTTCTGACATGCAATGGGAGAAAAATCAACTAAAGGATTAAAGAAGCAGGAAGCAGATATTCAAAATAAATTCAGAAAATTTGACAACTATGACAAAGGAGGAAAAAAAATATTAAAAGATGAAAAAAGGAAAACAAAAGAAAAGCTACGTTTTTCAGAGGAGTTGAAGCAAAATGGCAGCCAGTGCAGTCCCTTACCAGGTTCGTTTTGTTACTAGTTCGAATACGTACGGGTATTCCCAGGAACTGGGGGTCCACCGGCTGACGGAAGGGAAGGGACTCAGGGTCCTGCCGGTACAAAGCTTCCAGGGTGGGCATCAGAGCCTGACGCAGCTCCTCCGGCTTAAAGACTGGAAGAGAGGGAGGTAAACAAATGAGGAATGAAAAGCATTTACATGGAAGGTAAACGGAGGAAAGAAGAGGCAGGTTGCAAAGGAGCCTCCCCTCTCTGATACATTTGAGGATGGCTGGCAGTGGGACTCCAATGAGTTCATCATTTAGCACTGTGTCATTTCACAACAATAGCACAAATCAGACACACCACACAGAGAGATGTAGTAGTCAGGGCACAGTAGCGGAGTTTTGTCAGGCCAGGCAGTGAATGTGATAAAAGTGGAGCTTTTCTGGTGAGTTCAAGTGCATCACGACCCAGTCAGTGTGTAGGACTTCACACACACAAAACAAAATGTGCCACTTTGCTCACAATTGCACACCATTCAATTCAACAAACGGATTTCAAGAGTAGCTCAGCTGCTAAAGGGACAATAAGTTCACTCATAAGATTCATTTGTATCTTCAACACCTACATTCCTCATTTGTAAAGCGTTTCTTCCTCTGACGGAGGGGTTTAAAAGTGGATGTTACAATGCAGTTAATGAGGTAAAAAAGATCCCTTCTTTTGGACTATTAGTATTATTTATTTGTTATTGGTCAATGATGATTATGTCAATGATGAATTGTTGTAATTTCAGGCCTTTACTCAGGTAATTACTATGATGACTATTTTTTACTAATAATGCATTTACTTCTACTTCAGTTCTTATTAGTATTAGCATTTGAGTACACTTTTTTTTCCTACTCTGCCCACCAATCGATGAGCAAATAACGATAGCTGTTAAACCAAACAGACTAAAGACTCCAAACTCACTTTTCTTCTTGCTCTGAGCACTGGCTGGGGAGCTGTTGGCGGCTGTCGACTCTGACCCCTCCTCTTCTTCTTTAGGCTCTTTCTTCACCTCTGGCTTCTTGTCTTCACCTGCTGCTACTGACGATGACACAGAGGATGAAGATGTGTCCATGGGCTCGCCCTTACACCCGTCTCCTGATGGCTTCTCTTTCTTGATCTGAAAGGAAGATTCAAGTGTCAGTCAGCAGAATGATTTCCTCACAAAAATGAATATAACAGATCAAAAACAGTCAATTCAGACATTAAAATTAAGATTTTCAGATACTCAGATAAGAATGTCAGTAAGTCAGCATGGACCATCTAACCTCTGGTTTCTCCTCTGTCTTCACATCAGGCTGGCCCTTGCCCATCTTTCCCTTGCCCTCTCCTTGGCTGTCAGTGCCTTCGTCATCCTCCTCTTGCTTCTTCACTTCCATTTTGACATCTTCCTGGCTGGGAGCAGGACCGTCTGCCTGGGTGAGCTGGGAGCTGGGATTGGTACTGCTGCTGACCGAGGCTGGAGAGGAAACCTGTCCATCTGCCGTCAGAGAAGGCTTTGGAGATATCTGTGGCAAAAAGAGAGAGATAGAGTGAAGTTTGGAAATGGCAAGTTAGAATCCACAAAAGAGTTCCCATACTCTAACATCACTGTTTTGTAAAACCAAAAAATAGTGTGTAAATTAAGTGGGGTGATCTACTCACTGGGGTCTGCGGCAGCTGCAATGGCACATGAGTATTCTGGGTAGGCACCGAAGAAGCCTGACCCGGTTGGGAGCCTGAGGAGGCCACACTCCCAAGCGCCTGCTGTGGAAGCTGACTGGCCTTCTCAGAATTCACCGCCTGCACAGGTGGCTGCTGCTGTGAAGCTTGCTGTTGCTGTTGTTGCTGCTGTTGTTGTGGGGGGTGCTGTGGAGGGGGCAGCTGGGGTGTGCCAGGAGTCTGTGGCTGTGGGGTCTGAGATCCAGGCAACGTGGGGGGCGTTTGATGCGGCTGAGGCGTTAAGCTGCGTGCTGGTGAGGGGGAGTTTGTTCGGATGGGTGGGCAGTGAGGGTAGGAGTTGGGCTGGGCGGACGTGGAGGATGGAGGCAGGTTGGGCAGGGGCCCAGGACCAGTGGCACTTCCAGGCCCCATGGAGCCTCCAGGGGCTCCAGTGCCTGAAGCAGAAGAGGCAGACTGTGCTGCAGGGCTGCTAGCTGGGAGGGAAGGCGGCGTTGACATCTGGTTCTGCTACAGAGGAGAAGACACAGAGGTTAGAGAGAGAAGAAAAGGCAGGGTTAACTGGAAAACAAATCAATTTTACAGAAACGTTGCAAAAGATGGATCACCAGAGTATGGGAGAAAGAAAAAAAACAAAACATGGGTCTGACTAATTATAGAA
Source organism: Centropyge bicolor (assembly GCA_037975185.1). Lineage (NCBI taxonomy): Eukaryota > Metazoa > Chordata > Actinopteri > Pomacanthidae > Centropyge > Centropyge bicolor. The sequence continues at coordinate 181,235 of JBBMOC010000022.1, read as the reverse complement.
AAAGGTTTTACCAGATACTCTGGAACTTCTGAGTCACAACACTTTATTTCCAATCAGACTCTTTGTAACCTATAAAGTGAATTAATGAAATAGGGAAGACAGCCAAAAAGCACAAATAATCTGTCTTAAAACCTCTAGATAGAGCCAACAAAGAACCGTGATCTATCTCTCACAGCGGTCAAGAATTATGTGCCAAAATCCTGAAGACAGTTCAGTTAATTATACAGTATTCATCACTATTCATCAATTCCTGCAAAGCTGCTCCGAGAGTTGATGCTGCTGCTTGGCTTCATATAAGGTACTGTCGGTCACTTAATCCTTACCGGCGGCACAGCAGTCTGTGCTCCTGGCTGGTTCATGCCAACAGGACCAGAACCTCGTCCAGGACTGGACCCCGGAAACTGGCCTGGAGGGAGGTACTGGTTCTGTAACTGTGTGGCATTGGGCTGACCCATCCTTGTTGCTCCCATGCCCATCTGGAAACAAGACAACAAGGAACGTGTGAAGATAAATGAAACCATTTCAGCAAACTGTGTTTTTGCTTTTTGCAAATGTGAACTTGAATACACAAAATGTGTTTCTGCTGGTTTTTCCTGTCTCTTTGCCTTGTGAATACCCTCCTCCACACTGGTCACAGCTGAGATTTTTGATTAAGAAACTTTGATTAAGAAAACAACATTTTCTTAACCATTAGCACACCTGAGTATCAAATTTGGAAAATCATTTCAAGCATGAAGCTCACATAACACCAAAGTAATCAGCGAGAGAGATGGTGACAGTGATGCCAACCTGGTTCATTGGAGCATTAAGAGGAAGAGGGGGTGTCGATCTCTGACCCATCGACTGCATCCCCATCTGACCAAACTGGTTCATTCCTAGAAGAGAAGAACAGAAACAGAAAGACATCACACTGGGGCTCTAACATTATTCAAAAGTCAAACAAGTGTTTCAATGTTAAAAAAAACAACCCAATAATAATCGGTTAAAAAAAATCACGCTGTATAATCACAGAATGTGCTTTGTACTCCAGTGAGGGGTCAGTCTGACCCATCACATTCCCTGTTGCTTCATCAGCATACTTACTGGACTCCCCTGTCCTAAAACAGGCAGAGTGCTGCAGAAGCAGTGAAGTTGGAGAAAAAGGGTTTCGGGTTTTTAGGTTAAACAGCATACTCTAAAACTGATAGAAAGGTTGTAATGCCTTTTTTATGTCTTTTGAATGATGTTCAATGTTCAGAAAAAAGCAGCACCTAACATCTTAATGTGTTCTCTCAGTTTTCTTATTCATTTTAACTAATTTGTTGAAAATTAACTTCAGTTTGACAATTACTGACAGTCCATAGCTGATAGGAATCAAGTGTTTGACTAAGGCACTGTCTGTCTGATTACTGGTAATATTTATACTGAATCAATATAATAGATTAATTTAAGTATGTGATTTAAAAAAGTAGATTAACCACATCAAAATCACATGAAATTTACTCAATGTCAAAGAATGAGATGACAGCTACTGAGATCTGCAAATTGATTGATTTAGCTGCTGTCATATTTAATTATGTGGAACAAAGTGAATAAGCAAAATGGAAGTTTATCAAAATGGATGAATTTTTAATTATAGATAACAACTATGGGAAAACCTTTAATATTAGCTGAGGCTTTCCCACAAGCTAGCTTTAACTTCATGAAGCCCTCTGACTTTAGCTGTCTAGTTAGCAAATGTGTAGTTATTGTGTTTTGCCTTTGTAGGGCAGTATTGTTCTCTTGCTAAGCCAAAATGGAGCAAACTCCTGACCCAGTCAAAGAGATACTCATGACACCTTAAGGTCTGACAAAATGTGTGGAAGCATTCTAATTTGACACCACAGAATGAAAATTTGTGGCTTAAGGTAAGCCTGTTTGCAGATTGGTGAAATGCAACTTTCCCACAGTAACATCAGCAAATGAAAATCAGTCAGACAGGATTTCATCTGGTGAAATTTACTTGCATGCCGAGGGGAAAAAAAACATTGCCGGGGTTGTACATAAAAAACATTAGCCTTTACAAATATTCTTGCAAAATAAATTTCTGTAAGTACGTCCGCTTAGCAAGCCTTTTAATAATGTCATTAACACTTATTAGAGATGTACCTGCTGGGCTCTGCATCCTGTTAACCATCTGATTGGGTCCAGTTGGTCGGACCATGGACGGATCGGCGTGAGGACCGTCTGAGAGGGTGATAAGAGTTACAGGCGTTTAAAGGGTGGGTTTAAAGGACTTTTTAATGCATATGAGATAAGCAGCGTGCAGGTGTCTCTTTTTTGATCTGTGTTTAATATCATGTATATAGATACCTACCAGGCAGCACAGACTTCACTAAACGTTGATTAGTCAAATTCCTGTTCTATCATTTGCATGCCAGCAGTATGTGTGCAAGCATTCATGTGTGTGTCTACATACATACAGAAGTGGTGAGGAAAATATTAACAGTATATATACTTACTTGGGGGTTGTCCTGGGGCCATGGGAGGCTGTCCCATGCTGGGCGGCCCCTGTGGGAGACCTGGGGAGGCTATACCAGGTTGGCCTGGCATCATGCCCTGCTTCTGAAGTCGTGTCCTCCTCTTTTCCTCCAGCTCCTTTTGGATCTTGTAGATCTTCTCTGCCAGCAGGTGGTAATACTCCGCCTTAGAAGGGATGCGACACAGGGGAGGGAGGATATTACTGGATACATTGGAACAGTGTACAAAAGAAATATTTTATTTCTTCATCCCTTAAGTGGAAACTGATGGTCAAACCACAATACCTCACACTATGTTTGTGTTGGTTTCTTACCCTACTGTTGGCTGACTCATACATGTCTCCTTCTACTTTTCGAGCGTAAGCTACCAGATTCTCCATCCGCCGATCCTTCAGCGCAGCTGGATCAGGAGTGGGGAAGATGGCCTGCACGCTACTCTCACACATGCACAAACAGAAAGGACACACAGCTACAATTAATTTTAAGAACAGAGGCACCCAATTCACATCCAATATTGAAAATGATCTAATATTCAAATTAGTTTTATTTCATTATAATGAGATTTTCTCGGGGAGCTTGCAGGGACAGCAAACTCACAGCTTGTGGACAAGGTGGTTGCGGAGGTCTTGCGTGATGTCTTCATGCCAAGACTTCCTCATGCCTGCAGCAGAAGGAGGAGTTGCCGTAGGCATGGAGCCCAGGTTCCCCACACCATCATTCATCAAGCTGGGGAAGCAATGGAAAAGAAGAGAAAGGGAGGTGTAAGACAAGCCAATAAAGCGCTAATTTTGACTTGGTTTAAGTCTGTTATATGACAGCAGACTTTAAAAAGTAAAGAACTGTGTGACCAATTCAATGTGGTCCTACCTCTGTGCATTCATGTTGCCATGCAACATGGCGTTTGGCAGTAGGGTGGACTGCTGGTTGGGGGGTGGCACACCGACTCCACCATTTACTCCCATTGAGTTTCCTCCTGCTAAGAGACAGTTATAGGGTTTGAAGGATATGCTTTTTAACAATTGAGAAATACTCACAACAAAGGATGGTAGGAAAGTATCATAAACAACATTGAGGCACAACATGAATCTATCCACTGATATATAAATCAAACTTGTGTGACAAAGTCATTGACCAGGAGTCAACAGGCAGCTGGAAGAGATCAAGGACGCGAGCTAAAGATATTCGATAATCCTGTGTATACAAACATCTGATATCATGTTACTTAAGTTCCACACATAGGTGCCTGAGTCGACTCCCTTCGCTGATAAAAAAAAACAACAAACCATGAGATGCGCTTCACACACATTGTCCCAAAGGTCAAGAATGAAGAACCACGTTCAGATGCTCAGAGTAAGTTACCATGTCAATTGTAATATGCACAGTGGCATTACAAACTAACCCATGGTGTTTAGATTCCTCATCCCAGGCTGGCCCTGCAGCCCCTGGTTTGGCATGTTGGCCTGTGGCGGCTGCTGTGGCATCTGGTTGCCCTGGTAGGTGAGACCGAGTGCAGCGTAGGCCCTCTCTATAGAGCTGGGGTCAATCTGGTTGGGAGGGTTTAAGTTCGGAGTGTTGGACTGTCCACCGGGCACTCCTGAACCTAAAGAGTTCACCAAACCCACGCCGGCACTGTTAACAAGAGCTGTCAAGAGAAAAATATAGGGGTGGGGGATTGATGGGAGAAAGAGGAGAAGAGATAACAATGAGAATCTGTGCATTCAAGCCAACTGTCATACACTTTACTGTTTATCATTTCAAGGTATACAATGAGTAATAATTCAATGATAAGAGCCATGAGCATGCACATTGCTCAAAGACAGACACACACACAAGTTAGTGCAGATATCCTTGTTAGGACTTTGCACTGACTTCCATTTATTAGGGCACCCAAAGTCCAACCAAATCACACCTTTTCCCTAACTTTAACCTCAGAAATGACATTTTGCTACATTATGACCAGGCTTTGGTTACCACGAGAACTACTGGTCCCAACAGTGTCAGTGTTTGTACAAGAAAAAGTTCCAAAGAGGTAACAAAGACTTGCGTCCGCGCCCACACACACACACACACACTCACACTGCTGATTCCTCTTGTCTCCAGCGTTTTTCAGCGGCAGGCATACAGGACAGTCGTGTCGTGTGCAATTCTTCCAATGAGAGATGATCTGTCTGGATGAGGCACAGTGCGCCACTGGGGGAGAAGAGACAAATGGAGAGAAGTTTGAGAAAACGGAAGAGAAATGAAAAAGAGAGAAGAGGGATACAGAGGGGGAACAAGTGAAATGAGAAATTGTGGCAGAGTGAAGGAGGGAGATGAATAATGATGAGAGAAAAAAAGAAAAACAGACAGAAGAGTCAAAAGGAAGAGAGAGAAGCCAGGGACTCAGAAAGTTATTGTATGAGTCATTCAGTACAATAAAACTATGTCCAGATGAGAGAAGAAGCCAGCTACAGAGTGAATAACTCATTCTGATACAATGAAAAACTGGGAGGCAAACCAAGAAGGATATAAACAACAAACAAGAACAAGCATAAAAAGAAAAAATGAACTGCTGCAGATACATGACAACTTTAAACACTGCCTAGTGTTTATGATATAAACCACACACCATAAAACCAGCAATCAGCATAATTCAACTCGACTCACCCTGGCAGGATTTGCCAGCCTGGCAATGAGTCATGTGGTTGAGCACGTTCTTCATGGTGCGGCAGTGGGGCAGGTTGCACTGCCGCACTTCCCCATTGGCCTGCTCCCTCCTCTGGCACTTGTGCGCGTGGAGCAAGAGGACCAGCTGCTGTTGGATTAGCTTCCGCTTCTCAGGGTCGGCAGTAGGGGGCGCTGTGCCGGGACCCGCCCCCACGGCATTGAGCCCAACCTGGGCCCCTCCCACTGCTGCTGCGCCGCTGACAGATACGCCACCGACTGCTCCGGGTTGCTGCTGCTGAGAGGCCTTTAGACAGAAAGGAGGCATAGACGAGTGTTAGAAAGAGTTATTTTCGAGACTGCAATGACCAGGTGTAATGGGAACGTGTCTAATGAACAATTTGGTCACAGCTCCACAGCTAAGATCACTTTCTCACCAGACAAAAAAACCCACTGGCACCCACTAACATCTGGCTTTTGTCTTCAGTGGGAAAGGCTATAATCTGTATTCATTCCTGGGTCAAATGACTCTGCAACAGTCACAGGTATTTATCGCCTCCAGTTCTGATTGATAGTGATGATGATCTCTACTGTCTCCTGTTTTTCAGTGCATCCTCAAAAAAGGAAAACTCATCTAGTGGCAATGGGAAAGGAGTCTATTGCCTTTTTTCAGCAAAAGAACAAAGATTTAAAGTTTATTGAGTCAGCAATCAAACACAATGAAATGCTGTTAATAAAGTAGCAAAAGTCAGTTTCAGAACTTTGCTTCTAACTATTCTGTAATTAAAAACAGGAAAACCAAATAAAGAATGAATGAAACCATTCTTTGTTGAAAGAAATAAGGCCCTTGTTAAAGATTGTTTAAGTTGAGTGTTCAGAGTTTGATATGGCTAAAAAAAACAAGTTCCTGAGTATTTGGTTATTTCAAAAGTTTTCATTTCACTGAGATAGGTGAGATTATTGTAACGGTGATTTGAGCTACTTCCTCATTAAAATCTCATACAAGTCAACCCTATCAATGACTTTCCTCCAATTCGCCAGAGGACTCAGCATCCCCTTTGAAACGATTATGAGTTTGTCTCACTGAGCTTATTTGTAGACAGTTTAGCCACCAGTAAATATTGTCTCACAGTCAATTTCAGATTGGTCTGTACAAGTAAGTCTTCCTCAGATTTGATTATTAGTGTTGATGATGCCCCAACATTCATATATATATGCTACCTGTCCTGCGCCTTTAGTGGAGTTTCATTCACAAAAATACTACCACACAGTAGAAGGATTTTCAAAATGCAAAGCATGAAATCCTTTTGTCAGGATTTAGCAAACAAAAATATAACAAAAGTATCAGTGCCAGTAGTGTCATCAAGTTACCCCCTAAAAAACAAGACTGCAGTTGTCAATGCTCATCATCACAGAACTGTAATGTGACGTGAAGTTAAAAGGCAAAAGAGTCAGGTGCAACAAAGGATGTTCACCTGAACAGTGTCTTGCATAAAGATCCTGATGCTGCGCCAAAATATACCAATTAAATATAAAAAGAAAAGTGTTTGTCTGCACTGTGTTTCTACCCTTTGAGCTTTTAGTTGTGGAGGAACTGGTTTCTCTGCCTCTTCCACTCATACACATACACATTCACTTGTTTATCACACACCAATAGCCTCATTAAGACACAAAGGCAAAAGGATTTTATAACAAGCTATCTGCTAGAAAGTGATCCAGGTTTGCTGATGGATCTTGCCTGTCATCTGTCTGTCTGCCTGTGTGTGCAGGACTCCCTTTGCCCCATGGCAAATCTAGTCTCTCCTAAGCCACTTCATCGATCACACAATCTGCAGCATGCATGACTTTTGGCTTTTGACATCTTGAGTTCTACAGTGAAGATGATATAACAACACACAGGTGTGTTAGCATTTTTCCTTGCACGAAACAAACTAGATGTCATCAGATCATGTCTAAAGGAGTGTGTTTACAACTGTTGCAAACAGCCATACTCCAAAGGGGGGTTTAAAAGTCTGCAGTCATACAGAGGGAGTGCTGTACTTGTTTGCACACATATGAAGTAATGGAAGCAATTGTGTGAAGAATGAAAAAAAGTTTGCGCTATCCTGCCTAGTTTTTTACCTTCACACACCTGGCCAATCACCGTGGGAAGTGGGTGGAATTGTTAAAATTGTCAACACAGAGAAAGTTGGAGAAATTGTTGGGCGCAGTTCATTGTTGGTTTTGGGCTTTTGACAGTAAGCAAAATATAGAGTATCATCAGACTTATCCTTTAACCAGTAACTGGAATCTCATCCAGATGAGAGTTCAGTGGCAGCTGACAACTACAATGACAGGACTCTGACACAAAATGCTTTTGAGACACAGTTCTGACCATAATATGGTACACCAAAAGTTAAACTGTGTTCTGGTTTTGGTGCAGACAAAAAAGGAATGCTGTGTTAAAAGATGGAAAATGAGAAAGTGTTTGATGCTAAAATATGTGTATTTAGTTGTACTTTAGACCATCTGAGAGACATCAGTTAAAATCAAGCTTGATCTACAGTAATATAAGAAGCTTCTATGTATGGAACAGAAACAAACAATCCTACCATCCCAGGCATGCCTTGACCCGGTGGTGCCTTCTTGTCCATGTTGAACTGCGTGGCCATATTGTTGGGCAGGCCCGCCTTATTCTGGAGCTGTGGGCCCAGCCCTGCTCCAGGCAGCCCCTGACCAGCAGACTGGCTGTACGGACCACCATAGGGGCCCGCATTGGCCATCATATTCATCTGGAGAGCAGAGTGAGGGGAGGAAATGAGAAAGATGAGAGGGAAAAGAGATGCGATGAGAGATAGGAAGGAGGAGGAGGAGGAGGAGGAGGAGAGACAGTATGGAGACAAAAGTAAGACAGGAAAAAATACATAGTTTAGAAGATTAAATCCATTACTTTTCATGATATATGAATGCACTGTTTAAGCAGCCAGTCAGCTGACATTCAAACATTCAAAGAAGAAATGTGGAGGTCTTACAATGTTGTCTTACATGAGTTTAAAAACTATACAGTATCCAACTACATTTGCACTGTTTTAAAACTGACCAAATAGTGCCACTGAGCGACTGACCTGTGCCAGAGACAACACAGAATCACTTTATAAACACAACTGGTTAATATTCCTTCATAATAAATTTCAATTGTGACTGTTCAGTTACAATATTACTTCCTCTTCTTCCTAACCCCACTTTTTTCTCAACAATAAATTAAGAACACAGACACTATCTAGGCTTTGCAAACCAGCTCACCACCAAGTACAGTCTCTGATACAGCCTACAGTATCTTCAGCTACTTCAGTATCAAGACAAACTTGTCTTTATGTCAACAATTGATTATGGCGACAGTGTGAAGTGATTTGATAATTGTTGCTATATGACAAATAGAGTCAGATTAAACTGTTTCCTACAGCTCTAAGTGTAAATAACTCTGTACAATATTCTGTGTGCACAACCAACTCAATCTGCACTGAATGGTGCATATTTTAACTGCAGGACAGTAGTGAAAAAATCCTATGCTTGCTGGTGCACCGCCGCAGTGATAAGGCAATGACAAGTCATGCAACTAGTTACGTTAAACAATGTAACACATTCGTTTGCAATACTGATTTCACACCTTGAGAACAAAATCACAACCGTCGTGGGACATATTGACTAGCAACGAGGTTAACCATCTATACCACAGAACAAAGTGATGCGGCTGTCAGTCCAACATGTAACCACACTCACACCTGCACCTTCTCTGGAAACTCGTCTTCAGCAGTCTCACATGAGTAACTGCTACAGTCTACAGTGTCATATGGGTCTGAAAAGGCGTGCCTGCCATTGGTGCCTGTAAACCTGAAAATACTTTTTAACTGAATCAAACCAAAGAGTGAATAGCTTTTGGGGAGAAATTACCACAGATCTTCACTTCTGAAAAACTTAACTGAGCTCAAGAGAACTCAAATTTAGAAATTCCATCAAACACATTTTTAGCAGAAATTTCAAAAATCAATATTCTATATGTATATGGGGCAGTGGGCTGTAATGTATGCTCCAGTACAAATATTATAATTGTACTTTGTAACAAATAAATAACCAAACAACATGTACAGCTCATTTACTTTACTTTGTGTCAAATAACTGCAAGTCTTTCATCCTTTTTACCCTCACAAATGATGGCCCATTTGACCGCAGTTATCCCTATTAGTTATAACTAATAGCTTATTTGAAGAGGTGGGTCTCCCAGATTGACAGTGTTGTATTAAGAATGGAGACAGGCTAACTTATCAGAGTTAACTTGAATGCCCTGGGTTTGCAAAGGTGTTGGGGACGTTAACTATTTGTGAGTCCTGGATTGCATCTACTCAGAATTTTGGCCAGACGCTTCTTTGTGGGGAAAAGCTTGAAATCCTTCTCCCGTGCATAATGATGTTTTGATTTGGAGTGTGCACGGAGAGGAGGAGCTATTCACAGACTGTCTGTTGTCAATATGTTTGTGAGAGAGCGAGTGCAAGAGTGGAGCAAGGAGGGACTAAGCGAATGAAAGCGCTGCAAGCATCTCTACTACATTTGAAGTAGTAAATACTTGAGGGTCGATCCGCCGCTACCAATAAATCAATATATTTGAAACACTACAGTAGAAAACACTTTTCAAACTTTTTCAATACTTTTTAATGCCACAAAATTGTACACATCTGTACTGAGGCAGAGCACCAAAACCACACTTTGTTTAGACCTGTATTTGGAAAACATAGCCCTGTTTAAAATTTGCAACTTGTCTCAGTGTTTATTACAAAATATTTGATATTGAGATGTCAGTCTGTGGCCAACAACCAGACTATCTGGAATCCCCTGGTCCTACTGGGTTGTGTGTGCTTACCTTGTTCAGTGCTCCGGGTTGCTGTGGTCTCATCCCTGCTTGACCACCAGGTCCCATTTGCTGACCGCCCTGCTGCTGCTGTAGGGTCTCTGCCAACAGATTACTATTGTTACCCATGCCTGCACCACCAGGGTAACCCATTCTTGGGGAGCCATTCATCACCTGGCCCCCCATCAGGCCTTGCTGCGGCTGTCCAGGGTTGCCTTTCTGGGCACCCATCATGGCAGCTGCCCGATTGAGGGCGGCCACCCCACCAACCATCCCAACCTGCTGCATTAATCCAGGTTGCTGTTGCTGGCCCTGGGGGGGCATGCCTTGAGGTCCACCAGGGGAGACACCAACACCCCCCATCATCCCCATGGAAGCCCCTGGCGCTGTGTTGTTGGAAGTAGGGCCACCTTGCTGTGTTGGTGCTCCAGCGCGCAAGAGCTCAGACAGTTGTTTGTGTTTCGCAGCAGCATCCTGGCCAACCAAGCCAAGCCCTCCTCCAAGCCCTGCAAGACTGGTATGGAGTTGGTTGACATCCCCTCCGTTGGTTAGCCCCAGGTCAGAGGAACTGATGAGCTCATCTGGGAGGTCATGCTCCAGGTCAAAGAGTGAACCAAAATCTAAACACGGAGGAAAAGAAAAAAATCTTACCAACTAGAAAAAATAGAATTTGGTTCACAAAGTTGGCAGCACAGGAAATTCAACTAAGATTTAGGATTTGCACTGAATAGAGACAGTTTTCAAGACTGTTTAAATTAGCTTGCATCTTTTAAGTGTGGTATGGCTCTGACATTAGTTTGAAAACTATCAGCCATTAATCCAGAGCCCATTGCTAGACAGCCAGTGCAGAAGTAGCTGCCTCTCACAGCCTGGACTTCTCTCCTGGGCATCAGTTTGTGGTTTGATGGGGCGCCAAACATGGAGAGTGAACGCAGTAGGGTCAGGGTGAGAAGCCGCAGAGGAGTAAACACTACAGTACCTTAGGTAGGTGTGTGCATTGGATCTACAGTTATGTGGTGCAAGAGCATTAAACAGAGCAAATATCTGAAGTTTTAGCCACTGTCAGGCAGAAGGCAAATTTAAAAAGGGAATGTTATTTGTGATTTATATACATTTTAGTATCCTCTCAAACCTCGAGTAGATCTTTAATCTGATGTGATACAGACAGAGCAGAAATGTATCTACTTTAACAGTCACAAACCAAGTTGATCTCTTCAGATGGCTCTACGAAAACACAGTCCTCAGAGTCCGACCAGCTGCCTAAATTATCTTGAAAATCAATGCCGTCGTGTAGACATGCGGCTCTAATGTTTGACTTGATGCATGAGACTAGCTGCATCCTTAACTGTTCTCAATGCATTAGGAGCCCAGACACTGTTGGAAATCAAACATGCATCAAGCTTAAAATCCACATGAAGTTATTCTCTGACAGAGCTAGAGCGATGGTGGTGTGGCCATCAAACAGGGTTGACATTAAAACCATCCACAATTCTATGAGGTTTTGAGTTATAAGAAATAAATTGCTATGCTATAGATATTGTATATTATACCACAGCTAACTCAATCACTATGGTTCTCTGTATCTCATTGTAAGTGGATGCGACAAGAAGAGATGATGCCAAGACTTTTACAGCTTCTTGCTCTATATGTGTTAAAATAATTCGCTTGCAATAATAAGTTTATTTCACAGTGACGGTAAGATGCATTCAAGTGGTCCACTCGGGGTGAGTGTTGCATCGTTTTGCAAAGTAAAGTGCAAAAAGTGCAGCGCAGTGTCACCGTGCACAGTCAGACAATGGAGGGGGAGCAAGAATGGGCTCCGTCGGTAACGTTAGTACAATTGAGAAACTACAAGCCTTTGAACAAAAGACATGAAAGAAGACGTGTGAGAGACGGCGGCTGCTTTGGCCCTTTCATTTCAACGCGGTAACACAGTTAAAAGAGGACACACAGCTGCATATTCATCCGGACAGCAGACAACTTTAATGAAGTGTCGAACAATAGCTAGCTGGTGTACGACAATAGTTCATTGGGAAAAAAGTATCGGCTAACAACACGTGAAGTGCATAAAATGCACGGCTTTAAGCGTTGTAACTCCCACTACACAAAATGTTAGTATCCACGGAAAAAAGTTACTCTAGTGATCAATAAGGCTTGGCTAGTAAATCATGACTTGTTTTCTTTGCTAGCCAGCTACCGAGCTCAGCTGAGCCGGTCCGGAGCTAGTTAGCTAGCTCGCTCGGTTACCGTTACTTTCTCCTAAAGCCGGTTTGGAAACGATTATTCGTCTTTATGTTTAGCGAGTATTTACAACGCATTTTGTTTTGTGCATACGTGCTCTCATTCTTCCAATTGATTAACTTTTATATCAGCTAGACAACTTGAAACAAACTGGGGTGACTCGACTCTTCCATTGTTTGGAGGTGGACCTTATAGTTAGGAGCTAGTTAGCCTGTTGAGGCTAACACATCAAAACATCCCTGCTGGAAAGTTGCTCCAGTCGCCAGGACCACACCAGGCTTTGTCTTTAGCAAATCCCCTTTATCAAACTAGCTTTTTTTTAAAAAAATCAAGCTATGAATATATGCATGTTTACAAGCATTAATGATGGAGCAACTCTGTGTCAGAACTAAGTTGGTGTGCAACTCTACAAGGACTCCCAACACTGACCAGCAATTAATAGTCGAAGCTAGCTTATGTTTTATTAGCATCTAAGTAATGCATGCAGTATATTTACCATTTCCATCACTGGCAGACACCGAGAGAGCTGGAGAGGACAGCTTGGGCCTCTTGGCTGAAGGCGGGCCGGACTCCAGGACATTATCGGCCATATTTTTGACGAATTAAAAAAAATTGCCGTAGATCCACGGAGGGCAAACGTATTTCCCTTATTTTCGTCTCCTTATCCCTTTAAGAAAAGCTTGTGATCGTTCCCCCGCCGCTCGGGGGGACGGCAGGGGAGAGGACAGCAATGTTGAACTCTTTCCTTCACAGTTCTCCCTCTCGGTTTATTCCTCTCTGCAGATATCAGTCCCCCTCCCCTGTCGGAGATTTTGTTTCTTCGCAGATTTGAACAGGAGGAGGTGGGAAGGTGGAGTCGGCGAAAAAGGCAAGCGTGCGGCCCTCTGACAACCTCATGTAGCCTCTCGTGCGACTCAAAAATTGTCCCAAGATCCGTCCTCCGTGCTGCACTCAGTCCTGTCCGCCATAGTCGGCGGAGAAATCCGTCTGAATCACAAGAAGAGTCTCCCGAAAAAAGAGCCCAAAACACCAGCCGGGAGTGTGAACTTCTGGAGGCCCTTCTCTCGTGCAACAGTTATGAGATCCTAGGTTGCATTTAACATGTCTCTCACCTGAACAGACATCCCACTGCTGATTCCTACTGAGCCTCCAAAAACCCGGTGTGTGCAGACCCCCCCAGCAGTGCTTTTATTAAAACACAATTAAAGCGTCACTGATGCTCTCGAGTGCAACACCGAGAGACACACACTTGCATTGGCTTAACAGCAATTGAATAAATAGCATAACAGTGCTGCAGGAAAAAAAGATGAAAACACTGGACTCCCACACTTGCAGTTAGATAAAGAGAAAATCTATTGCGGATTTCCATGCATGACTTTTCTTCTGCATGTGCATGCGGACTAAATTGTGCACTTAGTGTTTGACCATGCAAGGCACTGGGTCAGAAAAGAGCAGACTCGTATTGCACATTTGGTTTCTTGCAACCCCCCTTTTTTGCGCCTATTGCAGTCAGTGGGGTTTTGGCAAAGGTTGAAAAATAGAAAATCTTGTCCTCCTTTTCTGTGCAATCGACTCGGATGCAGACTTTTATTTCAGTTCTTGGAGGGGGGCAATCACAGCTCGGATTGGCGATCAGATCGATCCAATTGGTTGTATTTTGCAGAGGACGAGCTGTGGGGTTACTTATCTTGTGCTCCAGAAGAGGTTCCTCCTCCGGCTTAAAATCTCAGATAATGAAAAGAATCGCTTCATAATCTAAAGACATATACCTGCCATCAAATGCTCACACGTCTTGGCAAGGCAGGTGAAGAGAAAAAGATGTTAGCCGGAGCACAGCTACAGGCGAAAATGTGGTAAAAATTGACGGAGGGTCGCTGAGAAATTATGGCTATTTCGGAAGCGGAAAGATCGGCACACTAATGTTGACACCCCCCTTAAAATATTTCCTCTCATTGACTCTTTGTGATGGAGAAAATGCCCCCCTTCGTGTTGATCCTGGCAATTTTCCCCCCTTCTCTTTAAACCCGTCTTTCTTTCCACCTCTCCCTTCTGCCCGGCAGCAATTTATTTATATAATTGTCTATGCGGACTATTTCCTTCCTCCGCCACGGACACATAATGATTTTTCATGTTGATGTTTTCCCCCTTTTTTTCGCAGCTTTTTTCCTCGTTGTGCTAATATTCAGCCCTCTTCCGCCTCTCCTCTCCGCAAAAACACCCCCTTCCTTGGATTTTTCCGAGTATTTCCTTCCTTCTCATGCACACATTTATAATCACCGACTCGCTTTTCCCTCCTCCGTCGTCTTATCTTTTTCAGCGATGCTCTCCTCTCCCTCGATAACACGGCCAGGGTCTCGCCGCTCGCGCTCTCTCCCCGCGGCGGTTCCCGGAGCGGCTGCAGTCGGCTGCCGGAGTCGCTCCTTCTCTCGGTTATCTCCTCCTGTTTCTGACGGTCTGTCCGCACAAACAAAATGGCGGCTTGTTGTTTCTACTCCTCTGATACGGGGGGGAGGGTTGGAGGTACAGCAACATTAGGCGTGAAGGGGAGGAAGAGGGAGGGAGGGAGGAAGGGAAGAAGAGGGGAGGTTGTCTTCGTAGGTGTTCGGGATTGTCCGGAAACCGGTTCCGGGCTCTTTCGCCAGGGGCCGATTTCAATCGTGTGGCTCCACTTTTCATTCAATCAGGAGCAATCAGTGGTGGAAAGAAACCACGTTTACTTAACTATTGTAGAAAAGTTAAATTTTCAGATACTTTTACTTGAGTATTTTATATTTTATGCTCCTTTATACATTACTCCACTTTAGTGGGAACTATGTTTTTTAGTCTTACTAGCCGTTATTTACCTGGTTGTTCTGCAAACGGTGATTGTTCATTTAAACATAAGTTATTGCAACATAATATATTGTTAAAACGTATATAATACTTAAAATGAGCTCCATCATGACCATCATGAAGCTGGGTGTTTACCTGTAAATGCATCAATATAAATAAGCCAATAATGTAACACTGAAAAGAGCAATTACTTTTCTGTTTGGTACTTTAGGTAAATTTTACTGATAATACTTCTACACTTTTACTTAAGTAAAATTTTTTAATGTAGGTCCTTAACTTAAAATGGAATAGTTTTGGCGTTGCTACTTTTACTAAAGGGTCTGAATACTTCTTCCACCATTGTTAGTACTTCACCAGTAAGTTTCTTTTCTAAACTTCCTGAGCACTTTTTTTTTCTTTTTTAAAAAATGCTGTAGTTTTAGATGCAGTCATCACCAGTAGAGAAGGTATTCAGATCCTTGACCACAGTGTAAAAACAATTCATGACAAGGGGAGTCTTGCATTAAAATGTTACTTGTGAAAAAATACATACATATCACCAGCATGTAATCATGTCTTTTAAGTATCAAAGGAAAAAAACACTCAAGGCAGGAAAATGGTTCATGTGTTATACTATTATACAACTAAATTATTATTAATATTTATGCATCAAGTGCAAATAGCAATGGACAAATAATAGCTTAATTCATACCAACACAGTTTGTTTGCAAATGTGTTTTACCCAGTGTCCCAACTGTTTAGAATCAGGGTTGTAGATGAATGTGAAAACAGCCTTCTAGTGTCAAACTCTGCACAGCTAAGGTTCAAATGTATTTAAAATAAGAAAAACATATTTCTGAACGGGAGGGGACTTTAATAGTCATTCAGTAGTGAAGTCATATATATCCTCTACAACTGAGAGATATCTTTCAAACATTTTCTCTTCTAATACCTCAACTAATCATATCTGCAGATATCAAGTACCAGTAAAATACAGTGCTCTCTTTCCCCCTCTAACTTAAAATCTGTACACCTGACTCATGGGACTGGAAGATTTTTACATATAGTAGGGGCTAGGGATTGCATGAGGCCAGGGATTGCTGTGGCAGTGGAGCTGACAGGCACTGTGACTGACTCTGTAACATAGAATTTTATCATGTAAGTGATCAAGAGGCTGTTTTTAACGTGTATTGGTCGTGTCATTGTAATTACTCAGTTTGGTGCAAGCCTCCCTTACGTGTCTCTGCTGTATCCTGCTCACAGACAGCATGTAGATTCTGTTTGCAATACATTAGAACATCAGTGTAATCCATTTTGGTCACCAACACAAACTTAGTGCATCAGTGAGTCAATTGGAGAATAAACATACTTAAACATTTGGATTCTATTTGAAAGCAACAAGATATAAATATACTGTGGCAAAATAACTGATCAACTGTATGATAACACCATGCAAATTTGACACAGTCATTTGAACAGAATGGAGCATATCTAATAAGGCAAATCGTGTAACATATAAAATCGTCAAAGCCCAGTTTAACAACATATATATTCTGATAGTGTCCTGGTGAATGTTCTTTATAGACACATGACAGCCAATCAAAAACAAGTATTGCTTGTTCATGTGGTAATAAAACAATAATCTACAGACTTTGTTACAGCTTGAACTGATCTAAACTCTCATTGAAGACTGTGACAACATCTGTGAATTATCATGAGTTGCAGTGTCATTGTATTTGTAAAGAGAGACTGCAATTTAATTCTTCAAACTCCGAGATCCAATGTGCTCCACCCAATCATTATTTTTTTAACTGATCTGTAACGTTAAATTGGACTTCAAGTACAGTCTTTAAAGTGATATAATTCCTTTGTTTTGTCAGCAGAAATGAAATAAAAGGCATGTATTTGCAGGTCATGGAGAGCAAGTAAAGAGAACCATAACAGTATAAAATCCAGTAACATATTGCTTCTCTGACTTAAGTCAGTAGCATTAGGAGCTCTATTTTTTATATTTGGAGGTGTGACAATAGTGATCAAAGCTAGCTATGAAATGTGCTTTGGTAAAGCACAATACTACTCACAGTAGTCACCTATGCCTGTGCCTGAGGTCCTTTGGCATTACAATGTTTTGTAGCCTAATTCAAGGTAGGCACTATGATTATCATCATCACTTCTCATAACGTGTCATCTATTATGAATAACCTGAGTCAAAACAACAGAATTTATTAGTCATTAAAGAAGGAATAATAATATCTTTTTAATACATATGAATACCTTTAAAAGAGATGACACTTTTTTCTTTGCTGAAAAGACAATAATTCCCACACACATTCACAACACACAAATGCTTTTCAGTGTAAACTTTTTGCGCTCTTTCAATACATTGGTATAACCACTGCCATCATTCCAGGTTTATCAGGAGCAGCCATTTAAGACAGGTTCCTCTTTATTCATAGCTTGGGTACATAAACATAATGTGTTGATTTGACATAATCTGGTCCTTCCTGACCATCCTGGAGCACTATGGTGTTTTGATATTTTGTACGGCAGCACGAGCTGGGAAAGAGTGAAAACTCTCTGTGTGTAAAAGTCAAATGAAGTGTGTGTATGTAGGCTTTAAAATGTTTTTGAGGGGAACAGCAGACCAGTATATTCTGATGTGCCATCATGGTGACAATTTTGAGAAGTATCGTATAAACCAAATACTGTACGTTTTTAGAACGAAATTGCTTCCATGATTGTTGGATCAACAATGAGTCTTCAGCTGGATATATACTTGATGCAAGAGGATATCTGTTATCCTACATTTTTGGCTGTAGTTCAGTGTTTGATTTCACCTGCTGATAGCACCATCACAACACAAGATGGATGTATTACATGATCAGAATTGGTGTCTGTGTTGTATTGCTGTAGTCCTGACGTCTCACTACATTTTTGAGGAGGAAGACATCAGCTACAGCATTGTATCGGTGTGTAAGCTCCAAAGCTACACCATAACCTCAAACACAATACGAAATCAACCTTTATCCACTGGATTCTTTAAACATTTAGGCAGCCACCAAAGCATCACAAAATCTATGATCTTCCACACCAGATTTCTATTTTTTGAGGAGACTTGCTGAGACTAAAACCAGAGTAACACAGTGTGCTCCCACCTTTCATGAACCTGGGCCTGATGATGTCATCACTGTGGAGATGGCAAAAGCACAGCACACTGCCTGCTCTCGACACAGTGGCTCACTTGGTCACTTGTCGGTCTCTCCCTGCCCTATCTCTGGGCACAGGCCTGCTCAACATCTGCGATGGTCTTTGGTGCATCGCGGGATAGAATTAGAGGACCTCCCTTGTCTTGGATCACCACGTCATCCTCAATCCTGATGCCCAGGCCGCGGAAACGCTGTGGCACCTGGTCATTTTCCTCAGAGATGTACAACCCTGGGACAATAGAGGGAAAAGTGGAAAATAGATAATGAATTTTGGTGGACTGTAACTGGGAGGGATGGTGTGAGTGTTGTAATTTTTAAAGCTGATTTCACCCAGATTCATGATTGACATAGACAGAGCTGCACATCATGAGGGAAAAATCAAAAGAGAAAGAGGGTATTTAAAAGGCTACTTAGTCTATACCTGGTTCAATAGTGATGGCCATTCCTGGCTGTAGAGGTTGTGAGCGGGACAGCTCAGGAGTGTCATGTACATCCATGCCCAGGTAATGGCCAACATGGTGGGGGCAGAACCGCCGTGCAGCCTGGGAGGAGCATAAACAAAAGTAAAGTTTTAAGCAGTAGTATAAAATATTACCATTGTCTACCAGCCGTCACCAAGCACAACTGAATCCACGAGCATCTTAAAATTATTAAAGGTGAACACAAATTCCAACCTGCAATTCTGAGAAATCATCCATATAGGAGGTAATTTGCACTCTGTCGAAATGTGAAAAATTAAAAAAAATTGAATCCCAAATGTGCGGTCAAAACCACAGCTGGACAGTGCTTTGGAATTACTTTCCTATTGTGTGCAAGTATGCGAATGAGTACATACTTCCACTTAGGCGGAAGATGTCTGTTGAGTAGGCGGTCCTTTAATGTGGCCCAGCACACATTTGTGTGCAGACTGCTAAAGAAAATATGGCCATATGCAGCCCAGACCACCTGAAAAATGTGGTCTGAGCATCCAGATTTCAATGTGTCATCAATGTGTCTTGGGTGCATTCACACTTGTAATTAGAGCTGTCCACCAATGATCAGATCACCCAAGACAGACACACATTAATGCAAGGTATAAACAGGGCTTAAGAGTCTACAGCCATGACAATGTCTTTGTGAAGCTGTACTTCCGCACAGCGGTGCTTTGAGCTAAATGCTAACAGTTAAGGATGACGTTAATTTCAGGTATTTGGTCATAAATAAGTACTGGACAAATTAAGATACATGAAAAGTCGAGGGATTATCAAAGTTGATATAATTCATCCTGATGGGAATATGCCTGTACTAGATTTCATGGCAATCCATCCAAGAGTGATGTAGACATTTCACTCAAAACTGCAAATGATAATCCCATGGTGGTGCCAGGGATAAAGTTAGGTCACCAAAGCCAGTCCAGATATCTGAACATTTTTGGTGTCAATCAACCTGGTAGATGTTAAGATACTGAAAACTTTGACCTGCTGATGGTGGCAGAGGAAAAAAACTAAGGGTCACCAACATCAGAAGGATTCTTCCTCTGGGGACCATGAATATCTGTACAATCTTGGCAAAACACCCCAAAATAAGGGCATTAGCATGGCCAAAAATCATAGACCCAGCAAGCTGATAAGTATGAGCAAAGCTTTGAATGAGGACCTTTCATAGTCCAATGCAGAAGAGTGCAAAATATATGTTTCTTTGTCCTGATGCAGAATTAAGGTCTTAGTGTGCTGTGCATCTTGAACAGATCCTTGGGAGGAAACAGCATAATGAATAGTTATACAAGCATAATGTCTTGCATGAAGGGCTGTAATTAGGTCATTTCATCATTTACATTGGCTAAAAGAAGCTTATGGATATTTCCTGACCGCAATCCACTGGTGAGGACATAAATAAACTCTACCAAAAGTGTTTAACTTCAATCACCAGCTGTTATTGTAACAGTGATAATCTTATCATGTCTCCCTCTGGCATGGTTGATTGATATTGAGCAGCAGGGAAAGACTTAAATTTGCAATAGCAATATTAAAATACAAAATACAGTGTTTGCATGTGTCTGTAAGCAGAAATACAGTTTTATTCTAAGCTCTAATATTATCTTAGGCTTCTATATTTATCAGAGACCCTTTACTCATCAGGCCTCTGGATCTGGGAAACATGACTTCACTGTACAGTAAATAATTTGTAACCCATCTGTAGAAATCTTGGTACTTGTAGCACAACAGCTTTGTTTTCCATAAAGCTGCTTATTTGTTTTCACAAAATTAATCCTCATATGTGACAAAACACAGTAATAATCTACCAGGCAGAATCCATTCTACTTCTTTTTCTCTGATTTTAACCTTGAGTACATCCGCATCACTGGTACTGGCTCTGACGATGCCAAGCTGCCTGAGCTGTCGTCCCAACAGAGCCAGCATGGTACTGTAGATGTGATCCAGGCTGACGCCCGGGGAACACATAGACAAACAGGAGTGCTGGACCTCTAGGACGGCCTCATATAGCTCAGCCTGGGCAGGGCTGAATCTGTCAGGGAGGAAGACAATTATAATGCATTCTCTGTCTTTCATTGGTAACAAAATAACTCTCAAAAACGGTTTCATTTATTTATTTTATCAAACTTACTTTCCATTCACTGGCCATGTTCGAGTGATATCACTGACATAACCGAAGTATTCACAACCACCATCAAGTAAAACCATTTCACCATCCTAATGGAGAAGAGGAGGAGGGGAGGAAAAAAGTAAAATGAGTCATTTAAGCTAACAAATCCTTGGTGTATATAAGTAATTACATTATTTTTATTTTAATGTTGATATTCATAGCACCATATATGCAGGACTGATCTTTCGCACATTCAACACCTTCCTTTACCTTGATAATCTGGTTGTTGTTTATGTAGTGTAGAGTATTGGCTCGATTTCCTCCAGCAACAACCGGGGGATAGGCCAGGAAGTTGGCACCATGGATCCGATTCTCAAAATCAAACTGGAATAAGATTGCATATTTAGAAAAAAAACTTTCTAGTTAAAATGAGACAGTGAACATTATGCTTACTGTCATCTATATGGTTCTACAAAAGCAAGATGCAGTAACTGCAGTCATACACTGCATCATTTCTGTGACAAGAGCTATTTAAATTTGCAGTAACTATTAAAAGTTTTTAAAAAGTGCACTCAGATGTTCTCCGAGCTCTGGAAGCCGTTGTCGCACGTACTTCATTATCTGCTGCTGAGACACAGTCAACTAGACAGCTAAAACAACAGAGCTATGTCAAGTTAAAGCTCGCTGTAAAGATAACTGGTGAGCTAGCCCTCTAAAGCTAAAACTAAATTAGCTGCTGTAAATTCAATCATGCTGAAGAAAAAATACTCGAGCTAAACTCCTGCTGAAGCTTATTAGCTTAGCAGATCTCAGGAGCTGCCTGCTCAGCTTTTGAATGCACTGTAATTACTGTAATATACTGGGGTTAAGTGACCTTTAAATCACATATTTAAACTAAATAGGTTTTAATTCGTTCTATTGATTTTGATGTAAATGAACATGGACACCAACAAACCAGAAACACATTTATTTCCTCTAAATAACCTCAATAAAGCTTATTTTTAACAAACCAGTTGAAATTGAGATGGAAGACAAAATTTAACATGCTGTTTGTAGATGTAGGGCATTTCATCTTGTATCCTGTGAAAATCAGACAAAGGCAATGTGTGGTGTCTGCACTTTACAGTAACTGTGTAGATTTCTTGTGGGTAAAATGATTGGCCTAAAAATGAAAAACCATTCTATTATATAGTTTGTCAGCCAGCCAGGAAACTAAAACCCTTCAGTAGTTAGCGCTCCCTGTCTTTGTAGGGCTGTTTATTCTATTAATATGCTTTGACAACACATGTTAGTTAACACAAATGCATCAGTGACAACAGTTTCTAAACTTATTTTTAATCAATTTCAGGTTAGTTCAAGAAATTATTTCAGTGCTGCACAGTAATGCAGGGCTTTGATTTGGTTTCAACAGAATAGCCGCAGACTATGTCCAGTTTTATTTAGGGGCACAAAAGGAAAAGTTGTAGGGAGCACAGTGCCAAAATACCTTTCAGAGGTGTAAGAATGTAATAGTTTATGAGTAATGGGCACTCCTCGCCTGTTTTCTCAGAGTAACCTGGTTTCTTGTGTGCATGTTAACTAAATGCTTGAGGGCCACAGAAGAAATTATTTTCTATGTGACCCACAGTGAAGACTCCTTTATCAGCAGTTGTCCATACTGCATATTATGTTTCATATCTGTTAAAAAATCCTAATCCAGTCATTGCCAGCGCTCAGGCAATCAATGGTTGACACTTGCAATAATTACATTAAAGAGACTGATACAATAAAGGCATGAAGAATGTAACAGGACACACATGAGAGAGAAGCAATAAAGTGCCACACAGAGAATTTTTAAAAATAAATAAAATATTTTCTGTTACCTTAGCAAAGAGAACAGCTTCATCTACTTCTCCTTGAGACAGGGCCATCGTCCTCCTAAAAGCCTGGAAGACAAGGATTCAAGTTGGAATGAGTACACTGTGCATCTATGTTAAAAATAATCCCTAGAGGTGTTAATAGAAGTGGTAAAGAGACACTATTGCATAATACAAAAAACGAAAATGTTGCCATATTTGCAGGCTTTTACTAGTAATTGAAAGCTACTATGACATTGGCACCACAAGTACAACCCCAGTTCCAAAAAAGTTGTGATGCTGTGTAAAATGTTAATAAAAACAGAATTTGATATTTGCAAATCATTTAAACCATGTATTTAATTGAAAATAGAGCAAAGACAAAATATGGCATTTTAAAATTGTAATTCAAACACCAACCTGTGCTGTGATGTGACCTGCTTCTTGCATCAGTGCCACCTCTGCTGAGCTTTTGAGGGCCCTGAGAGAGTGTATAAGGGGCCTGAGAGAGCGCGGCATCGACCCCGCCTCCAGCACAGGACACACGTACGTCTGGTGGAGCCGAGGGTGGATAGGCTGAGAACTATCGTACCACAGCAGTGTGCCTGAAAGAGGATCAGGGTAGAGAGAAAATGGGAACGGTGAAGTTGAGGTCCTAATTAGTTGGTGGTCAAATGTCAACTCTTGAAAGTGCAACAAGGCACAGCAGCCCTGTTAAGCTTTGGATTTCTTTACATGTTGATGTGCTGTGCCTGGGGCTGTGATAAGAGCGATAAGCAGCATTTGAAGAGTGGGTCGTCATTTTTTTAAGCCTTTCCGAAACCAAAATCACGAGAGCAAACATGTGAAGGCTGGATTGAACAGCGTGTTTCTCTGGCAGGAGTAACAGCACTGCAAGGACAAGTCATTAGCTAAGAACATTATCTCGTAGGTTTACAAGTTACATGAGAAAAATACCTGTTTAGGATTGGAAAATCCACTGTTCGCAACATACTTGTTTAGTCTAATGTTAGCAGTTCTGTCCTGTAATTAATTGGGTTTACATTCCAACAATTTGAGTCAAAATCATGCAAAATACAGATCAGAACTTTTATAGAGTTTTCATTTTAAAACAAATACCGAGAAAACATTAAATAGTCAATTGCAGATGGTTTTTGCTAACTTCTTTGTGAAATTGACCCATCTCTTCAAAAATTACTCGTATTAGTTCTCCCACTGTTACATTCTTCATACGTGCAGATCACGGCAAAACAGAAAGCTTGCCAGGTGTAGCAACAGTAACTAAGAGGCTTAAATAGTCAAGTGTGGCTATTAAATGATGCAACAAAACATCTTGCTCAATGACGCAATGAAGATCAGACAACAAGAGACAAGACAAGCGTCCTCACACTCTCATCCACCCACCTTTGAGGCTCTTGAGCACAACACCCAGTTCTTCTGTGCTATGAACTCTCTCAATGCCAGTCAAAGCAGCCGCCCCATCCTTCCCTGAACGGGGCCCATCCCACAGCTCTCTCCCCGGGTCTCTGCGGGGGACGAACAAGATAGCCTGGTCTGGCCGTCCTTTTCCATAAAGGACCAAGGCACTGTCAGGTTCTAGGATGCCACTGAGGTAGAGGAAATCCTGGGGAACATTTGGCTCAAGGTTAGCAAAGCCTTATTAAAAATACAATGAATTGCAAATAAGACTACAAAAGCAGAGTCAGACATAACGGTGTACACCTTTATCACTGTAGTTTGCTTATGTGCATTCCAGTCCCTTGTATGTAAATAAGGGCGTTTAAACGGTAACTAGGTACAAAGCACAAGAAGATTGAACTGAATAGAAATGCAACTTGAGACCAAACTTGCACCTGATTCTGGTGGAAGGGATATGGGATGTCATTGGTCATATAGCGGGTCGGATGGGACAAAACAATGGCCACATGGGTGCTAGAGGAGGCAGAGGGTCCAAGCCTGTCTGCCTGGGCCTCGATAAGTGAGGCCAGTCTGTGTCTGCGGAGCTCATATTCTGTCTGGCTCAAGCCCGGGGTCACCTCACCTGAGGAGCAGAGATCAGATAATTGATGTTACACAGCAGGTCATCACCTATACTTACACTGGGAACTACAATTTGTCATCTTCAAATGTAAGACTTCTCTGAGTATTTTGAAAAAAATATACATATTCAGCCTGTTGCTTGTGTGACTAAAGACCATATATTTGCAGTGTACATGTACCGGCATTCCATCGTAAACAAAGCTCACCATGTTTGATGAGGTGTGGATGAGTGAAAGGGCTGGGCTGGCCCAGGTATCGAGGTGGAACCGTCTTTGGTTTCAAACCTCCTGGTTTCACGGAAATGTTTCTGTAGGGGCACCAGACACATCCTACAGACAGCAATACATCACAGTTGGTAAAGACTCTTACACTGGGCACCTATGATGCTCCATGCAGCTGCTTTAGCTGTTAATCCTTCTGTCATCTGCAGTTAAAGGATGCTTTGCAAAGTAGAGTTTCACAACTGGATTATTTAAGTTTATCACAGATATATTGTATCAATACTGGCACACAGTATGGGCTGGCTGATAACTGAAAAGAAATTGCAGTACAGTAATATCAAAGATGACGAGTCAGGCATCTCTTCAATTTCTGCATCTCAGTTTCTCAAGTGTTCTCATAAATCGTATAAAGTAATGCAATACAAAAGCAATCATGATGTGTCCTCAAATTGAAAGAAGTGAGGTTTACTTTTCGATAGATCAAAGATAAGATAGAACATGGTGTTCCTTCACCAATTAAGTGTCAACATATATAATTTCTTCACATTTCCAACTATTATGATGTTTATTTATGTATGTATTTATTTATGACACAAAGTACCTTCTGTAATACGATGTGCTTGTTCAGTCACTGAAAGCAGGAATAGGTTGCATGTATATATATACTGTAAACAAGTCTGCAATATAAAGCGTTATACACTGTCTTTTTAATTGAACCATTTTATTAATAAAAAAGTAGTTAAGCTCACTGGTGGAGGGCGTCCACAGATGCTTTACTTAAGCAAAAGTACCAGACATAATAGTGTTTCTCTAATGTTAAGTTTAAGGGTTAACATAATAATTTGACCTGTTTGACTTGATGAAATGGAACCATGTGAGAAGTACAGAGAGGAAATCGCTCTATGGTGGAACAACTCATTGAAACGTGACAAGGTCCCAGTACAGACACTGTGTTATTGTAAAGGCTCATAGTCCAAAAAAGGTTAAGAACCACAGGTTTAATCTGCAACACTGTCCTTTATTTTAGAAGTTCATCGTGTGCTTTTTGTGTAAAACCTTACTCTGAAAACTATCAAGTAACTGTCAAATACATGCAGTGGAGCAATGGCTTCATAGTTCCCTCTGAAACATAGCTGTCAGTGGAGTACAAGTGTAAAGTGGCATAAAATGAAAGTACCTCAAGATGTGTCAAATTTAAAGACAAGAGCTTCAAACTTTGAGCTCACCTCGACGCCAGGTACTCCGGGGCAGCAGCCTGACAGCAGCCCTGAACGAGCTGCTGGCTGAGGGCGACATTGTTGATGCAACTGGAGGACACCGATCAGTTTACAGCATGTCGTCCCGCTGGAGACATGAGACACAGACAGTGAGGCACAGACTAGTCAACTGACCCTAGACACTTACGGAAACACATAGCTGTGTGTTGTTGACTCACCGGAGTTAATATCGTGTCGGATAACTGTTATATTTCCCTTTAGCTGACAGTTACCCTCGCTAGCTTGTTGCCCCCATGTTTGCTAGCCGCATTCATTGGTCGTCTTGGGAAACGACAGCCCTAAGTTTTGCTTCCCAGGCAGAGACGCTTAATCCCGCCTCCTATGTTATGATTGGCAGACGAATAGCGTCTTCCTCTTCTTCCTCGCAACCAGCGTTT
The DNA here is from genome assembly GCA_037975185.1 of Centropyge bicolor. NCBI lineage: Eukaryota > Metazoa > Chordata > Actinopteri > Pomacanthidae > Centropyge > Centropyge bicolor. The sequence goes on along the minus strand of JBBMOC010000022.1, from coordinate 154,621 downwards.
AAGCTGCACTACCGTCACCTTCTGTTGGGAGTGTGGACTAGAGATGAAGTCTTACCCATTGATCTTTGTCTGATAAAATGTTTTGATCGGTCTATCCCCTCATTTCCACTCAGACCTGAAGGAACCCACAGTGAGAACAGAAGTGAAATACTGTGTTGAAGCCTGGATTGGAAATACCTATTTCCTGATCGTGGTAGTGTTGTGAACCTTCAAGGAACATGCCAATGTTTTATTAAGATGAGATAAGCCTATATTCGTCCCACAGTGGGGAAATTCACATGTTAGTTTTAGCCCTTTCATGGGAAATTTTGTGTACTACTTACTCACCATACATATATCAATTTACAGATTTAATTTTACATGTAAAACATAACATGAGCTTGTAAAATATGATGCACTGTTGCACTTAAGATATGTTTTTCACGAGACTGTATGATACAGAGGAATAAGATATGTCAGGCTTTGGATAAACAGACAAAAGTTAGAAGGAAAGGTTTATTTTTGGTCTTTTCATGAGATCTATTGACAACAAGGAGAGGATATTGTAGTATACTGCATACCATCATGCATGTCCTTCAAGATCAAGGGCTACAGGCCCTTGGGTAAAGCATGTATCCTGACATATGTTACACTTACTTGGGATCCACGTAAGAGAAACATGAATGATTATATATCTGAATGATCTATTAATGATTGGCAGCAGAGGGAGGTCCAGGATGTCTGAGGGATTTGACTGGTGGAAGTTGTTTGGTCTACCTGAGAGCCCTCACTCAGGGAAATTAGAGTCGACTAAGGCGCAGGTAAAATTTAAATTTTGTGTCCTGATTTTTTGTTCCCTGATTTTAGCCTCTCAGGGAGAACTGTATTTACACCTTACAGGAAGCTCAACCAATGTGAGGCTACAGGCTATGTAAGCACTTTTTCAAGTTCAAATTCCATTTTTTTAATTCAATACATACATGCAAATACAAATCACAATGTGCTTACTTAAAATTGTACCAAAATAATGCAATTGGGTAACGTTAATTCCACTCAATAATAATAATAATAATAATAATAATAATAATAATAATAATAATATGTGATACTAACATACTTCTGCTTTTATAACGCTTGAGCTTGATTTGTACGCGTCCTGACAGCTGCCTGACAGGCTAAACTGAGGACAACAAATTCCCGCCACTCAGTCGGTCTGTCCAGCAACTCGCCTGAATGAAAACACAGGAGCGACAGCACTAGTAGTGAAGCTGTGTTGTGGCGATACAAGAACAACAACTGCAACCTCATTCTGCGGTTTTTCTTCTCAGGTGTCAACGGTGTGTATTTCCCTTCCACACTGAAATGTACGTCTGTGGATTTGAAGTGTTTTTCATTCGGTAATCGCGGCCTACGTTGCAGCTAACTTAGCTAAGCGTTAACTACGTTATCATGCGTCAAACAGTTACCGCGTCACATTTCGAGAAACTTCTGCTTTGCGACCATCATATAAATAGCCGTTGGTGTTTGTTGTGTTAGGTTGCTTCTTACTTAGTGCCTGAATTGCACGTATTGTTGGATTTATGTAGCGTGAACGACAAAGTGAGTCTGCTATTCCGTTTTAACTTGCTCATTCAATCTCTACACGTTAGCATAAGTTACCTAGCTTAACAGCGCTGGCATTAAGGTTAGTACCTGAGCACGTAAACAAAGACGGACTTGGTTAAGCTGTGGCTTGTCTTTCTCTCTGGTTTTGCCCATATGCAGCACGCCGCGTGCCGGACCTGACGGAGCAGTATGGATCCACGAAAAGTGTCAGAGTTAAAGGGCTTCGTGCAGATGTGCGAGTCTAATCCAGACATCCTGCACCTTCCAGAGATGAGCTTCCTCCGGACCTGGTTGCAGAGGTCAGTGTCCCTCGAAGCATAACTCTGGCACTAACCTGTACATAAACAAGAATCTGGGTAGTTATGTGAGGGATTTATTTTTTCATTATGTCACCGAAGTGCTTAGATAAAGTCTCAAACAGACTGCAGGCTAACCACGTGCCCTGTCCCGCCCACCCTTCAGTAAAAAGCACCAACTGTGTGTGTCTGTGAGAGAGTGACTTGATTTAAGGGTCAAGTCATATACACATTAGGCTTCAGTTGTGATAGCTTAGATAGAAATATTATACATAGATAATCAGAGAAATCATCTCATGTAACATCAGTCAAGAGCACACAAAACCAAATAACCATTTGGGACTTTTGTTTGGGCACAGCAATTTGAAGTCATCACCATGGGCCCTCAGACTTATTTGTAGACATTTTATAGACCCACACTTAATCAAGTAAAAACTTTAACCCTGTCACATGTATTTATGTTTATATTGTAATATCTATGTATATATTTTATGATATGAAGTGCATTTTCTGGGAAGTGAATTGTGAAAATATTCTTAGATAAAATAACCACATTGATCTGTTTTAGTTTATTCAGTAAATAAAATGCCTGAAGAACCAGGCACTTTGTATTGCTCACTGAACGGTTCTCTGTGATTTTATATTGCAGCATGGGTGCAACAATCCCTCCCCTACGTAAGAGAGAGGATTCATGCCAGGTGATACATAAATGTTGTTATTAAACATGTTATTGTGTACTTTTGATGAACTGATATTTTTGCATTTTCTCTATTTTATTTCCTATTTCACATGTGTCCCATCTTGTTATAACAGAGTGCTCTCTCATTTGCAGGGTGGTTGTCCTTGTGGTCCTCCTCCTACATCAGCTTCACCTCCTGAACCAGAGCCTTCTGTGCAATCTGAGAGCGAAGAGAGTGAAATAGGTACTGTATGTCCATCTCAACAATTAACACAGTGTTTGTTAATCAGCAGCTCTGGACTTTGGAGGTCAAGGGTCTGTAGGGTGACTCCTGTGGTGATATTTGAGTTAAATGAAACGAATATTGTATTATACCAAATATCTTTAGCTAAGTGTAGATACGCCAAATTAAAGGCACAACGTTTGCTGATTGAGTCTGTTTGTTACTGATATATTTGTTGGCAAAATAGGGCTAAACAGCCTTGGCTGCAATACATTGGTTGAATGGAAGGTCATGCAAAATTTGATAAGAAGCTCAATACTACTGTGGATTTGGTAACTGTTAGCTTAACTGAGCCTAAAAACAGCGAGTGTGGCTCATTCCATTATTAACAAAACCTATCTACCAGCTCCTCTAAAGCTTACAGATTAACACTTTGCATGGTGTTTGTTTAATCTGTTCAAAAACAGAAGTGTGAAAGTGTTTGTTGCTTTACAGGGAATTTATATGCTCTCCTATTTCTTAGCTTGGACCAGTTGCCAGGCAACCATCAGAGACTCCAGGAAGTTACTGGCCCCGGTCAAGAAACAGCCCGGCACATAACAATTGGCAGAACAGTGAATTATTGTTTTTACACTTGAGTTTTAGTTACTTTTTGACATAGCAAGGCGAGCTGTCTTCCCCTGCTGTCAATCTTATGCTAACACAAGCAGCTCAAACTTTTCCTTTAAGATCAAATTATCAGTGCTCAAGGCTGAGTTTACAGAGATGTTGCAACCCTCGATAACAGCTCTGCACACATACTTTAGGTCCCTGCAGGTATTTAATCAAAAACCCTATATTTTATAAATAAATGGACAGCTTGCAGATATGCAAGTCTCCCTTTTTATACGTTGCTTTGCGAGTCAAGTTTTATTTGTGAGAATTTTACCAAATTTTAGCAAAATTGTTCGAAACAATTACCTACCCTGTTACTGTGAAGAATACAGTAAATCAAGATTCAAAAGTAATGGATATTGATTTTTTTGTTTTATCATCTGCTTTTGTTGTTGTTGTTGTTTTTCAGAAATCGACAATGAAGGCGTAATCGAGCCAGACACTGACGAACCACAGGAAATGGGAGAGTTTGACAATGTTGAGGTAAAGCGTTGAGTTTTCCCAAATTATCTATGAATCATGCAGACATTTAGTCAAAGTCAGACCCTATTCTCTCATGTGGAAACCACACAGTTTATTAAAGGAGATTCCAGGCGTTTTTAAAGGTACTATATGTATGTCCAAGAATGTATGAATGTATTAATTCATATTATTAATTGCTTTGCATCACCAGTACATGATCAGATTGTAACATAACTTAAAAAATGAGACCTTCTCGGATTAAGTATAACTCACCTATGTGGCACAGATCTGGTGTTGGTTGATTTGTAATGTGAGCTGATAAAGCACTTTGTAAATGGCAAGCATCTGTGTCCATACATTTCCTCAGGTCACAGAGGAGATGATGGATCAGGCCAATGAGAAGAAGATGGAGGCCATTAATGCTCTAGGGGAAGGTAGGTTGATATTCTGTTCAGAAATTGAACAGTAAATAGACACTAAATTAAATTAGATGTATGATCTCAAATATTATTTTAAAATGTAATTCTTTTATAGGGGATCTGCAGAAAGCTCTCGATCTTTTTACCGAAGCCATTAAGCTGAACCCCTGCCTAGCCATCCTGTACGCCAAGAGGGCAAGGTGAGAGTCCCCAGTGTCTTTCATTCAGGTTATTTATGACAGAACATTGTGTGATCACTTATCCTCTTTGTGTTAGTGTTTTCATCCAGATGCTGAAACCAAATGCAGCCATAAGAGACTGTGACAGAGCCATCAGCATCAACCCAGACTCTGCACAGCCTTATAAGTGGAGGGGAAAGGCTCACAGGTGAATTTCTGTTTAAGAGATCTCTCACAGTGCAGGTGCTTTCCAGTGTGTAAATTAATCACCTGACCAAAAAAGTACACACATGTACACATGCGTGACACAACCAAACCCTCAGTGTAAACACTCACAAGTTCACAACACTCCTCACATTGTTTGCTGCTATTTAATATTTCATCAGCTGACCTAAGTGTGGAATTAACCTGTATCAGTTTTGCTTTCAGTAAACTCAGTAACTCTTCCTTTAATCGCATAGTGTGCTGCCACTATTAGCTTTCTATTTAGCTTGATTTAGACATCCTATACCAGATCTTTACGTGAGTCCAAAAATATATATTGTGTACTTTGCCTGAAGCTCTCCCAGATCCCAACTATGATGAGATCTTTAATCTTTAATTCAAAACAGTGGGTCTAGTTTGCTCTGTGAGACATGTCCTCTAATGCCTGTCTTGGAGCTCTGGTGACCAATGATGGCTGGTATCTGAGCCCTGTGTCAGAAATGTAGGATGTATGTATGGATTAGGTCCATATTGCAGTGCAACAGTAGTTGGCCGTTTTTCTCCTTGCCAACTCTGCTGCTTGTGCCATTTGGTTAGTGATCTGATTGTACTATATATTGCCCTGTGTGCATGTGTGTTTTGCTGCAGACTGCTGGGCCACTGGGAGGAGGCAGCCAGGGACCTGGCCACAGCCTGTAAACTGGACTATGACGAGGCTGCGAGTGCGATGCTGAAGGAGGTCCAGCCTAAGGTATAATGCCAGACAAGAGAGGAAATTAAAAAAAAAAAAACACATTGCAGCTTTTTTAAATTTCTTTTTCATTGTAGCAACTGCAATACAGATACGCTATTTCAATATGTGCAACCACAGAATAGAGTATAGAATTTGTGATCTCTTTCACAGTTTACATTATCCTGATACATATAAACAGTTTGATCAGATTTGGTCTCCAAAAGCCCCTGATAGCAGACAGGGAATCAAAAATGCTGTGATTTTGCTATACATCATTCTTATTATCTTTTCCTTTTCAGGCTAACAAAATCGCTGAGCACAGACGCAAATACGAGCGCAAGAGAGAAGAGAAGGAGATCAAGGAGAAACAAGAGCGGATAAAGAAGGCCAGAGAGGAACACGCACGGGCTCAGAGGGTGAGTTGCTTTGGGGGTTTCTAATTTCAGACTTTGAAATACACTTTGGAAGACAGTAAATCGTCCGAATAAGTTGAGCTGTTCTGCCTACACATTCAACTGTAACCGCATACTAATGTTGATGAAAGCTGCGAATTTAAAGGTTTTCCAAAGCAGACAAACACCTCACAGCCGGTGTCCATGACTTCAACACTGATAAACTTGCAACCCATTTATTTGTCCCTCAAACAGGAGGAGGAAGCACGACAGTTTGGAGGAGGAGGAGGAGGAGGAGGGGGAGGGTTCTTCCCAGGTACGAGAGTTCAGACAAGCCAGTTCATTGCATGATGGAATGAAACAAACACTCAAATGTTGACAAATATTGTTATAGGAGAGGTACATAAACAACAATACTGTGAGGAAAAAGGATAAAAAGGATTAGCCACAAAATTCGTACTCTTATGCACACTCATTCTTTTATTTAGCTACATAGTTTTGTATGCTGTAAGATCCGAGGTTAGAACAATGGGTGATTTTTATGAGGCATCGTGTCCTTGAGAATTACAGGTCAGTATTGATTATGAGTCATTTGTCTGTTTACCACTCTCATTGTTGTTCTGCAGGAGCTGCTGGATTCCCAGGCGGAGCCCCTGCTGGCATGCCTGGTCTCGGAGATTTCCTCAAGGATCCTGAGCTGCTCAATGCCATGAAGGTGATTTAGCTGTTCAACATTAATCCTCCGCATCCCATCACTTCCACTATTATGTCCCATGCTTTAGGTTATACAGATACAGGAATAGTTAAGATTGATATCACTCTCATGTCTGTATGGTAAATATGAGCATGAAGACTGAAAACAAGGGAAACCAGTTAGCCTGGCTCTGGTCAGAGGCAACAAAATCCACCTACCAGCACCTTTAAAGCACACTAATACAAAAACTAAAGTCAAATACAGCTTTAAACACTAAGATGGTCCTGTGAAAACTCATTGACTCATTTGGACAAACAGCATTTTCACATGTAAGAGGTTGTTGCAGTGGGTCTTTGTGAGAATCCAGTGCAACTACAAAATTATCCCCATTTACACGGGGGGAGGAGAATGATGAGGGGAGGGACATGTTTTAATTCCACACATAGAACATGTGTATTTGAGCCTTTTGGCAGTGCCACATAAAGATGGACTTAGATGCATTATCCTGTTGTTCACTCAAAGGGATTAAAAAGCTAGAGGGGGAAGATCCTGTCCACACACAACGACCAATGTACTCTCATTACCACCGTGCCATTAGAGGTAAACTCAGTAAGCTTTCCTACCCAGAAGACAATAGTTTTTTCCTGGTGAGGAAAATTTTAGATTACTGCCACTCAACCCGACGAACTGGGACGTCAGGTCCTCAAAATCAGAAAATACCTGTGAGTCTTTTTTGGAATAGTTATGGACTCAACCCACAATCACACTTGTGATCAATGTTACTGCTGCTGGTGCAGGATAGTTTAATCGAAGATGTACCCTGTAGGTTTTATTACAGAACATTAGATGGACTTCCCCACAGTCTGTGACCCCATTTTCGTCAGAATTGTGCATACACTCCTGACCGCACATTCAAGTTTTATTTTAAAAGTAATAGATGAGTTTGATATAAAAATACCAAAGGCATTTTGAGAAGGCACTTAAAGCCCCTAAAAACTTCAAATATTTAATACTGCACATCTCTATAACATCATATATTCATGACTGAATAAGCAGTGACCAAAGTTTAAGAGATAAGATAAACCTTTATTCTTCCCACAGTGGGGAAGTTCACAAGTAGAGTAAGGGAGACTCCTGTGATTTTCATCAAGGTCTGTTGACAGATCTCTGGGAGTGCTACTGCATATGTTTAAAAAGTTCTATAAAGCTTTCTGTCACAAATTTAATCTCCTTTTCTAAAAATTGATGTTTATTGTTCACTAAATAATGAGATACAGCCAGAGACAAATGTCAAAAGTTTGCGTTTTCCTTATCATTACAGTTTTTACTAATGGTTATTCTAAGTTAAGTATTGAACTACAACTTTACCCACACCTTCTAGGAAGAGAACTTGGAAAATGCATTTCACTATCTTTAAAGCTGACTTGGACATGCACTGTGTGAATAAAGGTGACCCTGTTTATCCACATTTAACTCCAGGACCCCGAGGTGATGGCTGCCTTCCAGGACGTGGCACAGAACCCGGCCAACATCGCCAAGTACCAGAACAACCCCAAAATCATGGCCCTTGTCACCAAGCTGAGTGCCAAATTTGGTGCTTCACCACAGCCATAGACAGGAAAAGGACCAAAGCTGAGAGGAGAGTGGATACATGGCGAATCCATCTGGAGAGCCACAACGCTTTTCAACAATTATTCCACTGTGTGCAGATCAAACAGGGGAGCGGGTGACGGGTTAATTGGTGTGATGTAGAGAAAGCAGGGCAACCTTTTAAATGTTCTTAATCAGCCTGTTAGCACTTAGCAATGTCTCAACAAAGCAACCCGGTGGTTAGGAGTCAAGCCTGACAACCTCTGCTGACCCGTCTCAGCTGGGACTTCACTTAACCACAGGTTGATATTTCTGCTGTATTTGGAACAGCTATAACCAGAGCTCCTACATTAAGACGCTAGTTCACAAATGTTTTTACAGCCAATTAATACGTGGTTATGGTTTAGCTACCGGCCATTTCTTTCTCTGGACAGAAACAAACTCTCGCACACAACTGTCTGTACCTTTTTGTTAACAGATCTGTTATATAAATGCAAAAAAATGTTACTGATCTTGTCTGACCCTGTTGGAGAATTAATTCACAATAATAAAACTGCTGTTGCTGCAAAACAAGTTTGATATTCCTTCCTAGTTTAGTTGGTCTTTGTTTGCTTTACATTGTGTCTTGTACAGCCTCTTTATTTTTACTGCTGTTTATCATCATTACAAAACTCCTATTTTTGCCACATTTACAGAAGGACCTTCACTAAACCCTCTGTAGTATTCTGAGTAAGTTTAGGCTTTTACTGTCGCACTTTTCAAGAAACATTTTAAAACCAGCAGCTTTAGTGTCAACTGGTGTATTTGGCATAAATTGATGTGTTGTTTTACTAGGTTTCAATCTCAAAATGCTCTCACTCATGAAATTGCTTTAACTAAACCAGACAGTTGTGATCTGACAGTTTCAGGAGCAGTATAAAACCGAACTAAAGGCTAAATGACTGAATTTCAAAGGTTTCCAGTGAACTCAAATTTTTCATCTCTGGTGTGAAAAAAAATACTGTTAAGTTTTAAAGCTGAAAAAAATGAAAGAATGAGTTTAATAAAACTCACAAATGTGAGTTCCAGATTCTCAATGAGGATTTCTGTCATCAATTGACTTCCTTTGTCCAACACTCCAAAACCTAAAGGTATTCAGTTAGTTCTGACACAAAGGAAGAGAGTAAATCCTCAGTAATGGAATTTTGACTTCAATGGATTATCAAAATGGTTGCAGATTATTTTCTGTCAACAGATTTTTTTTTTTGATGATTGATAATAAAAACTGTTGTTGGTTGCAGCCCTAATCAGGTTCTATTTAATTAACACATAGGCTTTAATTGTCTTTTGGTAGATACCAGTTTTTAACAGAGTCTGAATGAGTCCCTACAGGTGCTGTCGTATGAATCAGGCCCAGAGGAAGAGTGGGTCACCAGGCCACTTAATCCGCCCTGAGCATCTGTCTTTCAGCCAAAGGATTACTGCTCTGTAACACAGTCAGTCCTGGCTCTCATGGAGCCCTGAATCACTACATCAAAGCTGATCTGACAGAGTAAATTCCCCCCACTGAGGACAGCTTTTTGTCCACCAAAATGTAGTTTAACCACTAACAAAGTCATGAATGTGACTCTGTGAGTCAACCAAAGCGAATGTTGAATCATGTTATTTCCATTAGCTTTAAGTCAGCACCTCTTTTATGTTGAGTGATTTTCACTGAATACAGTCTGTGGCTCCACAAACCAGCACACTGAACCATCCCTTACTACCTGGACAAATAAATCAAGACCTGATTTGTGACAATCATTTTTATTTGTGTACTTACAACATACCAAAACAAAGACATGAGCTTAAAACAACAACAAGGTTACAAGCAGGGGGGGAAACAAGCTGTAAGAGTGACTTTTGCAGTAGCCAAGAAAAAGGTCAACAATAATACAGCTAGTGTCCATATCTGTAAAATGAGAGTGAAAGAGAGGACATACTGTCAATACAGCTTTTCATTTGAAGAATTATTCATAACTTGTCACTGTCTATGGCAACAAATGAACCACCAAAATAAGATTCATCAAAGCATTACAATGATTCACAAAGCCATACATCTGTTCCACACTGAACCAAGAAGTACCGATACTCACTTCTGAAACTCCCACTCCCTGTTGTCCAGAGGGCACACCTGCCTGGTTTTCAGCCAGCGAGAGATACAGTGGAAATGGAAGGCGTGCTGTGGGAAGAGAAAAACAAACAGCGTAGAAATGCACATGAATATATTCAGTGAACAGCTGAGCACAAACAGGTGAGGGGAAATAGTTCAATGTAACGGTTAACATTCTTTAATAACCAGATTTCCCAATAAGCAATGCAGGTCCTTCAAGCTGCCGTAAAAGTGAATCTAGATCTGCTGTTAGAGTAACATTTACCTCAAGTCAGTTATCTGATCTCAAACAAATGAACAGTCATTTTCAGATACAAATGACGACTTCCCTTAGAGGGACGATGAAAAGTTGACCTGATCAGTGACCTATGTTAGAAGCAGGTATGAAAACTCACATTGCAGACACCCCAGGCCACAGTGCACTCCTCAGAAGTTGCAGAAGCTTGGTTGGCCTGGCACTCTATACCTGATGAGAAAGGGAGAAATATGTCAACAACTCGATTTCATGAAACAGGCTGACGAGTCCAAAAGTGTGTGTAAGTGAACTCACAGAGATCCATGATGTGGTTCCGACAGATAGCACAGTTATCCACCACAATGTCCCAGGCCCACAGTGCCACAGCATTCCACTGGTGGAAAATCAGAATAACAAACATTATCTGACTGACAAATTCACTGCGGGTTGCCTTGTTGACACTGATGTAGAGATTAAATGAGTTTTACCTAATCAGAGCTTCGCAAGTACATTAATTTTTCCTATTTTAGATTCAAAACATTCTAGCATGCTCTTGTTGTATTTGAGCTGTGCAGCACAGAATTCGGAAACAGTAAGTGACCAACAGTGCACAAGCTGATGTCACCCAGGTTTACTGCCAAGAATTTTTCACATACAAGTAATTTTCCTTGCTGTAATGGTGCAATGAGGGTGGTTGGTGTCATCCATAAACTTCCAAAGTTTGACAGACTGATGACTGGAGGTGTAGCTGTAGGTATGCAGAGAGAAGAGCAGATGGGAAAGGACTCAGCCTTGGGGGATCCAGCACTCATGGTCTGGGGGTCAGAGACATGTTTCCCCAGATGCAGATGCTGCCTCCTGTCAGACTAGAAATCTGTGATCAGCCTGCAGACTCCGACACATTCAGCTGGGAGAGCTTGTCCTGCAGCATAGCTGGGGTGATGGCATTAAAAGCAGAGCTGAAGTCCACAAACCTGACCTAGATTCCTAAGAATTCCAGGTGCCAGAGGATGAAGAGAAGGCCCATTTTGACAGTATAGTCTACAGACCTTTTGGCTCTGTAGGTAAACAGTTGGGTGTCCATTAGTGGATGGGTGATGGCTTTGAGGTGGACGGCACAAAGCGCTCAAATGACTTCACTACCACAGAGGTCAGGGCAGCAGGTCGGTAGTCATATAGTTCTGTGGTACTTGGTTTTTGGGGACAGGGATGATTGTGGAGGTTATGTAGCAGGCTGGTACACAGCATGTCTCCAGTGAGAACACTGGATCAGCATAGTGCTTCAGGGTGGATTGTCTGGCCCAGCTGGGTTCTGTCTCTTAAAAAGCCTTTTGACTCCCTCTGCAGGATGAAAACAGTCGTGTCCACTGTGGTAGGGGAGGAGGAGGCCACAGAGAAGGGCAGATGTGGAGAAGCCCAGGTTGCTGTTCAGGTGGGGGAGGTGGAGGTAGATGGTGTCGGGACTGTCCCATTATCAAAGCGACATTAGAGCTCATTCAGTTTGCTGGCCAGGTGCAAGTCTTTAATGGAGTGGGGGGCATTAGGTTTGTAGTTTGCGATCTGTCTGAGACTTCTCCAGACAGAAGCAGAGTTGTTGGCTGAGAACTGGTGTTGGAGCTTCTTCCATGTGTAGCATTAATTGTCTGAGTTTGGCTGTGAAACAGGGTTAGTCATCTTTACATCTCACCCTGGTGTGTGTTGGCACACAGCAGTCCTCACAGACAGTGATGTCAGATGTCACAGCCTGTGTGGACTCATCCAGACTGTTAGTGCCAGTCCTGAAAACATCCCGGCCAGTAAAGTCCAAGCAAAGATCTTACATAGCTTCACTGATCCTCACAACAGGTTTATGCAGCTATAATTTTTGTCTGACCAGACAGTGTGATGTGAACTGTTGAATGTAGTGTAGCATGTGTTGTCAAATTGATAAATATGTTTTGTTAATTAGCTGAAGTTTTCTTAAGCGAGTGTTCTCTTCAGTTGCAACTCTGTCGGCCATCGCTGATACTAAATTTGGAGACGTCTTGTAACTTGAGTTTTTGTCTCTCTGTGGGAGTCAGGACCGGGAAATGCGTTTTAGCTAAGCTAACGCAATTAGCACTCAGACTTAAGAACGTTGTTGTTTAATCGTGGTTGAAGTTTAAATTAATTTTAAGATTTTTTGTTTTGTTTTGTTGATTAAACAATGGGGGTGGTGATACCCATCAAATCACCAAAGGTTCTTGTTATTGAATTGTTAGCCCCCGAAGAGAAGTGCAAATTCACGCCCCGTTTGAAGCAGGCCAACAGCTAACTAGCTACTGTCCTAACGCTAGCCTACAGTCAGTTAGCAGTTAGCCTACAGTGGAATGCTAACGGAAGGTAGCTAGTAGGTGGCACTGAGTTGTATTGGCAGTCATTTAGGGGCTGCTGACAGATTATACAGTTTATTTACACCACGACAAAAAGCTATTTTAGACATCCATACCTTCTTCACTTCAAATCGCTTCTTGCTGGCTCCACTGTTTGTGCCGCTCGGCGTATCTACATCCATAGCTGCGGCCATCTTGAAAGGCTAAATTAGACGTGACGTGCGAGTAACCCGGAAGTAACACAGCAATATCCGGCGGCGCATTAACGTTAAACCCCGTGTTAATCCGGGATTGCAGTCGTTTGTTTCGCTTTAATTCTCGAGAGGAATTGGTTATGTTGCTTAAAAGAAGTGTTTTGTGGTGTTCCACTATTGTTATTATTATTAAAAGGACTTGAGGAGTGCATCAAAAAAACAAAAGTTAGGTTCCACCGAGATTTGAACTCGGATCGCTGGATTCAGAGTCCAGAGTGCTAACCATTACACCATGGAACCACCGTACCGTTTAGCTCAAACATTAGCTTTATATAGTTAATCTAAATAATACATAGTCGTACACATATGATTGTGACTGGCTGTGTGTGATCTTATTTCCTGCAGCTCTCCGTTTGACATGAAACACAAAAGGATTAGACTACATTAACATTATTTCTCATTGCACTGATTACAAGTACTGAGAGAAGACACTAATATTAATATATTTACTATGCATTATTCATCATAGTTCTCTGTACTGTTCTGTGTTGTTGTGTGAACATGCTGCCATGTCTCTTATCTGTTAAATGAATCCTTTCAACGCAACTGTGTATATCTACCACAGGATTGTGAAGGCTGTGAACTCAGGTGGCTTTTTTCCTTTAATTTCATTTTTGATTTTACTTTGCCGTGTTGTCTATGCTCAGATAGCAAAGACAGCATATAAATTCCACACAGACTTGTAATCTTAACAACTTTATTTTTTTTTAAAAAGGATCTTCACATTGTCGGATTACAAAAACAAATCCAATAATATGACACCTGGGCTCACTGTTACATTCATTTATTACAGTGTCTTCTTGTTCTTTGTCACTTTTGGTGCCACAGGTTTCTTCTGAGCCTTGTTCTTGGTTGGTTTAAGGATTTTAGGTTTGGGTTTTGCAGGCCTAGTTTTGACACCAGGGGCCTTCGAGAGGCTGTGTTTCGGTTTCTTCACTTTTGGAGGTCTGGGGGCCACAACAAACTTCTCGTCCAGAAGAGAACTGCTTTCTGGGCAAGACGTGAAGACATGAACTTCCCTGACCTTCTGACCTCTGACCTCAGGAGGGTGACCACAGGTGGCGATCACCTCCAAACTTATGTTCTCCATCCACCTGAGAGAGAGAGGGAGAGAGAGACCAATAAGTCAAATAATTACTGTCAATGATATATCTTTTAATAACAATTAGATAAGATAAGATATTCCCAAAAGGGCAGAGTCTCTTTCTCAGCCAAATGATTTGCAAAACCTTAATTCCAGGGAAATTCTATGTACTGACCTACGTAGTGGCAGCAGAGGACAGTCACACAACAGGGGGTTGTCCTGCAGGTCAACCACCTCCAGGCCGGTGAGTGGGCTCAGTTCAGGAAGCTCCTCCAGCTGATTTCCTCTCACAGTCAGGGCCTTCAGCCCTGGGCCAAGCCCCACCAGAGCATCCCTGGACATCTGGGTGGTGGTACAATTTAAAGAGCTGATCAGTAACACGTCCTGCTTTTTGAGCTGTTAGCATGGACAATGAAGTGAATAATATCAATCAAATTCCCACCTTTAACCTTTATTTGGGTTTTCTGGTTCCAACAAGTAACAAAATTGCAGTATGCATACAATTTAACTTCCTATTTCAGAGAGTGCTTTCAGTAGCTTGCTGGTGAAATTACTGTGGCAACCTCCATATTTTCTATGGGTAATAATATCATAATAGATTTAAAAAGTTTATTCAGACACGGAGATGTGGTAGGAGGACGCATACAGCGGAAAAACATTATGCACAGGACACTGAAGAGATGGAAACTGATGTTCTGTTAGCGTAAAAAAAAAAAAAAAAAGGTCTGGCCTACCTTCTCCATGCCCATCTGATCCATGTAAAGCCTCTTCAGACTTTGGGATATGGGCTGGAATGCATTTGGTCCCACCCAGCGAATTGAGTTGTGAGACAGGCTGAGCTCCTCCAGATTAGGGACCTCAGACAGAGCGTGGGTAGGCATCTCCGTCAGCTGATTTGAATCCAGGTGAAGTGTACCTAGGAAAGCAGAGTCCAGGGCCCCCTTGGCAATAGAAGTTATGGTGTTATTGGTCAAGTAAAGTTCCCTAAGTTTTGGGGTGACTGATGACAGCAAACCAGTGGGCTCTAGTTTGGAGATGGCATTTCGTTCCAGGTGTAACACAAACAGACTTGGTAAAAGTGTCAGAGCTACAGGAGAGGCACAAACAGACAGAATACATGTTTTAGTTTCACAAGTTGTTTTGAAAATATACCTTGTCAATTCTTGCAACTTTAATTTACATCCAACAGACCTGACTTGACAAACCACTGACCTGATCCAGGGAACTGTGCCAGCTGGTTCCCCTCCAGGTGAAGGTAGGTGAGCTCAGGGGCTCCAGCAAATGCTTTGGGGTCCAAGAATGTGAGGTCGTTGTCAGAAAGATACAAATATAACAGGTTTTTCATTCCCTGAAAAGCGCTGCCTTCGATTTCGTGGATTTTGCAGAACTCCAGGTGAAGAGAAACAACTTGGCCGGTGCCCGGAAAGCTGTTGGCAGGAAGGTAGTGGAAGTGGTTGCTGCGGAGGTCAAGCAGCTGTGTCTTGGTGGGGAAGCCTCGTGGGACTTTGGTCTGACCCTGACCCTCACATGTGGCATGCTGGGCTTCAACCTGGTTCAAATCAGGATGGAATATTATAATCTATACATCTAACTGTGTTAAAGTATTCAGATGGTTTGCTCAAAACTTTGACCACTTGGGGGCAGCAGAAACAAACATTTCAGTTGATTATGGTGAACCGATAAGAAAAAAGTTTAGCTTTACATTAACATTTGAAGTTGTGTTTCTGGGCACGAGGTGAATGTGAGTCCAATATTTACCCTCCTTTCAACAGCTCACTCTACTAAATATTCCACTATTTTCGCCAGCTTCTTGCTAAATTCGTCTGTCTACAGATTTCTTAGAGCTATTTTCTTGCTGAAAACATCTTTTTGCAGTGGAAAATCATGATCCTAATCAGCAAACTTGCGGGCTGGAAAACCAAAACAATGAGCTAAAAGATGCTAAAAGGGTCCAAAAATATTCAAGGTCTTCAAAGAACTGTGGAGTTGAGTGATAATCATTGGTGGTTTAGTAGTCATGATAAGAATATCGTTTTATCATCATTAACATATTCACAAAAAACACTCACATCACAGTCACAGTTAACTGGACACTTCACTTTCGGCTTGGGCTTGGCAGTGGGCGGGGAGCTTCCTGTGCTCTCATCGTCCTTTTCAAACTCGTCCTTCAGTGTGTCCCCCCGGTTGCGGCAGCGCAGATCCAGAGGGGCCACAGCCAGCAGCGGCTCGTCTGAGAGGTGAGGAGGTCCAGCACAGGCTCCCAGCAGCTTCACACCACCGACACTTGCCCACTCCCTCAGAGGCCGCATGTAGCAGTTACAGTAGATTGGGTTGCCTTAAAGAAAAATCTATTTAAATTGACGTACGGTATGTTGTTATCATCCTAAATTTGTGTCAATGAAAAATGTCAGAGCTGTACCAGTGAGGTTGAGGCTGCGCAGCTCCTTGGGGCCTGAGAGCGGCTCCAGATAACGAAGCTGATTGTGGCTGAGGTCCAAGTGGGAGAGGAGGGGGGCGCCGGACAAAGCCTGATCTGACAGGTCCTGAAGGGACATGTGGTCGAGGTAGAGGTGTGTAAGCTTTGCCATAGAGATAGATTCCTCCCCCAGGTAGATCATGGGATTGTGGCTCATGTCCAGGCGCGTGACCTCACGTAGTCTTCACAGGGAGGAGAGAGTTAAGTCCAAAGTTAGATGACACTTTACCTTATATCTGCCTACTAATAATTTGAGCTAACATGACAGTTATAATGTAACAAATCGCCCATAATAATCCTTCAGATTGTCCCACCTGTTCATGGTCTGAGTGGGGAAGAACTGCAGCTCGTTGTGGTCCAGGCTCAGGCGGCCGAGGGTGAACAGTCCAGCGAATGCCTCAGGGGCCAAGTTGTTCAGAGAGTTATGGCTGAGACGAAGCCACTTGATGTTGTTCAGGCCCTGAAAGAAATGTCAGACCGTTATTAGAGCATATTGCCAAATATAATAATTCACTGTATGGCGTGTGTGTGCAGAATGTGTGCACAGCAGCTGCTTGCATTTGCATCATTTCCAGACAATAAAAAGTGTGTACCCATATGTCTAAATACCTGGAAGGCCATGTTGGGGATGTAAACCAGCTGGTTGTGTGTGAGCGCCAACATGTTGAGGAAACTGAGCTGTGTGAAGGCTCCAGGCTGGATCTCCTCCACACGGTTATGGTCCAGATGCAGCTCCTTCAAGGAGGAGAGACCATCGAAGGACTCCTGCAGGTCAGAGGAAAGAGAGGGAGAGAAAAGAAATACCCCATATGTCAAACATGTTGTCCTTAATGGGAGAAACATCAACTCAGTCTCATTGGTCTTGCAGTTTTTCTCTCTCCACTTACCTGGTAAAGGATGTCGATTTTGTTATAGGCCAGGTTTAGGGAGACCACGCGACCCAGGGTCCGGAAAGCGCCCTCCCTCACCTTGATTATGTTGCAGCGCTGCAGGTTGAGGTGCGTGAGGTAGGGCGTGAGGACGAACGCCCCCCTAGGGAGCTCCTGCAGGTTGTTATTCCTCAGGTCGAGTTTCACTGTAATCTATGAGAGCAATGAACAGAGGGTGTATCTAAACAAAGGTGATGCACACTTACAGTATAGGAAATCAGGAGAAGGCCCCTGAATGGAATATTATCTTCTTTTTAATTATTCTTTAGGCATTTCTGATTTGTTATGATAGTGACAGTTAGAGAGACAGGAGACCATGAAGGAAAAAAGTGAGTGTGCGTTAGGTTTTGGATGGATAAAGATTCAAATTTAAGAAATATCTAAAATGCACCAACAAGTAAACAGTTTCCATTCAATGCTCCTGTGTGACGTGAAAGGAGGCACTACACTTGACATTCGAATTCCTCACCTCATCTATAGTCGGGGGAATCTCCGTTAAGTTCTTGCCAACGCAAGCGACTGTGAGTTTGGTGCTGTCACAGCTGCACACTCTGGGACATTTTCCGGCTTCAACAGGTAAACTTGCTGCTAAAAACAGCAGGACAGTCGCAGCAGAAAAGAGATGCATCTGTGCCGGAAAAACATGTTAGAAATATATAAAGTCAAAACTGCAGTTAAAGCTTTTCAACATTCAAAGTAATTGTCAGCATGCACAAGCTTCACTAAAGTTGGCCCTAACCCTTCAAGAAGTGTATATAATGAACTTAACTGTTTAAACTACTTTTGACTATTTCTCATTTGTACTTAATTTCTTGAATTTTGTTCTTTCTGTTGCAACATATCTGAATTTTACTTAAGTGCTGTTTTCTTATTTCTATAACATCCATCCATCCATTAACTACCGCTTATCCAGGGCCGGGTCTCTATTTCTATAATAGTTTGGGCAAAATAATATAAGAACATTATTGTTGGTTGTCAAATATTGAGTAATTGAGTTACTTCTCAATGTAAAATCTGCAGTAGAGGCACCACTAGTTACAGCTTGAAGTGAAAAAGATAAGATATTCGCTTATTTGTCTCACAATGGGGAAATTTACAAATTGTTCCAAGAGAGATACAAGTGTAACCTCAAAAATAAAGAAAGAAAGAAAAAGCTTACCTTCACGCAGAATGTTACCAGCTTGCTTGGTACATGAATTAAAGGTGAAATATACAGTAAGTGAAGCTGCCTGTTTAGGCTTCAGTTATCCACCAGTGACTTTACGTCCCTCCGTCCAGCACTTACAGTCTGTGGTCCAGCTGGCTGACAAACAAGGCTTTGGTAAATTCTTTTGCAGTGACCCCTGATCTCTGCACCCCTCACTGCAAATTAACACCTTGGCTTTACATTTTCTGTCCGGTCAGAGGCAGAAACACAAGGAGCAGACAACTGGGTTTGTGGGTCAAATTGATTGCATTTGTTGATAAACTGTATGTAGAGGTGAATTGACTATTCTTGGTTTGTAACATTGAGGCTTTTTACTTCTTCTACTTTGAATTCCAGTGCCACAAATCATGTAGAAAGTCTGAATTTCTTCCATTAATCCACTGTTTATGAGCATGAAGGGAAAAGCCCATTGATATACAAAGCCTTTGAAAGACAACCAACACTCAAATCGATCCAAAAACACTGCACTTTATGCTTCATTAAAGGAAATACATTTAAATCTTTTTCAAACCTTTTGATTGTTCTATTGTACTTACTTTATTTTGATAATATTTCTCAGTCAATACATATTTTAATAGCATTGTTTGATATTCATATGATTGAATTTTAATAAACATTTCATATAAAACAACAGAATAGTAATGGTAGATATGAAATATTTAATGTACAATAGCTCGAGCTCAGATCAGTCCTGGTCAAAACTTTTCTAGTTTGCACTAAAGTGTGATCTGTGCTTCGGCCAATCAGGTGTCACTACCAGGAGACAACACACAGATCTTAGGTTATGTAGGGAATGGGGCCTTTTCCTATTCACCTGAATATAAAGAGACTGCAGTGCAAAGACCAAGTTGTCATCTCTGCCCTGTGGTTATATGAGTGTACATGAAGTGCTTCAGTTTGTCCACACCAAAAGAGCATATCCAAATTCAAAACACAAAGCATTCATATCCAGTCCAGAGTCCAGGAAAGGGTGTGTTGCTGAGCTTGTGAAGGACAGTGGTGACACAGTGAAGTGCATCTGAGTGAGGTCTGTTCTTCTCAAGTGCTGCTCTGCTCCATTTCCTGCAAATATGAGCTGATGTGTGCTGTTTCCAAAAGGTCCATCAGTGATCAGTGGTGAATTAAAGTTCAGTCTGTGAGTGTGTGTCTGTGGATCCACAGTCCTCAACCTTCAGACCTGACTCTCTGTAAGGTTGACTGGAGGCTGTTTCTTGCAGTGCCACATGACTCCAGGGCCTTATTGTTTCTGTGAATAATACACACAGTTAGGAGGCTCAAATGCACACACCGTCAAATTATCAAAATACTTTCTATTATTTACCTTTTACGTTGTTGTTTTTTTTTAAAGGGTACGTTTGGTGATATTCAAGTTTTTCTCCAAAACCCATGAAACACAAAAACCAACAATGAGTTGATCCATGTATACACTAACCAGTACTGTCAACGTAGCCAAAGCTTAAATGGGACATATTATGCAAAACACGCTTTTCATGGTTCTTCAACAAATGTATCCATTATATGTCTAGAGATCAAAAAACATGAGAAGGGACCATCTTCTCTATTTCATGCTTGCTCTGACTTTCAGAAAATGTGTGTTCCAAAACCTTCTCAAGTATTATAAGGCTAATGCTAGCTCTGGTAACACATGGATGTTGAAGAAACAGCAAAGCATGTCAGTTTCTCTGTTGTTGGCTGCAAGAACCAACACAAAAGTCTTCACCTACTCCCACCACCTGTGGATTAAATTGGTGCCTGACGGAAATATGACATAAATGTCCCCACAACAACTGGACAACTTTGTGTGTATTTTAGTTCAGACTGTTTCATCAACAAGGGCCAGTAATGGTGTATGCATAGTTTTAGCTTTGTTGTTATACACAGAATCATTCTGCTCTGGGATTTACTTGATAGGCATGCCCTGAAGGTAACACTTTTGTTACTTGTAAAAAAGACAAGCAGGAATTTGTTTGCTTGGCAACAGTGTGTCACATTGTGATTACCAGCCAGCAGCTAGCTTGCTCAGACCACAAACCTGAACTAGCTGCAGGGCTAACTCTGCTAACAGCAGCTAAAGTTAGCAACAGTTACCAGTAATAAGTAACAGGGCTGAAAGTAAAATATAACCCCATTCCAACACAAAAATGAGTCATCACCAGTGTGTGTGAACTACCATTACTATGTGCACCAAGTGACAAAAACTTGTATGTGCTTCATTCTCCAAGATGGGATGATAATTGCTGTATTCTGTGTGTGCAAGATACCTGCTGATTGGCTCATTCTGTCATGCCCTTACCGGGACACAAAGGCCTGCAGCACAGCCACGTTCTCTTTTGGGAAGTAGTCCTGCCGCACAACATGCTCCAAGGCATGGAGGTGGCCGGGAACCACGAGCACGGGCTTCACCTTGTCCTCGCTCTGAGAAGCCAGAAGGACAGGACAGAGGAATGGACAGTGAGGCAACAAAAGACATCACAATGTGACAATGACAGAACTTTCTGTCCTGTAGTAAATGTTGCTGAACATTTGCAGATTAAACCTACCTTGATAAGTCCAAGCAGCACTAACAAAGATGATACAAAGTTGTAGCCTTGGAAGGAAGGAGTGGCAAAAGCCTTCCTGAGAAGGGCATCTGTGAGACAAAAACAAAACAAAAAAATTTAACACAAACTTGTATTCTAGCATGGTCAACAAAAAAGGAAATGACAGGAAATCTGAAGAAGGAGGAAGATTATGAACCCGAGTTGTTAATAGAAATGTGGGAAAGAGGAAAATGTGTGCATTCGCTTTCTTTCTTTCTTAATGATAAGTATCACTCTCAAGTCTGTACTCTTAATATTAAGCTACAGTCAGCTGCTGGTTAGCTTAGCTTAGGATAAACTTTGAAAACAAGGGGAAGCAGCTAGCGTTGCTCTGTCCAACAAAATCTACCTACTAGCATCTCAAAAGCTCAAAACCCGAAGTGAACAAAAAAACACAAGTGTAAAAAGAACACATTCCTAATTGATCCTACAGCAACAGGAACACAAAATAACTATAAGCAGACAAAGATAAATGTCTCACCAATGCTGTCCAACACTGCATTCTTCACTTCACTATTCTCCTCCTTATACACAGATGCAATCTTGAGGAAAGCCTCAGCTGTTTTTGCAGCATCTGACACATCCACCTAGACACAAAGAAAAGAAGAAGCATTTACGGATGGCCTCCCCACACCCCATGTTTTTTCTGTTCATTTGTATCAAGTAAACACACAGGATGCATGTTAACTTCAAGGCATGTTTTTCAGCCTTTAGTACCTCTTGTTAACAGATCGATGCAGCTCTGTGGGTGAACACAAGCTGGTGTGTGTGTGTGTGTATTTTTAGAAGCACTGTGTTTACCTGCTGCTCGATCAGCAGCGCTCTCTTGGCCCCCAGTTTCAGTAGTTTGTCTGGGGATGGAAAGCTGAGGAAAGAGGAGACGTCTGGTGGTCGGGGTGCTGATGCAGGTGTAGAGAACTATGAGGGGGAGGGGAGAGAAAAGAGATTATTTCTTAATTCTATGTTGTTTTGCTATGGCAACATCAACTTTGCTGTGTAGTTGGAGTAAATTTAAACTTCGCTCAGGTGCCACAATGCCACACATCATCACACATTTCTCTGACCTTGATGCTGTTTTCTTCCTCCTCTTCTTCTTCCTCTTCCTCCTCTATTTCCTCCTCATCCACTTCCTCGTCATCCTCTTCGTCGTCTTCATCTTCGTCCTCGTCGTCATCTTCTGGCTCACCCTCATCATCACTGAGGCAAATTAAAAACACAGCACATTAAAGTCACAATGGAGGCACATTGCATCTGTTTCTCAGGTGCAGATGTGATGTATTCTGTCACAGACACTTAAAGCGTATGAATCATACAGTAGAGCAGTCATAAAAAAAGCACCCTGTCCTGCTTCTTGCACAATGCAACAGTAGGTTCCAAGCTGGAATTTACGAAAAACACCACAGAAGTTAAAGTAGGATTACCTGAGTGATCCTAGAAGCTCGCCCATGTTCATGCCTTCCATGGAGTCTTTCAGAGTTTTGCAGCCATCCTCTCCTAGACAGTTACCTGCAACCCCAAAAAAGACCATTTGAAAGCGTAGTCAGAGGGAGCCAAACTAAGCAAAAAGAAAATCTCTAAACATAACACATCATCGAGTCAAGTCATCTACTCTTTCTAAAACCACTGATAGAAAAACTTTACAGCACATTTTAATGGAATCAAATTTAAAATGAGCATATGTATATTAAAAAAAGTTTTTGCACTATTATCAATTATATATAGGGTTCACATTATTTGCAAATCAACAAATTCTGTTTTTATTAACATTTTACACTGCATCCCAACTTTTTTGGAATTGGGGTTGTACATTTGAAAAGGTTAACAGCTATTTACACCTCAGTTGAGACATAAAACCTCTATATTTTTATGATAATGAAAAACAAAAATTCTAAATCTTCATATGAAAAGGTAGAGAGGTGAAGAATAGAGTTGACTCTTTGCAGGTTTGTACCGTTTAGATCCAGTTTCTCCAGCTGGTTCTTGCCCTTTATGGCATGTGCCACAGCCAGAGCAGCTTCTTCTGTAATCTCGCCAAATGACAGATTGAGTTCCTGTTGTACACAACGGAATATTTACTCAGAGGGGAAGGAACATTTCAAATGAAGGCAAAGAAAAGGTCACATCTAGATTGTCGACACACACGAACTGGCAGGGTCACAACAGTTAAGCTGACTCTGACTCTTTGCTAACATGTTGGTCCAACAAGGTACTACAAGTGCCAAGAGATAGTGACAACTCAGGTCTGATGAGGTAGTAAAATGGACTTCTCACCCACCTTGAGGATTGGTAGTCCCTCTGATACACTTTCTGCAATAGCTATGGCTCCTGCTGGCCGCACCAGACAGTCTCCAAAGTTTATCACCTGAATGCTGCGTAGGTGTTTCAGGGCCTGTGAAGGATATAGATATTATTTATTTACAGCTTTCCCAATTTCAAAGCCTGTAAAGAGAATTTGTGGAAGTAAAACTGATGGTAATGCTCACAATATTTTTAAGTCCTTATTCATCACTCTTAAAGATCCATTTATTTCAACAATAATTTGGGCAAAGATCATTTCACTCTCAGCAACAAGTCATGACACCGATGTCTGGTGTCTCTGTACCTGAGCCATGGCGAGAGCCCCCTTCTCAGTGAAGGTGTTGTCATTGAGGTTGAGGATGCGGAGTCCTGTGTTGTGCTGCATGGCTGTGGCCAGGGCTGTTACACCAGCGTGATTGATGCCATTCTGGGGCATGTGAACCTCCTCCAGGCTGCCCATCAACTTGGAAAACAAATTATTAATGTGTAATTACTCTTCTAACACAGTTGCACAATATTTTTACAAAGAAAACTGGAGCAGTTTGTCTATAATAAGAGACTCATAGCTTTGAACAACTATGGTTAAGCATTCAATAACTGACAATATGAGCTGCATAGATATAAAGTGGTCTGATTGAAGTTAATTAAGCTAAGTGCTCCAGGAAGGGAAGAGGCAGTAACATATCTCAGAATGGTTGCAATATAATGCAACAATGTGGCATTCTTTAACTGAGTAGACTTTCAGAGACTAGTTAGTCCTGTACCTGGAAGGCTTGAGCGAGGGCAGTGGCTCCATCGTTCTCCAGTCGGTTCCTCCCTGCAACAAACACCTTCAGGCTGAGGGGGGCGCCCTCTTTACTGGATTTTTTGTGACACTGAATCAATGACGCAGCCAGGATCTGAAGAGAACATAAACAGGGATGCGTTCAACTCTGATGACATTTTTTCCAATGGATTTAACTTTGACATTTAATCGGATCTATAAAGCATTTTCACACTTGTCAATTTTGTTTCTTTGTCTATTTGCTCCTGTAGGTAATTTTAGAACCATTGCTGTTGTTCTTGTCACTTAAGCTGCTACCATTAAAAGAAATACCAATTAAATATCAATCTTAATCTCTTCCTTTTCAACTGACATCTCTCTTTTCACTGCCTACACTTCAACTTACCTTCCCCCCTCCAATGCCCATGCCACAGTTGTTGAGCTTTAGCTCCAGCAATGTGTAGCAGGCAGTGCTCTTGAGCAACTTCTCGATGCCCTTCACCCCATCGGGTCCAAAGGCGTTATCACTGAGGTCTAAAACTGTCAGCCTGGCCCCCGCCAGCATCAGAGCGTCACCCAGTGAATTCTTCACCAGGACAGAAAGAGACAAAATAAAAGTCAGCATATTTAGAACAGTGGAATTGACAAAGGCAACAGATATAGTTACATCCATGTAATAAGTGTGAGACACGGAAAGTGTGACTGGAAGCCTGATATTGTTTTGACATAAACAATGATGTTAAGGAAGAAGTGCATTACCAGGGCAGGTGGGATCTCAGAGCGCAGGCGACCAGTGAACATGTCACTCCAATAACAGCGCTGAAAGAGAAAGAAAAAAATGACATACAGCGTCAACATCAGCCAAGAAACAATCTTGAACACATTCTATTATTTAAACTAGGCATAGTCATTTTCAATCTACTTGCTGATATGTTAGAGGTGAAATAAAAACTAATTCAGTTGCTCAAGAAACAAATAATCTGCCATAATTTCAATAACCATCGATCGTTAAAGTCATTTTCCAAGTCAAATGTCAAACAATTCCTAGTCCCAGATTTAAAATGACAAAAAAGCAATGTGTTGAGATCACTGTGGACATTTTTCATTATGTTTGATCATAAACAGAGCAGTCGATAGAGTGAAAATACCAAACATTTCTTGGTTACAGTGTCAAAATGCAATAAACATGACTACAATATTGAAAATGAGAATGACAAAAACATCAAGAGTAAACACTCCAAACCTTGAACTCGCTCTTTGTCTCTAGGGCCTTGGCAATGGCCTTTGCTGCTTCCACACCTACAGTGTTTCCCTCCAGCCTCAGAGCCTGCAAACCCTCGAAGTCCTGGATCTCCTTCACCATCTCCTCCACTGGAGAGGGGGAGCAGGGTTACAGGTGGAGAATGAGCAATGAGATAGTAATTCAAACAAATAGTTGGGACTAAAGAAAAATCATTAAAACCAAGACTTTTAACAATCACTAAATCTAACTAAGCCTCATTGGCTTATCAATGGGCTTTCTGGGACACCGAGCATGCTCAGTAACAGCTGACACTCACCTGACTGGGCATCATCCAGCTTTCTTCCCTGGCCTTTGTAGCTCAGCTCTCCTTCCTCTACTCCAGTCTTGGCCAGAGAGTCGGCCAACTGCGTAACAATGTCTGTCGCCATCAGGACACCTGAGGGACAAACACATCATTTAATTTTTATTCTGCTTCAGGATAATCCTGGTGCCTGCAACCAGTTCTGCTTGTGCATGGAGCTTGTTTCCTCTGCACTCATGATCAAGAAAGAACCCAAACACTGACCAAACACATTTCAATTCCAAAACATACAGTGGTACATGATCATTCTGGCTTTAACAACCAGGTTTTTTCTGGAAAGCTTTGTCCACGTTTCAACTAGGCAGAAACTGCTGAAAGTGCCATTTTCACTGAGGGACAATCCACCCTAAGACAGTGTTTACATCAGCTGTGGGATATAACACAGTGCCTCAGATGTAACGTTTTACACTGAACCAGCTAGGCTAACAGTGTTTACAGGTAACGTTAAAAACATGAGATGTTGTTGAAGTCAGTCACTAATTTAGTGTCAAACTCGATTCAAAAACATGAGTTTAAGTTTCTGTGCTGCTTCATCACAGGAAGTTTTAAACATAATTTAAAGATGTCGACTCATCCAGATTAAAAGTTGTTTTGGGGTAGATTTCCCACTATGAGCAGCCGGCGGCTAACATTAGCTGCTAACGTTATGCTAACACACATATAAACACCTTCAGGTTTTGATGCCAGTGAAGCCGTTGTTGACAACTGTCGGTTCAGTAACATATCACATGCTTGTTAGATATTTAAAGCGGGTTGTAAGAGATTTAAAAACGGGAAATGTAGTCAGCCAGCTAGTCTGGGAGCGTGTGACAGAGCGTGGCTATTATTCGGCCTCTCATACTGCTGACTAAGTTCCATCCGCCGCCGTTAGTCTGACCTCTCGGGGGCTCTGTTTATGTCCGTTATTACAGAAACTCTCACCCGTTAATTAGTCTACGCCCACTATACATGAATATAACCATTACCAAAACACTGCTGTGTCGATTGAATCCAGTCCAGGGACACACTCCCGCTCGCTCCTGACGTTCAAAACCAGTGCGGCACACTATCCGACTTGACGACCACACCGCGGGGAGACAAGGGAGCTGCAGTTCGGTCGGACTACAACGGTGCGTTCACGGGCTTCTCCAAACCACTGTTCATAACAACGTCTCGTCGTGGGAAAAAGAACAACATGGATCTTGAAAAAAACTGTAGTGTTGTTCACGAAAATAAGTGAGCACCTCTGACACGTCTTCATTTGTGTATAAAAAAGCCTTTATTACAAAAAAAGAAGAGTGTCAAGAACCAGCCGAATCCCACCTTCTACAATCAATCAAATATCTGCTAAGGATATAAAACAACATCTAGCTTAAAAACTCAATTTATCTTTTAACCTCTGACCTTGCTTGTGACCTTTAATCTAAGGAAAAACATAGGTTCATATTCCACAAGACTGAAGACGACTGAAAATCAGATTTATAAAGAACAGAAGAAGACAAGACACTACAATAGTTGACTGAACAATCTCAGTGTAAGGTCAATTTGCCTAAAACTTTTAGAACAGGTACTTTTTCGATCTTAACACATGAAATTAATCAACACGTTAATGCATGTAAATTCATTCACATCAAATAATAATGCATAATACTGTTTCCAAGCCCAAGAATTAAATTTAAAACTCAGCTGGGTCTTTAAAAAATGCAGTTAAAAAGGCATTCAATTTGTTGACGGGTGCATAATATGTTCTCTGAAGTGTGTTTGTTGGTTCAGTTAATGAAGTGAAGTGAACATGAGTGGATCTAGCAGAAAGCTCTGAAATATGATAAGCCTTTATTCGTCCCACAGTGGGGAAATTCACAAATGTGAAATGTGTAACAGGTAAGAAAGAACAACAGTTTTGAATAAAGCATATAAAATGAAGTATGAAGCATATAAAAGGAGTATGCATTCAAAGTTGCTGCCCATGAACTGAACTGTCCTTGGTTTGAATTCACTCCCATCCTGCATTTTCTCTCATACCTCTAATAAATGTCAGGTGTCAGGGAACTAGGGCTCCCAGCCATATGGACCAAAAAATCTTCTAAGTTTTCAGCTGTGTTCAATTGCTCAAAAATCTTCTTGTTGAGATGCAAAGAAATAATCATTCACAATCAATTCTGGGTAGCAAAGACTTTTATGTCAACAAAAAAGGAGAAACTTTACATTTACATCAACTTGAAATTTACATTAGAAGTTTTACAGATTTTAAAATATATAAAAATAAAATATAATGAAGAAAGGGTAACAAAGGAAAGGCTGGCTGGATGAGGATGACATTTGGAAGGGATACTACGGACGAATGGTATATCAGTTGTTTTTTATAGACTAATGTGAAGTACATCCTGTCCTACATACTCCGGTGCGCTAGGTGGCGGTGTGCACCTAAAAGTCCAGCAGCAGAAAAGATGCAGCAGAAGAAGAAACAGACCGATGATGCACTCCAGCTGGGAGGAATCGAAACTTAAATTAGGACTGTGAAATCTAACACAAAGACTCGACGGGTTTCTTCTTCCTGGTCAGATCGGACTCTCATCAGCCGAGAATTATCCCGTCTTCTCCCGCTCGGACATCAAATGACTTTCAACTCTGCTTTGGTTCAATGAACTTCCTCACTTCATCAGGTAGGTGTGTCTGAAGTTGGTCCAGCTGCGCCATCATAAGACAGGGAAACACCAGAGGTTTACATGCCGGCTGTTTGTGCAAAGAATAAATACTGATTGGACATGAAGTTTAGAATCAGTAAGGTCCTTAGGATGGGGGTTTGTCTCCTGCTGTCAGCTCCTGGGGGAAGTGGGCGTACACCAGCACATTTCATACACTTTGTCATTAAACATTGCAACTAATCCACTTGTGTGTTTTCTCCCCAGTAATCAAGCAACAATGGACCCTGCCAGACAGAAACGCAAGGAGGAGATAAACAAGTCTCTGACATTCATACAGTAAGATGTGTTTTATTTTAATTATTATTATTTGAGAGCATCAGGGCAGAAAATGAAACCTAACCTGACCTCAAATGACTCATATCCTTGATAACTAAGCTCTCTCACTACTTTTTCTAATCAAGTGTTCATCATGTGTTCTAGGTCTTCCCTGGCTTATCCAGAGCCCAAGGCCTACCAGGTACTAGCTGTTTATTATAAATGTTATGTCTGTCTCCACTGTTTCTGTTCTTATACATTTTATGATCTACAACCAATTGACCTTAAGTTGTTGCTGTTGCTTTCTGTTTTGTTTCTCCCAAAGTCTCTTCTGTTTTTCATTCCTGACATTTTTTTCATTCAATTCTGGCTGCACATAAAATCAAGAACTGTTTTTTCCCCCCACATATTTTGCCCATTTTCTTCTTGGAGGCAGTATTCATAATAACTTACTGGATGCTGTACTCGTTCCTGAATATTTACAGTGACCATTGTCTTTCAACATACATACAGGAATATTGTATTAAAATGATGCAGGGATAGAAGATGGGTGCCTGAATGTACGCTCTTGCTGCCTCATATCCATAAATAATCCTTAAACGCGTTCAACTATCAGCATTTTTTCGTGCAAAGGTTGGAGGAGCCAAGTAGCTATGTTAGAAGACTCAAAAAGTGCCGCTGCACGCAGTAGTATGGAGCAAATAAAACTTCGCTCGGCCACACAAACTCAGCTCCAGGTGTCCGCAGGTGCTTTAGAGGATGGAGCGACAGCTAGCAAAGAGCCTGGAGCAAGCAAAGCCACTGAGCACGACATGACGTGTTTTATACAGTCCACGGGCATGACTCAGATTCACGGGATGCTGAGTAAAATTTTAGAGGAAACTGCAGATTTGAAATGAATACGACGAACATTGTGCTCAGTGGACACTAAGTTGTCCTCCCTCATTTCACGTATGACTGAGGTTGAAGACCGTGTGGGTAGGCTGGAAGACGAACAAGCTAGGAGGAAGGCTACTCCTGTAGCCACAAAACTGGCTAAAGTTGAAGACAGGTCCAGGCGTAATAACCTGAGATTGGTCGGCATACCAGAGGGGGCAGAGAAAGGCGACACTTTTGCCTTCCTGAACGAACCTATTTTGACAGCCCTGACCCCCCGCCCCCAATCAGGGTGACGTGAAATTGGGCATGCTGTACCCTGCGAGGCTGAGGATTCTCATTGGTGGAGATTCATCACGTGTGTTTGACAACCCAGAACACGCAATGGATTGTATTCAGGGGCGCTGAGGTAAATTAGCTTCACTCTGAAAGGTGCACTCATCAGCATCATCATCATCAGGCGATCTCTCCAGATGAGTGTATAAGATGTAGCAG
The DNA here is from genome assembly GCA_037975185.1 of Centropyge bicolor. NCBI lineage: Eukaryota > Metazoa > Chordata > Actinopteri > Pomacanthidae > Centropyge > Centropyge bicolor. The sequence continues at coordinate 124,291 of JBBMOC010000022.1, read as the reverse complement.
AACTGAGGAACTTCTTCATTATGTTTAGTTACACCACTGTCTTCATCATAACTCTGCGTTAACTTAAGTCAACTTGGTCAGTTGACTTGAACATTAATATTACGGATCCAGAGTGGGACAAAATGTGTGAAAATGTCACTAAAGTGTCAAGATATATTAAAATTCGACTAATGCAGCTTGAGACTTTTACTTGACCCCCTCCAGAAAGTTTAGGCTTAAGCTAATTGAGACAAGTCTGATTGTTGGAAATGTTGCACTTCTGAAGGGACGGTGATTCATCTACTATGGGACTGTCCTCGGATGAAGAACTATTGGTTAAAGGTTCATGGCTGCATAAAGACTATCACCAGATCCAATTATGATTTCAACTCTGCATTCTTAACAATCCAGGACTGACATCATTTTACTTTATTCACATCAATATAATGGTTGGAAAACAAATAATCATGAAGAACTCTGGGGAACCCTCCTTCCAGGAATGGCTCACGGATTTGGCAAAAGTGGCATCTTATGAACAAATTTCCTTTAGCACCAAAGACAGAACAGAGAAATGTATGTTAAAGTGGGGAGGTTATCTTGAATACATTGGAAACTTCAATGGACCTTGAAGTAATATAGATGATATGTGTATATTTTTTTACTTTTTGTTTGCTATTATTATTATTATTATTATTATTATTATTTTAGTACAACATCAGTACCTGTTGATCTGCCAATTTTAAGTTGTATAGGTTCAAAACTCAATAAAATAATAATTACAAAAAAATGCAATGGACCTAAACATATCTGATCATATCCTTGGAAGACTGCAACTAATCCATCAGACAACTTACATCTTTCATAATTTTGGAGTGTTGTTAGATATACAGAACTGGAAGGACTGGCTACACAGCTCATCTCAGGGCTGGGGTAAATAGTAAAGTCTCTGACATGGACAAGGTAGAGAGCTTTTATATCACTGCACTGCATTTTGTTGAACATTTTATCTAATTATCTCAGGATGCTCAACAGTTTCAAAGTTTTTAATCTTGAGTCCTTGTTAAATCATGAGCAACTCAAGAAAATTATCCTCCTCCTTTCCTTTACCTTCTGCTTGTGAGGGTGATAGTATTCTTGAAGCCACTGTGACTGTACCCAGAATATAAAATCATTCAGAAAAATCATTCAAAAAAGCAGGCAGTGTTGTCCTACACAGGGGAGATATGAATATAATTTTTTAAAAAAAACTTAGCTGTAGGATGTAATGTGACCACTTCAGTCATGATAGGGCCCAAGATTTTTGGGACACACCACCAGTATCTTATTCCCTGCTTTCTTTTCCTCCCCCCAGGAGTTCCTGACCCAGTTAGTGTGCAACCTGCTTGAGGAGGGCAACGCCTTGGTCAGAGACGGAGAGTGGGAGCAGGCGTTGAGGGAGTTCAATGAGGGCTTGAATGTCTCGTGCTACGCTGCAGCGGAGCAATTCCACATCCCTGAGACTTTGCTGGAAAGCCTGTATGTCGGCCGGGCTGCTGCCCACCACAGTATGGTGAGACACATTTAGTGCTGTGTATTTCATTATGCAAATTTGCGACAGATTGTTTCAGTGAGCAACAGCGCAGCCCAGACAGACACTTGTAAAGATGGAGACAGCTGTTTTGCAAAATGCAAATGGCTCTAGCTAAGGCTGGTAAAGCTTGTGACAAACGCTCCACACCCAAACCTGATATGGGAATGAGTCAGGCAATAAAATTGCATCAAGCCATGATAATTACTGGTTGAAGTGATTTTTCAACCTCCTTCAGCGGTTAATTCCTCATTCAACTTTGTGAATTTCCCCACTGTGGAATGAAGAAAGGTTTATCTTATCTTGATATTCAGTATCATGCCAGTGCTTAGTCCACTTCAGCTTGTGCTACATTTTAATATCTCACAATTCATGTCTAAAATAAGCATTTCATTTTTTTTCAGTGTAAAACATAGACCTGTTTTACCAATTTTGCCAGCCTTCAACAACATAATGAAACATTCACATCTTGTCTACCAGAAAGTGATCACCAAAAAGTGATCTCAGGTTTCATTCTCCCTTTTCCATTCCTGAATTTTTTTGTGTTGGAATACCATTTTGTTGTACTTTCCCTTTTGGATTGCTTGTATTATTAAATCCTTTTTGGTCTAATCTGGGTTTTTATTAGCCATGCAGCTAGCATTCAGCCAACCATTTTGTTTTGTTTTGTCAGAGTGAGGCAGACTTCATTTTATGTTTCAGCAGGGGAAAGCCCACACATAGTAATACAATGCAGGGGATCTCATTATCAAAAGACTGTTTCACACAGCATTTACTATAAGCAATGCGTAAATGATGTAGGAGAGGGGGAGGCAGTACTTCAATATAATTGGCCCTCGTCAGTATGATAAGAGTCACAGGGAGGTTTTCGCACGGGTTCAAGGGAAGGCCAAGGCATATCTCCCTTTTGTTTGAGCTTCCACCACCATGAAGTTGTTCAGAGTGAAATGTTTCAACAGATTTTGGATGGATTGCCTTGAAAATTGGTTCAAACAAAATAACCGTTCATTCTTAACAAGATTATGTTCTTCATTTATGTTCACCTAAAAAAGAATTGTAGTAACGCAGATACAGATACAGCCCTTAATTTTTCCTGCCATCATCAGGTCGACATATCAATTTCATATGAAATCAGGCTGGTGATCATCCCACTAAGGCTGTTAAGGGTTAATGTCCAGAGGTCTCTGGCATGCAAATGTCCTTGAGCTCTTTATACCCAGTGTTTTCTGTTATTACCTGATTTCACCATGTCCTTCACTTATGGCTCTCGTGTTTTTTTCCGCAGAGGGAATATGATAAAAGTATTAAGGACTGTGACACAGCTCTCAAGTTGTGTAAGGAAAGCCACAAGGCCCTGTACAGGAAGGCACTTTGTTTGAAGGAGCTTGGGAAGTACAAGGAGGCCTACACCTGCACCACGGACTGTCTGCTCCTCACTGCCCTGGTAAGGGAAGGACAGAATTGGCCTAAGTAAACACTGTCAAAAGGGCCTGAATGTAAATATAGATATAAACCTAGTTTGAATTTGATCACATATCAACATCTCACAACATTCATAATGGATGAAGATTGCTCTGTAGTCATGAAGACATTCATCTCACATTTCAATATGGTTTTGTTTTTTTCTTTAGAAAAGCCTAAACGATAATGATGTCTGATCTCAGAATGGATTGAGTCAGAAGAAATACTTAAATATGTACAATTTTTGTGGTGCCTTTTTTTGTATATAACAATTGGATACATCATCAGTCAATGCAAGGCACAAGACAAGAACAGACAAGACTAGACAAGATTGTTTTTGTGGATCAGTTCCAAGATGCTAATAATTATGTTACACTACACTGTAAGTATCTCAGACTTCTTTTTTCTTTTTCTTTTTTTTTTTGCTTTACTCTTGACAGGACAAACAGGTGAATGAACTTGCACAGGAGCTGGCCGTACATCTGGGACTGAAAAATCGAAAACCCTACATCAGCGCAAAGGTTAGTAAAATAATTATTTATATTTTGATTGCTAAGTAATTCAAATGAATAATGTTGTAAGTGGGTGGGCATAGATGAAATCTTATGTCGCAGGATACGTAATTTTATTTTGTGATGTCAACATTGACGGCCGGTTTCTTCAGTTGCCCCTCGGGAATAAATAAAGTTCTTTGAATTGAGTTGAATTTACAATGACTTCGTACAGTAAATTTCTAGTCAAATATATTTGGAACAAACCATTTATACTTATCCATTGAATTAACTGACATAAAAATCAATCATATCACATTGATGCCTGTAAATTAAATATGCAATGCAATGGGATGATACCATCCAGGGATATTAAAGAAATGGCTACTATGGTACATATGGTAAAGAAAAATCTCTGGCGGTTGACTTATTTCGATCATGCATGGTGTATATGGTCATGTTGCTGAACTGTAATGCAGACATGATGCAGATTTTTCCTTATTTGGTCCTCAGTTTGCTATCTCTGACATATACTGTTGCTTATCTTGTCTGCCTAGAAAGACGCACTTATCACAAGAAATATCACAAATGGAAACATGACTGCTGAAGCCATCAAGGCAAGTTCCACTCAATTTCTAACATTCATCACCATGCATTCAAAAATTGGGCAAAACAAGTGATTCATACAAAGTTCCACATCACAACATATTTCTAACGAACACATTTTAATTTCAGTTTTAATTTCGGTACTTTCAGTCTTTATTACAGCTGCTCACACGCATACAGCACTCATGCCTTTTTCAGACAAAAACCAAAGAATAGAGTTACAGTCCATCTTCATAGTTAGGTCTGTCTTCATTCATGAAAGCTCTTTCAATAGTAACCCTTTCATGCACAAACACTCATAACAAAGCTACACCTGGAGTCTTATCGTTTCCTCCTTTCGTCCAGAGACAGCACTCGCTCATGTCTGTCTGTGAGAACAAAAAGATAAGGTGGAAGAGATGAGCCACAGACCTACTTCGCATTGCACAGTTAATATATATAAAATATAAACGTTAAGCCTTTACTCATCCTCTGAGATATTGTCTGATCCTTTTCTCAGACATTCATTTTATTTGTGCTTGATTGTACTTGATTATAGTGTTTTTTTCTCACTTCTAGGTGACTGGTGTTCATTTAGGAAATGGTGTGAATCCTCTGAGCAGCATTGCACCAGGTGTGAATTCTTGACTTTGACTTGATCAGAATTATATTGCATTAACAGTACAGGAAATCTGTGTGTTTGCACATTTGTTTGCCTGATTAGGTTTTTTTAAAAATATTTCTACAAAATCCATTACAATCGAGGTTGAATTAAATTCCCTCCTGCTTTGCTTCAGTCAGCTTTCCCAGCATGCCTCAGTCCTCCATTCCCTCCACAGTACCTGACATAGCCGACACTTTGGAGGACTCTGAGCTGATGGGAGATGACTTAGACAGCCTGCTCGACTGCTTCTCCAATGAGCAAGAGTCAACTGAGGTAAAATCTGCGTTTGTGCTGTGTCCTTGCAGAACAGTAAACTAGCTTTGATCACTGATAATGGACTGAATGTGTGTAGAACACAAATTATATAGTTAGTCATTCATTTCAGTGCAGTAAAATCAATCCATCTAATCCTAATCCATCACAGAAAACAGTCTTTCACCTTTTTATCTCTTTCAAAATTACAGTGCTGATCCAGTTGAAATGTGGACTTTGAACTGTTCTCTGAGTGAGAAGCTCCGGTATTGATCTGTTTTTATTTTTAGATATGGCTGCTCTGCCAAACCACAGGGACTTTGTGAATGACTGAAAATGAAACCCAGAAACCCAAGACTTGGAGATTATGAAACAGATAATTTGCATATGCTTTTTCATTGAAAAGATGAAAATTTCCTTTAAAACTGCATTGGCTTTTTCCCCCCGAATAATTCTTGTCATTAGTTAATATAATAAGAAAATCTTCAGGGAAATGTTTTTGCGTTGTCACACTTCATATGATTTTACATTCTGTTTCATGTTTTTTTTTTCCAAGTATCTTCATGCAAGTTTCCTTCTCCATGTCTTCCAGACTCACACCCAGGCAGAATTCTCAGTCCCCAGAAGGACATCTACACACACAATTCCTTTGATCCTGCCACCCCCAACACCGCAGCTACCCCCCGCCTTCTTCAGCTCGGCCGTGGGCCAACTCAACTCCCTGGACTCCTTTTCAGGTGCTGCGTGCAGCACCACCACTGCGACACTGGATGCCCTAGACGACCTCTCGACCTCTAGAAGTCGAGGTGGCGCAGGTGCTCCAAACTTCGGACTAACCACTGTGGCGCTGGATACTCTTGATGGCCTTGATTCCCTGGATGACTTCTCGTATATGACTCCAAATGCTGCTGCTGCTGCTTTTGCTGAGAACGAGTCTAAAACAGAGCTGAATGCAGGGGAGAAGTCCCTTGATGATTTGCTGGATGAGGCTCTTTCTGATCCAGGTGGTCTGAGTGGCAATGTCCCACAACTTGGTGTGTCCCTTGATGCCCTGGACTCGTTCCCCTCAGCGGAAGGCGCAGCTTTGCCAGCAATCTCCAGTGGGAGAACAGGCCTGGACTCACTCTCCAATTTCAGTTCAACTGGTAGTTATGATTTATTCGTCACTTATTATTGACAAAGCTGGAGGCCAAAACAGCTAATGGATGATGAAATTCATTAGATGACTCAAACCTACAGCAGTGGTTCCTAACTTATTTTCTTTGTCACCTCTCAAAATGAACCAATGTCTGTGTGTGTGTTTTGTTTATTGTTCTCGCATAGTTTCATATGAAGGACCCTAAAGAAGTGGCAGTGTTTTACAAGAAAGAAGGAGAAAACTAGAAAATGTGTCATGTCAGCTTTGAGCCTTTCATAGCTCGTCCACAAAGTTGTTGTCCATAACTTATGGCAGAGTTACATGAGAACTGTATGGTGCAGGTACAGAAAACCAAGGCACCAGATTTGGATTACAAGCAACTTAAACAGAACAAGAGCTCCCTTTTTAAAAGACCATACTGGTATTTAGCCCATTTACTACAAAATAGTCGTTTATTTTCTCTCATTGCTCCCCAGGTGTCAATGGCTCTCACACTGCCATTGCTCCAGTAACACAGTCTCCAAAGAATAACCACAAAGTAAGACTGATTATCTGGCTTGTGTTACCTGCTCTATTTTTCTCTGTTTTGTTAGCATTAACTGAAATCTTATTCTAACTGTTGCAACAAAGGAGCGGAACAACAAAGCACAGGTTGCAGTCTCTAATCCCCTGTCCTCCACACATGAGTTCCTTCAGGCCTGTTCTGTCTGCTTCCCTCGGAAAGGTAGGCCAACAGCCAAACTAACTGTAGTGTAGCAAGAAATCAGAAAACAAAACATCCAATGCAACGTTTTTGTTCTGCTGAATATCTTATATTTGATTGTTTTCAGGTCAAGGGATATATACTTTTGTTCACCAGCCAGACCTGGTCCACACCTGTATGCGAGACATTCTGCTGTGTAGACGAAAGTCAGGTTTACCTTCAGAGTGGACCAGAGTGCGGCAGCTTCCTGCCTGCACTTCCTTCAGTGGGCCGTTTGTACTTTGCAGGGGTAATAATCTCAGAGTCAAAGGCATCATTTGCATCAGAGATTTTCTCGAGGCAGTGTTGTCTTTAACCATTTGACCATCTATTTGGATTTCATCATACTATGCAGTTGCATCAGGGAAGGCAGTTTGGATTTACATTCTTGATATGGCTTGGTAGTTTTGGGGAAGTTACCTCATGTGTACATTTTTCCCATGGCAACAAAGAAACTCTTAGCTCTCACAGTTAAATGTGAAGGAACCATTGGAGACAAATTAATTCAGTCATATACCAACTACTAAAATTCAAACAGCTATACAGTTAAGAGGCAACTTGTAATATAAATGAGTGATTAATGTGACTGTGTTTATGTCGCACATGTTGGTGGACATGTGACAGACATTGAGCTGTGTATTGTCTTACATCCAGAGCTGCTGAGCTCCGGGAAACTTGGCCTGTGTAAGTACGGAGAGAACTGCACATTTGCCTACAACCAGCTGGAGATCGACGTTTGGACAGAAGAGAGGAAGGGCACACTGGACCGAGAGCTACTGTTCAGCGGAGCAGCTGTCAAACTGGACCCTGTAAAAAGCACCATACGCCTTCTACAGGAACACAAGGGCACGTTCATCTTCCTCTGTCAGGTTAGTGTGCCTTTACAATTGATAGGATTATTAGTATTTTACAAACATGTTTTCAGAACTTTTTTTTGTAGAGTCATGTGTTTTAATTATTTATGTTATTTAATAATTATTGATTTGTTATCTAAATCTCGTTAACTATGTTCGAATATATGTACAGTATATTACTACTCTTATCTATTACTTTTTTTCATAAGGAAGGCCAAAAATTACTCAAATAAAGGTGAATGGATAAGAAATACAATTCTCAGATGAATACAGGAATGTACTACAGTACTGTTACAATAAAAATACAACTGTGGCTAAAGTTTCTGAAAGCTGTAGAATTAGCAGCTCCCGGTCTTTGTTTTATCATTGAAGCAGTGCGTGTCACATTGTTACACCACACTAATCTTCATATGCCCGTTTATCTTGTAAAAGATTTTTTCATTGACCCTAAACATGGCTGCTTTCCTTTTCCTCATTATTTCTCTTTCTTTCCTGTTGTTGGTTTCTATTTATCTCCTTCTTCTTTGTCTCTCTCTCTGTCTAGGAATGCTATGACAGCAAACCTAGAATCATCAGTAAGCGTTACAAAGACAACCACACCATCTGCTCTAACCTGGATGCTCGCCACGCCTTCGATGCCAACAAGTGAGCCTGCTTACAACATATGTGTAAACCTCATCTTACCTTTACTCATTTCACTAACTCTTTCACTCTCATATCTTTCTGTGTGTGTCAAACACACTTTGATTCCTGTGTCTCTACCTATAAGGTGCCTGGCATTTGTGGTGAGGACCCACAGTGTGACCTACAGGAAGGTCCGTCCACTGAGCGTCCTCTGCGAATTGGACTTGTGCCGCCAAGCCATCCGGTATGGCTGCCAGAGAGAGGACAGCTGCCATTATGCCCACTCCGTCATAGAGCTCAAAACCTGGAGGGTGCAGCGAGGCACAGGTGCAGTCTCTCAGACACATGCAGTGGAAACAGTAGAGTCAAGATTTATTTGTTTACTTGAATATAAAAAGACATAAGCTTTAGATGATGGTGAGATGGCAAAATGTCAAGTGCTTATTAAATCAGGATTAGGTGCAAAATGTTTGATTCACATTTCATTTTTAAAGCTGCACTACCTAATAATTTTGTATTAACAGGTCAAATGAAAGGACTTGCATCGAGTGACAAATCCACAACCAATGATCAATTCACTGCACTTAATTTCAGCTCTACCAAGCTTTTTAGTGTCTTTCAACTCATTGTTTTGGCTTTACTTTTCACAACTTTACCGTTTTGGTTCGCTCTCACTGCTCTCATCAGTGCTGTTTCAAACAGTAGCAGGCAGTTTTCAGCAGACAGACAGTTAGTGACAAGCTGGTGAACACAATGGAGAATTTAGCAGCTAAAGAGTGTTTCTCTTAAAATGAACGACAACTTCTTTTCTCTGTGTTTGTGTTTACAGGTATCAGCCATGATGAGATTGTGAAAGTATCCACAAAGTATCATGACAAGCAGGAGCAAAACTCAAGCAAACAGAGAGGAAATAAAGTAAGAAACTTTTTTTTTTCATTTGTATAATTTTCGTTGAAAGAAGACAATGTTTCTCTGGCATGTAGACCGACCTCTCACAGCTTGTTGTCAACTTGTCACAGCTGGACTTGTTCATGTCTTTTTTTGACAGATTTCTTTTTTTAAATAATTTACAGAGCTTTTGATTTAAGGACATATATTATCATGAATATTAATTATATGTTCTACTGTCACGTGTTCAGTTTTTTTGCTGGACCCAAGAGCAACACACAGATGAGGGGGACTGAGAAAAAAGGATTTATTTAACACAAAAAGCTCCAGGACTTACAGAAAAAGACAAAAAGGTGACAAACTAAGAGTCCAGGTGGTGAGGAGCTGCTTCAGTGGCTGAAGGCTGGTAGATGGGTGCTGAGGCAGGCTGGATGGAGGAGACATGACAAGGAAGGTGAGGACCGAGCACTGAAGAACAAAGGGGGACACTGGAATACACTAGAGAACGACATGTAACACCGAGCACAAGAAATCACTTGGAACCTAGGACAAGAGAGAGGGAAGGAAGTGAGGGGACTTCCAGGTGGAACCAGACAGCTTATAAAGCTGCCGGTCGTTAGGGGGAATGAGGGACAGCTGAGAGAAGGGAGAGGGGACCCAGCACCTGCAGGCCACACCTCCAGCCACTGAGGCAAAGCCTGAACAAAAAGACAAAACCAAAATCACTGGAGTAATAGACTGAAAAAGCACTGAAAATAAACCAACAAAACACAAGAGGACCAAAACCATGACAACTACACTGTAATTATTGGCTAACTTTGTCATTTATTTTAAGCAGTTGGCCTCTGGAGGTGGTGGGAGCAAACCAAAAGGAGGCGGCACTGGCAAGAGTGTGAACATGAAGATGAACTTCATGTCTGAATGTGACATGAAGTTTGCCTGTGCTCAGTGCTGGTTGGGCGGCCTGGTCAGTGAACCAGACAAAGCCCTCAAGTACTGCACTGCCAGGGCCAGGCACACGTGAGTGAAAATAATCTGCATAATTCTTGTGCAGGTCTGGAAAATGATGGGAAGTGTATTGAATAATTTGTTTCTTAACTTACAGAAACCACCGATACACATAGCAATGTCATACAGTATTATCTGATGTCCTGTTAAATATCAACCACGTATTTTCAAAGAGGGAGAAAAGATGAAAGATTAAGTGTTTTCCACATATAAAACTGGTATATCACAGTAGACAACAATCATCCATCTATTTTCCATCACATATCCGAGTCTCATTTTCAACCTCTGTCTTCCTCTTGTGTCCTGATCTTCAGGTGGACTAAAGAGAGAAGGATACTGCTGGTCAAGTCGTTGGAGAGAAATAAATGGGTTCAGGTCCGACCACTGCCACATGCCAAGAACTTCCCTGCGTATTATGACGTAGGTGTACTTCCTCTGCTCGTGCCGTTTAATACAACAAGTAGTTTCAGCCAAGCGCTCTGATTCATCGCAGACGTTCCTACATTGATGAGCAAAGGTCTTGCCGAATCTGTCTTGCAGTTCTTGTCTTTTATGTTCACTGTGTCTTATATATATGGTGTTCTAAAGATAAGATTTCTAAGTTTGTCTTTTGATTCTGATTATGGTGTCTCTAGAAAGTTTCACATAGTAATCTGTGTTTAACAGCATCAAGTTTTCTCCTGGCAGATGTGTATCCAGATTCTGAAGAAAAAGAAATGTAACTACACTGGGAAATGCACCTTTGCTCACAGCCAAGAGGAGAAGGAGATGTGGATGTATATGAAGAATAATGGCCGTGAGTTATTAAAATAATTACTTACTAAGTGACATCACTTGAGGCAGTTTATCAGACTTCACACAGCTCCCTCTTTAGCCTCAAAAGGCTTTATACAACTTTTTTTTTCACATATTCATGAGAACCTCTGAGTTTGTATTCATCAGAAATCTATCCAATCATGTGGGCCTTGGTTTATTGTCTTACTGATAGTCTTTTTCTCACTCTCTCTCTCAACCTTCTCAAAGTGATAACAGATTTGTATTTGTGCCTGTAGTGCGGGACATGCAGCAGATGTATGATTTATGGCTGAAATCAAATGCCCATAACCGCCAAGCAGATGAAGCCATGATCACCCAGCCTGTCCCAGAAGAGAAATCCATTGTTATGCCCACTGACTATGCTGAGCCAATGGTGGGTATGCATTTGCTTTTCAAGTCAGTAAAGCCAAAGACCAAAAACAGTTGCGTTGGCACCAAACAAAAACTTACACTTGTGGGGGTCTCCTGACTATGCATGTGTAAGAAAAAGCTGATGATGATGCTTCCTTTTCATATTTTAGAGTGGCGTCTACTGCCATCTGTGTGGTAGGCACAGCAACAGTGAGCGGCAGTGGCAGCAGCACATCTCTTCTGAGAAGCACAAGGACCGAGTGTTCAGCTGTGAAGGAGAAGACGAAGCTCTGACCTGGAGCTACCGTTTCCCCGGCACATGCTTTGAGCTCTGCCCCAGGTAAGACCTTTTCCTGGAACCTGGATTTTTCTGCTTTTGGATTCAGTCAGAGCAAAAGATAATTAACTGCTTAAGTCAACTGATTAAGTATTCAGTTTTAGAGTGTCAGTATTTCTAACCACTCTACTGGACTGATCAATTGGATTTGGCCAGTTTTGGGCCACTGATCTACGAGTACTATATCTGACTAAATGTTCAGCAATTTAAACTTTTGACTTTGATCCAGGAGATTTGGGGTTCAAGACTCAGTTCAGTTGAGTTTTATAGTTAGATTAGTGTTGGATGAATGTCTACTGTCGAGTGAACATTTTTTATATTAAGAATGGATCTGATAACTTGGATTAGATAATGTGTGTCCTGAGTGACAAACCCACAGAAAATTTAGCATCAGGTCCTTTTGGTTTGTAGCATGAAAAACTGAAACCAGTGGTCAAAAAAATAACGTAGCTTTAAAGGTGTTGTGAAGTGACTAGCTATCTGTATTTAGCATTTCTATATTACTTCACAAAGATAAAAGTTATTTGATTGATAATTAACAACAGTGTCAAAAACATACAGTAAACACTTCAGGGTTAAAATGAAAGAATATCAAAACTGATCAAACATATTGCATTATGTTCATGTTTGACAGGTTGGATGGCTGTCCTGACGGTGTGAGCTGTGATTACGCCCACAGTCCAGAGGAGCTGCAGGAGTGGATCGAGAGACGGGATTTCCTGCGACAGAAGCTGGCCAGGGCCAGGGGAGACATGCTCATCATGCCGGATGAGATTGACTTTGGGAAGTACAACTTTCTACTTCAGAACTGAGAAGAATTTTTTTTGACTTTGTGAGCCATTTTTGTAACTACCAAACCAAAATCAGCAGGTGACAGGATTAAAGTAGCAGTGTGTGGACATTTGCCAGTAGATCACTCAAAATATGAAGCATGTGTATTTGTATTCCCAAACATGCCAAACTCTTTACTCTTACAGTGTATAGGACATTTTCAAAACTACTTGTATTACTGCCTGTTCAGCTAAATCAATAATGAACTTACTCTTGTGAAAGGCCATGTTAGTGCCACTCTCAACAACAGATACATATACACATATCTAACTGTACATGCAGCCTTTTGTGTGCTCTGACCCATGTGACCTTCACACAAAAAAAAATTGTTTTGTTCTTATATTATTAGGACTGTCTATATGAGAGAGAATGTTTAAAGCCTTAAAATACTCCACACATATGATTTCTCAAAGTTTCCACCTTTCACACAAACAAAAATTGTCATGTTCAGTTCTGTTTTGGTGATAGGATTCAACTTTATGTATATTTATGTGGGGTTTATATGTCTTACTCTAATTCATATTATTGTCATCATCAAAGGAGGGCGTTGCCATATTGACCATATCATTATTATCATAATTATTATTATTATTAGACTAATAGTTTTGTTCATTATTTCACTAAAGAAGTAAACCAAGTGAAGCGCTGTTTGTGCAGTTCGACCTGTGAACTACATAAAGGGTTGAAAAAGAAAACAGTTCTGTTTTTTTTTTTAAGGAAAATTAAAACTTTTATAAGGTAAGATGCTTGTTTCTTTGTTTGTGTATGAAAGTGTGTTATGTGCTACATTCTGTATATTTGTTGAAAGACACAATAGGTAATAAGTATTAAATACAAAAAGTTAGCGACAATAAAGAAAAAAATCTTTATCAATAATGATGACATGAGTATCCATACTCAGTGATGAGAGTAATGGAAATAATGCTAACGAAAAGCTAATGAGGTATTTGGTTTTGAAGTTAACCTCAGCAGCAGGTATTTTTGGCTTTCATTATTCTGTAAACAGTAGTTTTAATTTACTCATTACATTTACTCAAGTACTGTACTTACAGATTTAAGTTACCTGTACTTTACTTCAATATTTTCATTTCATACTTGTTACTTATCAAATTAAGATTTTACATTCAAAACACATGATGAACTTACTGGTATAGAACTAAAACCAGTAGGCAATTTGAAAGCAGGAGTTCAATCCAACTACAACAAATACAAACATTAATCTAACACATAAAATAAATAACTCACGGGGGCCAACGTTGTAGATTAAAGCCAGAATAAATAGGATGGTCTAAATTGGTCTCTCCACCAGAAGCACACACCCCCTGACTGCAGCTGCCAGACCACAGCCCAGTGTACCACCTGCAGCCCTCACAGCCTCACTGTGTTATACAGTCTATGCTAACACCATTTGTGCCTTTAGAGGTTCACACCCTGAAAGTTCCTGAACACAGCAACATGAGACAATCCAGACAGATGACAGGGCTCTGCAGATACTCACACTTCTAGTGGGTCAAAATTGATTGAGAGGGTCTGTGCATTGTTTCTTTTACAAAGATCCTACTCATTCTGCCTTTGTGTAGTTTTGCTTTTCATTATGAAATGTGCTAATACGACTGACAAGTTACTGAGTTTCTACTTTATTTTCAATGCAGAACATTTTCTTCTCATTTTTACACTACGTAAACACAATCCAATGCACCTTTATCGTGCACTACTCAAACGCGTCACTAGATGGCGTGGCGCTGTGGTGGACCTGGCCTGGAGCCTCCTCCGTCCTCCACGTGCAGCCGTGCGTGGAGTGAAATGTGCTCCGCAGAACAGAGCTGTTGTTGTGTGTAGGTGTCGGTACAGCCCGCCCCCCTCCTGCCGTGCGATTGGCTCTGCGGTGTGACAGACAGGCGCGTGAGCCACTGTCGTCTTGTCAACATGAGCCAGGGGGCGCGGCTCCGCTCGCTCATTAAAATACAAGTTGTTTGGACACATGCAGGCGTCCCCGTGATGTGACCTGCTGCAAAGTTGTTCAAAAGTGACTGAAGTCAGGAGCTGACAGCACACGCAAACTCACCCACAGACTGAGCTCGTCTCACTCTGCTGGACTCTCAGACATCAGACCCACAGCTCGTTCATCATGTCAACGGCAAACCAGCTCTTCTTTGGGGACAGAAGCGATGTCCCTGATCTCCTCAAGTCCCTGGCAGACTACCCCTTCTCCTTCCCTGCCTTTGATGACACAGGTGAGAATATTTCCTGATGCTTTCTCACGCAGAGGACCAGGATATGAAACTTGCATTGCACTTGTTTCACATATTGTGTTGAGCCATTTTAATATGAGTTGAATATTATTGAGTCATTTAATGAGCATTTACTTATACTGCAATACATCTAAAAAGGGAGGTGTATTATTTACTAACTTTATATTTATACATCTAAACATAGATAAACTACAAAACAGTGTGTAAAGTAGCTTGATTTCATCTGGACTAGTTTCAACATTGTCATAATAATTCAATCATGTAATCGTTCATTTTCATCATTCTACTGCTTAATGAGTACTTTTACTTTTGATGCTCCAAGTATTTTTTGTTGTTAAAACTATTGCTACTACTAGTAAAATATCCCAGTACTTCTTCCACCACTTGGGTAAAGTTATTACCTAGTAGAAAACTTTGTTGGTGTATGAGCCACTGCACATACACCAGCCTCATTACAGTGGGATCAACAGTAGTCTGCTCTCCCTCTCATACACCACTCCTGATGCATTGATTGCTGTAGTAAAGGTGATAGTGGTTGTTTGATGAAGTCATCCCTGGTGCAGGTCCAGGCCTATATGTAAATGTGTCCACCTCTAAATGTGCACAAGTGATCAAAGACAGTGAGCTGCTCTGTGTCAGCAGACTGTCTCTCAGGCAGTCACAGCACAGCAGCCTGCAAACTGACTGCAAACTGACGCAACAACCCTGAAACATTCCCCACTCAGGGTTTCATCACTTCATTAGTTTCTCCGTGCACTTGCTTCTCTCTGTGTATTTTTTTGCTTACTTTCTTTTTAAAAATCTTTATTCAGTAGTTGGCAGCAGAGACAGAAAGGAGACATGAGAGAGTGAGGGGACATGCAGCGAAGTCCCCCAGCTGTAATTGAATCAGATATGAAACTTGTGGTCTGTGTTGCCTTGGAGTTTTTTTCCTCACCTGTAGGCCACATGTCAAAACAGCGCTCGTCCAGATGGTGAGGACAGTGTTGGTACATTGTGCAGTACGCTCGGTTTACTGCATATGATGAAGTGAAAATGAAAATGTAACACTTAGAAAACAAGTGTTACTTTGCTTTTATACTGTTTTACTGCCAACATATTTTATCATTAAATTTTAAGAATATATGTTGCACTCTAAAACTTTCCTGTTGCTGTCTGGGTTTGCCTGGGAGCTGCTGGTATGCAAATGAAGAATTTGGGTATGGCTGTATAAACTCTTGAAGGGCCTGTCATCAAAAGGGTTTATAGAGATTGGAGAGACAGTGGGGCCACTCACTCTGGCCCCTGACCCCTGATCTGCACAATGCTGGGATTTAGATTCAGCATGTAAGAAGAAACTAACATCTTGTTTTTAGTACATCTAAAACATGTTCACATATTTGTGTCTTTGGACCACATGTGAACTGATT
The DNA here is from genome assembly GCA_037975185.1 of Centropyge bicolor. NCBI lineage: Eukaryota > Metazoa > Chordata > Actinopteri > Pomacanthidae > Centropyge > Centropyge bicolor. The sequence goes on along the minus strand of JBBMOC010000022.1, from coordinate 108,042 downwards.
ATCATGTTTTAACCTTGCATATAAACAAATGACTTTATTCATCAGATTTCATCATCCTGGACTGCCAACATTGATGCATTTGCTGCCATATTTGCTGATTTTGCTGACACGTCATTGAATTGATATGCCAAGTGCATGATGTCATCATGTGCATCATGTTTAAAGCACGACAACGACAATGCACGAGACAGCATAGCTTTTTTTTAAAATTTCTGACAGACATAACTTAAAAAACTGAAAAATGTGACTTTCTGCGTATAATCTTAATCATTATAAACTTGTAAAAGCTTGGCCTCCTGGCTCTTGGCCTCATCATCAATACCACTAAATTATAGCATGCTAAGTATTTATTATTAGACCTGAAGCATGAAAAGATAGACTTGATTAAATAATTGAAATAACTGAAAATGTGAAACTTTTCTATGCCTTCTGTTGGAGATAGTCATTTAACTTATACTTAACCACACACCTGCCCACATCCTTGAGAAGTTGAGGAGAGAGAAACGTCAAACTCTTACTTGTTTTGTGTTTGTCAAGTAGCATTTTCTCATCATGTTACACACTCATTACACTGGGGTGTGTTTGTAAAAAGTACAAGAGCAAAAGCTTTTCTGCTGTGGAGAGGACACTGAAATAATACTGTTGGGTTTTTTTCTGTTAAAACTCTGGTGTTGTGCTTTGAACCTTAATGTAGTATCCACACAAAACCTTCCTGCTGTCATTCATCCTGAAACATAAGTTGAACCACAAGGCCGCCTCCTGTCTGGGCTGCTTCATGAGAGTAAATCCAGTGTTATCATCAATGTGAGAAGTGTCTCTTCTAAGACAAGGCCAGTGGATGTTGGCATGTTTTACGCTGTACACACAGCAGACTGGAGCCTAGTAAGCTCTGCGTCATGTTGAGCAAAGGAGCAGTGATTTTGTGAACTGTGAACTATTTGCAGAAGTAAAGGTGAGGCCCCTCTCATTATTTAAGAAAGGTTTGTGGTTATTTTGCCATGCTCACAGCCAGACTGACCCAGTTACCCCTGCCACATGACACTTTGATATTAATCATCCTGACAAAGAGGGAGCCTCAAGCTATGCACCCGTTCTATGCTGCATAGGAATTCTAAGAAAGTCTGGCTTTTATTATGTGTTTATACATGAAGATTTGCAAAATTAGGTAAACTCTTACAAAGCAATGCAAAAAAAAGAACTATTAAAAACTTGGCAAATGGTGGCATGACCAGCCAAAGATCATCTTAGGGGAAAGAAAACACCTTGAAATCTTCAGAAAAAATGTGCCTTTCTCTTTATAAAGTTAAATTGGCAGCAACTCTCCAAAGCAGATTGACTGACATCCATCTGTGCATATATTACTTATCATTTCCTGTTAGTATGAAGCAGTAACGTCAATTGATTTCCTGCATACTGCAAAAAAAACAACAAAAAAAACAGTATACTCTATATAAGCTGCATCTCGTAGTCAAAGTACTTATATTCTGTGCAGTGACAGTAAAGTTGAATTAAACTCACAAAGCAGTTCTCAGTTTGCTGCCTTGCTCAAGGGCATTGCAGTACTGTTGAGCTACACCGTGGATGGAATAGCAACAGCCTCTCTGTAGACTAGCCCACATCTGGATGTTCCACCGGTATCATCACTTTGAGATATGCAATTTACAGAAATAACAATTGACCAGTTGAATGGATAAATCAAATGTGACATCAAGGTGTTTTTAAATACTGCAAAAATATTATAGAATTTGGTTGTGGAAAGTCAAAAATATCTTGTGTGTGGTGTTGTGGTGGGAATAATTTAGACTCATGACTGAATGTTTAAAAATTTCTGACCTCATGTATAACAGGATGTCTGGTGCACGCACTGTTCTTAGGTGGTGCATAGCATGTGACAGCTGAATCAAAAGGAGCATTTGCATCTCTATATATAAAGTATTTCCCATTCCTCTAGACTTTATCAAATCAAGGGGAAAATGTCAAAAATGTTTAATTTGGACTAACAGGATTGCATTGTTTCTCTTCCTCCTGATCCAATCATTTGGATTAGACAAGATGTAAACAGTGCATCATTGCAGTCTGCTCAGTCTCTGGGTTCAAGCTGTTGCAGCAGGCTCTCACTGGCTTCCTCTCTGCAGACACACTGTGTTTACCGTGTGAGCGCTGTGGCGAACTCGGAGAAGAAAAAAAAACCCAAAACAATAATAACAGCTGAGTTGTGAAGGTGTGGTTTGAACATTGTGTTCCTGAACCCAAACATCTTGCTGGAGGGAGCGAGACAGCATCGGGCGTGCAAGATAGGAGCGCGTGCGCGGAAACGTGAGAGTTCCTCTTTTGTTGAGGCAGCGCGAGCGTTTGATGTGGAAAATATGCTTTTTAAAAAATTTTACAGCTGTGTGGGGTAATCGATACCACAATGAGTCCAGATGGGCACATGCTGAAAAAAAAAGAAGGGAAAAAAGCTGATGTCGAATTTTATGATTGCTTTAAATTTGAATTGTGGCGTTATAAACTAAATGATCGAAACATTATAGTTAATTAGAAAAACTAGTATTTTGTTGTTGACACTAATTAGTTTTATTATCATATCTGTCCGGTAAACAACGTGTTACCGTCGGGTCGCGTGCCAGCTGTTCGAGCGACTCCAGCTCGCCTTGGCCCGCACGTGCGAGCTGCGTGAAGCCACGCCCCCCGACAGATTGTACTTTCACGTGAGCTCTGTGGGGGCGGGGGGCACGTGTTTAGCCACGAGTGTCTCCTTGTGGAGGAGCTCGGGCTTGCTGCTTTGTCTGTTTTGGGTGTATCTCGAGTTTGTATTTGCACAGACTTGAATTTTTAATCTGCGATCATGATGCAAGTGTGCAAATATATGGTCTAATGTCGGACAGTCTTTTAAAAAAATATTTTAATATGGCGGCCGCATGATACTTTATTGCGCTTCCTATAGACTCCTATACATAAAGAATTTAACGTCCATGTGGACGATGATCAGTCGTAGAAACGCTACACAGACAAAATGTACTCGGTGTATTTATTGTAATACAGATTCTTAGGGGCAGTGCCTACGACCAATCGGCTGCTACTATTCCGCAGGTGGGCGGGGCATGCGACTCATGAATATCCAACAAGCGCGCTCGGTGGGCAGGAGAACAAGGGGTCTGTGTACTGTTGTGCTTTTGCATCCGAACCTACGATCCAAACGCGTTGATATTGACAAACAGACCAGGAAGAAGCAGCAGCAACAGCAGCAGCGGGGGTCAAATACGCTTTAGTGCTGCGGTGCGTTTGTTTTGTTGTTCTCTCGGTCCAGACGTCGCCCCGGTGTGCGCGGAGCTTGACGGGAAACAATGCCTGGCAAAGCCGCGGTGACAGCGGCGCTCCAGCCGAGCGGTACCACCGACACGGCGGCTCCTCACAAGTCTTTCCCTTTTGTTTTAAAGAAGATCATGGACATTCCGCCTCCCAACATCCTGGAGGAAGGCGACGACGGTAAGATCGAGATGCAGAAAAACGAGCACTCAGCTTTTCCTGTTTCTGATCTGTGAAGTTATTTTTTTAAGCTAGGCTATATTGTCATTTTAGATGCGAGTTAATCTTCGAGGGATGTTGATTGTAGTTGGATTTAAAATGTGGCAGCCAACGAGGTGAGATTAGGACGGACGTGCCATATGTTTAAATCGAGGCTGCGAGGAAACAACAAAAAGAACAAAAAGTTCCAAGTCCTCTCTGTTGATCTGTAAACAGTGCACCCAGACCGGAAATGCACATAAAGACAAAGACACTGCTTGGTTTTTCATGAAAAACAGTGGTCTGCTGTTATCTTGTTCCTGGTTTGTGTGGTGGTGTTTTGGGGTGCATGAGTGGAATAAGCATCTCTCTCTCTCTCGTCTCTCTCTCTCTCTCTCTCTCTCTCTCTCTCTCTCTCTCTCTCTCCTGCTTGCTCAGCCCCATTCTGTTTTTCATCCTCATCTTTTCCGCTTTAAAACTCTCATCTCAAACATCTCATGCTCTTTGGTTGCTATCCCTTTTTTTGACAGACCACCACACCCCCCTTCTTCCCATCCTACCATCTCTTTCTATCTATTGCTTGTCTTCTCTGAAGTCAAATTCACACAAGAAAACACTACACTCACACCATTTATTAATCTGCGTTCCCTCCTGTCTTTGATGCAGAAATAGAGAAGGAGAAGCTGTGCTCCTCTGAGGATGTGGAAGGGGGCGGGGCCGGGGCAGCCAGTGCTGGTGGAGGCTCTAGAGGAGGATGCGGTGGCAGCGGCGGCGGAGGGGTGTCAGCCTCCTTGACCCCAGCCATTTGGGAGAAGACCATTCCCTACGATGGGGAGACCTTCCACTTGGAGTACATGGACCTGGATGAGTTCCTCCTGGAGAACGGGATCCCTGTGACTCTGGAGGAGGAGGAGCTTCAGAAGACCCTCACCTCAGTGGTAGGCAAAGGCAAATCCATCCCCAAGGTTACCGCCACAGCTACTACTACTACTCCTACTACTGCTGCTCCTGCTCCCGCCGCTGCAGCCTCTGTCTCCGCCTCAGCATCTTCCCCCTCTGTGTCCGCCACCTCTGCGGTCACCCCGGATCCAGAGGAAACGGTGACAGTCACTACGTTGCAACCAGCTAAACTAGAAGAAGAAGAAGAAGAGGAGGAGGAGGAGGAGGAAGAAGAGGAAGGACAAGAAGAGGACTCTGAGGAGGCAGCAGCAGAAGTGGAAGTGAAAGAGAAGAAGGGTGAGAAATTTAGATTTACAGTGGTTGATGTTTAACATTTGAACAGTGATGGCATTCTTTGTGGATGTGTCTTCTGGATGTACACTTCCTCTTTATTTAATGTTGTTGAGATAACTTGTACTTTTAAAATTCCCCATTGATATTTAAGAAAAAATAATTCCCGCTGTATATAGAAGCTGAGTACTGCACAATGAAGTATGCTGTCTGTAGCTGCCTGTAGATGTAGGTAGTAATTAAGTCTGGTATTAGCTGCTCTGGACATGTAGACGCTGGCGAATCATTAACCAACATTGCATATGTGGACATAGACAAAACCCTGACCTTTGAGCTCATGCCATAGCTTCTATATATTTGACACATGGCCAGCATGATGATCTACAAAGTCAGGTACAATCGAAAATCATTGTGTGATTACAGATATCAAATGCACAGGCCACAGTTTAGTTCGTTATCACCCTAAGAAATAGAAATGCTGTCAGAATTATTTAAATCATAATAATTTATACATCTGATAAATATGCTGTTGTGGTGCTCAATCAAACAATAAACTGGAGCACTAACATTGTGCTTATAGTAGCTACTGTTTACTTGTGTTTTATTGGAATGGCCTCTCCAGTATTCAAGCTTACTCTTTTTTTTCTCTCCAATTCCAATAGATTGTAGACCTGTAGAGCGCAACACACCGTCTCCCATCGACCCTGATGCCATTGAGGTGGACATTAATTTCCAGCCAGATCCCACAGACCTGGTGCTGTCCAGTGTGCCGGGGGGAGAGCTGTTCAACCCGCGCAAACACAAGTTCTCAGAGGAGGAGCTCAAACCGCAGCCTATGATCAAGAAGGCTAAGAAAGTGTTTGTTCCTGATGAGCAGAAGGTAGGCTGATTTCATCATATGTGTAAAATGTTCGAAAACTGTTAACGATTGACAACAGGTGAATTATCAATAATTGTTTTGCTTTGGGTCATTGATCTTTCTTTGTTAATAATAAAAAACAGTAATACATTAACTTTTGCTGTCATTCCCTCAGGATGAGAGATACTGGTCCCGGAGAAAGAAGAACAACGTGGCAGCAAAGCGCTCTCGTGATGCGCGGCGGCTGAAGGAGAACCAGATCACGGTGCGCGCCTCCTTCCTGGAGCGGGAAAACGCGGCGCTGCGGCAGCAAGTGGCCGAGCTGCGGAAGGACTGCGGTCGCTGCAAGAACATCCTGGCCCGATACGAGGCTAAGTACGGCCCACTGTAAAGAACTCAGCCTAAAACCCACAAATTATCAATGAGACAAAAAGCCGAACTCCCTTCCCCGCAGAATTCAACACAGACACAAACACCAAGGGAATCTAAATTTGCACTGTTGTCTTTGCTGACCTCCAGTCACTGTGTCGAGCTCTGAGTTTTGGACACACACTGGCAGGCAGCGAGGCACGATGGGAGCGGTGGTCACAGGAAGGCCTGTGGAGAGCGCCTGGCTCCTACACTCCAAGAGGAAGGGGACGATTGTGGAAACTCCCATGGTTAAACACACATGGAAAATGTGGTCCGTCTCAAGACGGTTTTAACAAAGTCAGGAAATATGAAAAGAGCAGACAGGTACAAAAGAATCACAGGCTTTTAAATACTACACAAATCAGTTTTTATCACTGCACAGCACTTCTTCTTAGTGGACCAAAGCATGAGTAAGTTAGAAGTGTATTTAGAATGGAGCATACTTGCCGTCCCTCACAGTTCCTTGTGTTGTATTTATGTTAGTGTCTGTACTTCCTTTGAAACAGTGAGGCTCAGAAGAGGGATGGTTAACTCATGGCAGGGTAGGAGAGCAGATGAATGAAGGAGTCACAGTGGTACTTCCAGGCTGAGGAGAAAGGAAGCAAAGACCTCAGGTCGGCAGAGGAGAAAAGGATGAGAGTCCGTTAGTGGTGTGATTCAGTCACAGTTCTTCCTTCTTGTAACCCACATGCACGTCTCTGCGCGCACAAACGCTGTTGAAACTGTTTGTATATAGAGTCATCTCCCTGTACCACAGAGATATGTGCGTATATCCGTGTGTAATCCATTTTTGCACTTTTTTTCTTTAAACGCAGCGTGTCAAGATTTCAGTGGAGGCAGGCAACAACCATGGGAGACACAGGAGCTTGTTTGGAAAAAAAAAACATGCATGGCCTAGAGTTTAAAGCTACGTAGTTTCTGTTTCTACTAACCTCTGATCAGCTTCCAGAGCCTCGTGCAAGATTTAGTTAAAGAAGATGGATTTTGGGTTTCCTCAAAAGATGGAGAGAGAGTCGTAGTTTTCTTTCCTGTAGGTTACTGTTGAAGGCATACGTCTGATGATCTCCAGGGCCCTCACCGGTGGAGGGGTATGTTCATATGTAGGGATGTTTATTTTACTGCACACTGCAGGTAGAGGGTGCTAGAGCCACTGTCTGCCTGATCATGGTGTAGTGATGGCTGGATTGATTATTATTATTATTATTTTTCTTTTTTAAAAATTTAGGCAGGCCCAAAGTTGACTGCTTCTAAACCTTGTAAATAAACGATTGTCTCATGATCTTTATTTCCTGAGACATTCTGTGTCTTTATTAACCCAATACTATTCCTTATATTTGCCAAATAGTCAATGAGTGCTGTATTTATTCTGATGGTAATAATGCATCTGTTGATTGTGATGTACAACAATATGTCAGATAATTCTATTTCCTTTGAGGAACAATACTTCTAATGAAACCAATGCAGGGAATTCAATGGGTAAACTGTGCTTTTGGATGTTTGTTTTCAAAACAGATTTATATAGTTTTATGGGATTTTGTTTTTCTCTATATACACACAGTATGTGTCTGAACACAGAGGACAGGGCACACTCTTATTTACCTCATCCAACACTTCCTATTTTGAATGGGTAAAAGTTTAGTAGGGCTACAAAGTGGGTGTTGGTTGAAACAGAGAGCACATAAAAAAGCAGCTTAGCTCCATTTGGCAAAACCTTGAATCCCAGTGGATAAATTGAGTTCTTTTTGCCAAAGCGGCTGAGTCTGTGTCTAAATTAGTAAATACATTGCAGACTGTTATGGGACTCTATATCTCAAGTGTCTTTGGCTGATGCAGATTTTGTGATCGGTCGGCTTGTGCTCATTATCGCCGTAACCTTGGAAAGAAAATAAATGTGGCAATAATACTCTGTTATGTAATGCTCGTTTTATTTCAGTGATGTTGTATGTAAAATTGCTATGATGTACTAAATAGAAATGCCCCAAAGTCATTTGTGCTTCCAGTTTAGATCCTCTGTAGTCTAGGATCCTAATGCATGAAACCCAGTAAACTTGTCTTTTTCTTTTCTTGCATATTTTACACCAAGTGTACTTATGTCTGTAAACCATCACTGAAAACTCAATATGTTATTGGATGGGTAGGCTGATGGTCTATTGTACAGTTCAGTCAAAAGAAAAAAGCAGAACATCTTTGCTATGATGTCCTGTGTTTATGACTTACATAATAGCGCCACCTATCCTTGTGCAGCCAGCGCTTGACCTTGGGGTGAACATCAGCTGAAAACAGCATCTTTTGATCACTGTGTGGATTGTTTTCTATTTACTAAAGATTGATCTATATCTAGACACACTGGATCAGTTGGTGATTTTGTGTTTTCTTGATAGATTCTATGTTTACGTTTCCTGATGGCGTAGTATAACACATTTCTTAACAATGTGTAATTGCATTGACATTCAGACATGACATTGACTGCACTGTGCTGTTTATACATCAATGTGGTCAATGAATGCAAACTTTTGGTTATTTTTTAACTAAATTAAAAATGTTCTGCATCAGGCTGAGTAAAGGTACTGGCTAAGAGCCTTTTGAAAGATAACAAATTGAGATTGTTTATAGTACTGCATACAGTATGTAGCATTTCTTTTTTTTTTTAAATATGCGTAGCACCTCATGGAATTGGCTTGCAACTCACAAAGCCTGCTCATTGATGTTTGGCAGGCGGCAAATTGTTGGAAAAGGAAAACAATATTAGCAGCGGTTTAGATCTGCTAATGTAGATAAGTCTGTCGCCACCTACAGACAATAGCAATTGTAATAGCTGCTGCACTTTTAAAACCTGTAGGCAATGACCGTTACAACTGCAGATGATATTTAGTTTTGTATGAAGTTTTTTATTGAGTTACTTCGCCTGTTGGCTAAAAAATAAATAAGTAAAAATTCGACATGATTGTTTGACAGTAGCCATCAGTAACAGTAACCTCCATGCAGGAAGCTGTATCAGGCACTTTATCATATGAAAATTCAGCATGAAGGTGTTGATTGGCCTGTCGGGAACAAGTCTTAGCCAATAAACAAGAGAAATGTTAAAAAAAAAAAGTTTAACAAAAACTGCAGTTTTGACACTTTGCCTGCAGGTGGCACAAGTGTGAACGTGCTATCGTTTTCTTCACCTGTAGATGGTGCAAATTAGCATCTACATCTGATGGCCTGAACAGCCGTGTTCAGGTTCTGGTTTGAAACTGTTGGCACTGGCTTTGGGTGCTTCGCATTAATGACACTATCTCCTTGTTTACTCTTCAAAGTAGCTACAATACTCCTGGAAAAATATTTAAAAAGTTGAAGACATTTTTAAAGTTTTGTTTGTTTTGTGGTGTTTTGCTTTATTTTCTCTTTTTATATAAACATATGTTGGGTGTTTTTGTATTGTCCTAACCATGTATAGGTTACATGCAACTGCAGTACCATGTCCTTACTGTATCTTGTATCATGCATATGAAATAAATTGGGATTTAATGACATGTGGGCTCGTGGTTTGACCTTGCCTGAGTCATCGACCAGCTGCAGCGGCTCTAATGGGAGGCATGCTGGTGCTGAGACAAAGAAACAATAGATAACAAAGGGAGCACAGTCTGGTGGACAAACAGAGATGTTTTCCTCATCCTTAACCTTGTCCTTGATGCACACATGCACAATCACCCCGAGTGCACGTGTGCACACATGACACGATCCTGTTTGCTTTCAGACGCCTTGTTGTTTTCAACTGTCCCTTCGTTGCCTCTGTCCTGCAGCTCATCAGTATTCCAGAGGAGTAGGAGATGTTGCGTAATGATCACATCGACACACTGGGGAGCAGCGTTGCGTAACAGCAGCAGCAGCAGCAGCCTCAAAGACCAGCGGGATGGGTGTGTGTGTGTGTGTGTGTGTGTGTGGAGGATGGAGAAAGGGAAGCAAGGAAGCAAGGGAGGGGCTCTGGGAATCTGGAAGTCGGGGGGGTGGGAGGGTAGGCAAGGAGAGGAAAGGATCAGGTGGCTGGAGGGATGGAGGGTAGAGAGGAGAGGAGTGCTGAGGAGGGAGAGGGAGGGAAGAGCAGGGGGTGAAGGAGAATGGGAGAGGAGACAGGGGCAAACAAGACGGCAAGGGGATGGACGGAGAAAGATGGAGAACGGGGATGCAGTTAAAGACATGTGAGCCGAGGGAGGGAGGGAGGGAGGGAGGATGCAGCGAGTGGGCGATGAAGATGTAGAGGAGAGCCGAGGAGGAGCCCAGCCATGCATGTAAATGTCACACCACTACATGTTACTATAGAAAGCACAGCCCAGCGTGTTCACATGAGCGAGCCAAGCTTACAGCTGGCTGTACCCGGCAGAGACACTAGCACAGGACAGACAGACAGACAGAGACCGAGCGCTGGATGATGAAATATAAAGTAATATCTGCTGGGATGGGTCCAGCTGAGGTGGGTGGTGAGCAATCTGGCTCCTCACCATTTGGAGAATTTCATCTTTGCTTTGAATTATTGATCAAACATCACTTGAGTTTGTTTACTGCAATAAGAGGACACATTGCTCCAGCATTTCAATCTGAAGCTTTTCACAGGGATCTACTTTTCATAATCTTTGATCTGCAGTATGTTCAACACTTACCGAGTATGACACACACACACACAGACACTAAGAGGTATTTTCATGATTCATAGCCCTGCATACCCGTAAGCAATGAAGACGACACAATTAGCTTATTTTCCATGCTTATTTTTGCCAATCTGTTTTTTTTTATTACAAACTTAAAAAAGAATCTGATACAATAAGAAACTGCAGTAGTAACTCCCCATTCCCGAGGGGCAGCACAGAAAACAGGTCATTGCATTTCAGTAGTGAAAGATCCATTACACATCTACAGGGTGTACAGATCAGATACAAAATAGGAAAAATAATAAAATACAGGCAGGAAAGAAAGCACTATATTTATACATCATCTGAACTTTTAATTATATCTATTTTACTCTTAAATGTTAAATTTTACATAGAAAATAAACTTCTTTTATGACAATGAAATATTCCAAAGTGCAAAATAAAACGCACACGTCGATATAAGCAAAGGACATCAGAATACAAAATTCTTGTTTCTCCTCTTCATCAATGTTCAACCCTGATTGTAGAATAGCCTGCGTTTTCAGTTGTTTAAAACACTAATCTGTTCCTTAAGTGTGAAACACAAACTGGCATTCAATTCTAAGATGTGGGGGTGGGGGTGGGGGACCAGCTTTTACAGTAATCCTTCGCGTCCTCAGATCTCTCACCTCGAGAGTCCGATTTGTATGCAGAGGAAATTTAACACACCTCGTTTGCACTGAATACAAATATGGGAAAAGGGAAGAAAAGGAATCACTTGGGACATTTGAACATGCATGTGACTAAAAATCTCTCAAGACTATCAAACAGGAAATAAAATGAGCAGGTTTCCCTGTTATTTTTCCGCAGGCCATCTCAAGCAGGGTTGACTAACAGCAGATCAGAATCACATTCACAGCACATTCATTTCCCTCATCCTTCCAAACCCGCCCTAACGCTATCTTCCTATTGAGGAGAGCGATATATATTGGATTTTTTTTCCAGGGTGCAGAGAGGTAGTAACCCCTTGAATCCTTCAGGGTAATTTAAATTATGGCATTACATTGTACTGGAGAAGGGGTGAGCATCTGTGTAAGCAAAGACTGTCTGGGATATGGCAATGGGATCAGGAGCAAAGGATCAGGCTGATGGGGAGAAAATTTGAACAATGAGGAGAGAATAAGTAAAATTTTATGGGATATTTTGTTCATATAAATCTGAATATATCTGCGTTTAGGTACTGTTTGTTTAGAAAAAGAAAATGAGTGGGGGAAATGAGTGATGGACAGTTATTCAAGGAAAAATAGATTTAGTGGCCGCACAATATTCAGTGAATTCACATAAAAAGGGAGGATGATCTCAAAAATGAATGTGAAATGTGGAGAATTTTTGGTTTAAATGTACTGCCTATGGGAGTAGTGTTGTCAGACTGCCCTGGGAGCACAGAGAAAAGTGATCAGCCATCTTTTCCTACACAAACCCACTGTAAACATTCACATCTTAAACTCCAGATCCAACTTGAAGAATGAATACATTTACCCGTCTTATTAGACAAATGCTGTACAAGGTACAATACACATTCAATACTTTATTCTGTACATCTTTATTTTTGTCTCAGTTTGCATATATTCATGTTATTTTTTGAAAAAATAACCTCAGCATGTAAGAAACTAAACAAAGAATCTGAACATAAGAACTTTTTATATACATATTCCTGGACTTGTCATGTCTTACTCATACAAATGTTAAGTGATCATTTGCAAAAACAAAAATATAGAAATATTGGAAATAAATTACAAAACAAAAATTATAAATGCATCTTTTTCCCTCACCAATCATAGCATTTACAGAGATGTGTACCTCCCCACCTATTCCCCTTGAAAACAAAAAAAAGAAAAAAAAGAAAGAAATTTGCATGCATATGACGAGCTGTCACATTGCAAAAACCAGCGTGAGCACAAGTCAAGGGTCCTTGGATCATCTTATACAAAAACACTTAAGGGTACAAGTCTAGAAAACATTCAAATAAACGGACGTGACGGACAGCATCTCCTCACCAGTGTGATGCATCTGAATGTGAACTAAGCTTCCGTTTGAATCTCTAAAGCATTTTCATGACAGCTAAATAAAATGTGCCATTAGCAAACAGAGGGCAAAGGAATGGTTTAGCGCTCATATCTGTGGGCGAAACACAGCATCAGGAGCCCAGTAATAAAGTGCTGGACAGCTCAAATGGACGTCCGGGAGAAGGGGGGGGGGGGGTTCACGCTTCCCTGTAGTGACTAACCAACAATCACATGGACCCCGCTGGTAAACAAACCATACTTAGAAACTGCAGACTTCCAGGGATCTGACAAGCCTTCAAATAAAGCGACAAAAAGCCACACACCAATAAAGAACATTCATCTTTGTATTTGTCCGCGTCACTGCAACTGGAAACAGAGACTGAGCAACCTGGACCGTATGTATATTCTGTTTTTTCCTTTGTCAACAGCCAGAGGAGCAGAGATCACTGAAGAATTCCAAGAGGAGGGAGAGAATAGTGTGAGCATTTGGCTTCAATACCATTTAAGCTCACCAGAAACGTGCTCTGGGTTTTAAAGTGTCGCCAATACACCCCGGACGCCACTGAGGCAACAGAATCCTCTCGCTGCTTCTCTCACTCTCATTTCCTTCCATCCTCCCCTCTCTCCCATATCCCTCTCTCCTCTCCATGCAGAGGAAAACCTCTCCTTCATAGTCAAAGTCATGCTAAGCCATTTATCACAATCCCTACTGCTTAACTGCTGCATCCCCTCCCCCTCGCCTCCTTCTCTGCCTGTTCACCTTCACACACACTGCTGACTGGAATATGTGCACATATTTCTGCGTGTGTGTGCACATTGTTGTCCATTTGAATCCATCTTTCAAAACCATAACTTACATCTCTAAGTGTGTCTAAGTAAAGAATCAGCACTTGGTTATGATCTTAAAATGCAAAGATTTATTATTTGCTTTTCTCAATCACCAAGGTTTCCCCGACCTTCCCAGCTGCAGCTTCCCCTGACAGGTACAATACATTCTACTACATCACTGCCTCAACACCCCGCTGCTCCCTCTACTGCCATCATTTCATTTAAACCCACGTCATGTACACGTTCCAGCTGGCGATAAACTGCATCCAATACGCACCCAGAGTCAAATTGTGCCTGTGCCCGAGTACGTTTCAAGGGTAACTGGCCCACCATACATACAATGAGTCTTTCGATCACGCTGAGCCACAACAAAACAGAACACTACACACACAGAGACAGCAGAACCCCCCCCTTCCTCCGTATTTGTGGCAAGTAGGGCAGAGCAGATTGCAGAGCAAAGTGCTGAGCTTTCCACAGCCGTCGTTCCCTGCAGGACTTGGCGAGGTCCTTTTTCACAGCATGACAGTGCAGTGCAAAATGGAGCTATACTGGAGCCGGGTCCATTAAACTACAAGTCGAGAAAAAAATTAAGTCCCTAACATTAACATTCAATGCAAAGTACTAAACATAAAGAGATTGGCAACGACTCAAGGTAGAAAGGAACGCCCCCCCCCGACACACCACCCACTCCTATCAAAGTCAACACACAGAACATGAGTAACAGCAATGGACAACAGGGCAGGGCGGCATTGGGGTGTGGAGGAACAAAACAGATCACATGAACTATTCAGTGGACAGAGTATTTTAAATCTTTGTAGTAAAACTAATTCTTAACTTGTATTAGTATTAGAACAATTTGTTAGAAAAACTGAAAATATCTGGATCATCATTGTCCTACACCCACTTCCTCCTACAACAATTATCATTACAAATGAAGGCTTAGTTGGCCAGCACAACAGGCTGGAAGGACTGGCTAGGATATTGCAGGTTGTAGCTTCCTAAACCCTCCACAAACGGTGGCTTCTCCATGTAGGGGATTCCTCCGTTGCTGCCGATGATGCCCACGCTCTGGGCAGGAGGAGGGCTGGAGAAGGGGTCGAAAGATGGATGGGTGTTAACAGTGTGGGGGGGTTGGAATGGGCTGGCATGAGGTTGCATGGGCTGGGTGTCAGCGTCGAAGTAAAGGGGGCCTGGGGATCCTGGGTAGACAAACTCTTTGGCGTTGGGAGAGAGCTGGCTGGCAATGGGACCTCCGAGGGAGTGCAAGGAGAGAGACAGGGGCTTGTGCTTGAGCAGCTCGGGGGCCGAGATGGTGGTAGGAGAACGGGACAGCATCCTCTGGGCAGGTGGTATGACGACTGCCGAGCTAGCTGCCGACCCGGCCCCGCTGCACTTCTTCATCTTGGTCGAGCCGAATTTAGTGGCGGCGAAGCTGGCGGTGGTGAATGTGATGGGCTGAGGACGGGCAGCGGGAAGAGCGGAGGGTGGCTGCTGAGTGGAGAGGTAGGGCAACCCACCGCTGGGAGGAGAGGGAGTAGAGGTGTTGGAGGAGTGGGCGGCTGGGTCGGTGGGTGTGCTGGAGCTGGGGTAGCTGAAGAGCCCGGGGCAGGACTGGGCAGACAGAGGTGTGGGAGAGCTAGAGAGTGATGGCATGAGGGCAGGAGACGCTTGGCTTCCAATTGGCACAAACACCTGAGCATCTGGGTTAAAGCCCAGACTCTTTGCCTCCTCTGCCTCTGGATCTCCTTTACCCTCTCTGATCACCCCCTCAGCCCTCTCGCTGTCACAGCCGAGGCCGGGAGGATCCTCCAGGTAGAGAACCTTCACTGCCCCCTTCTCTCCAATCTGGTAGGATACCTCATAGGGGTCAATCCACACACTGAGCTCTGCAGGAACGTTTGCACGCACTTCCTCTGTGTCCAGTCCACTTCTCTTGGCGGCCAACTCCACCACGGGGTCCCTCGGTGCTCCCAGGTGAATGCAGCGGAAGGCAGAACCCCTTAGAGGGGCTTCAGGGTACCAGTGACCCTCAAAGCGAGACACCAGTATCCTCTCCAGCTCCTCGCCAAACAGGTCGGCTCGACGCCGAGGCAGCTTGTTGTACAGGTAGGACACGATGAAGTTGAGGGCGACTTTAACTTCTAGATGCATGGCTGCACCAGGTTAGCGCCGTCCTGGGAGCAAAGTGATTGAGATGATGCTGAAAGTGAGGCAATGCAACTGTAACAAGGAGTTCTTCCTCTGGCTTATTGTAAAGTGTATGAATCATTTAGTGTCATCATGGTAAAGGCACCTTCAAGGTGGGGGCAGCAGGTTGCAGGCTGTTTTGTGTTGTTGCAAATATGTCACAATGGTTTCAGGTCCCAACTGTGGAGAAGAAAACAGAGAAAGCTGTTCTTACTTGGCAAGTCTGGCCGTAGACAGTTAATTATACTTTGATTTTACGGACATAGAAAACCTCAGTTGTACATGGGCTGGAGCATGCCACCAGAATAAACAGATTTTTTTC
Organism: Centropyge bicolor; assembly: GCA_037975185.1. Classification (NCBI taxonomy): domain Eukaryota; kingdom Metazoa; phylum Chordata; class Actinopteri; family Pomacanthidae; genus Centropyge; species Centropyge bicolor. Next base: position 92,028 of record JBBMOC010000022.1, on the reverse strand, counting down.
AGTAAGGCTATAACTCATTATTTTCTACATTTGAAAGCGCAGAATGACCCTCTAGAAGTGTGTGATGGTGTCAGCAGAGACCCTGCCCCCTGACTGCATTTTCTGCTGTATTCAGGACGTTTCTAGGCGTCAACCTATGGGCAGTGGGCATGTAGCCTCCAGCCAATAATGGCATGCAGGGTGCGAGGGCTTGACTGGTGTTGTTGAGCCATGGGAGGAAGGGCAGACTTAAAATGATGTGTTTACAAATTGACAAATGCTACTCATTCTGCCTCACTTTGAAAAACTTGCATGTAGCATCACAGTTAAAATGCACCACTATTTTTGGTCACAATACACAAAACAAGAGAGAGGTTGAAAAGGTTAAAATGTATCAGTTAAGTGTGCGCTTAATTGATTTATACAATTACTTGAGAGGCACACTGCAGCCTCCATACAGGTCATGTTTCTAATGAAAGCAAGAACATACACTAAATATACACATCTGCAGATTTTAGACCAGTGCAAGTGTCGCTGCTTAATATGACATTTCTGTACTGGCCTGTGAGGGCAAACATTGATTTAAATAAGAAACCTGACACTTGTCTTATTTGTTGTGAGCCATTAAAAATAGATTCAAGAGCTTGGGGAAACAGTGTGAGAAGTCCACCACAGGAATCTAATTATATTCCTATATCACAGTATGGCAAATATGCACTATGTATTTGTTAGATGTGTGAGGGACCACTGTACTTATTCAGCAACACACAGCAGTTCCTACACGTTTCATATTTTGGTTTTATCAACTACAGGATGTACTGATGGATGTGGCAGATGCTGTGTTGTGGGCTGCATAAATCCTTTATAATCTGAATCCGATCCCATGGAGTGGCTCCTGCTGGGTGCTTTAACACAGTCACACAGTCCATTCATCACTAAGCAGAGTCAAAATGAGTGAAGGATTACATGTAAATAGAAAAAAATAACACCACAAGACTCACAAAGAAAGAAGTGTAAAATGGCAGGACAGTAAGTCGACTTCACAGAACACCATTTCCCACCATGCAGTGCGCGTGATCACCCCCTCCCCTCCCCCAATACGCACACACAAACAATTCACTCACATTCACTTCCCTGCCAGATGGGGATTCGGCAGCTAAGATTAGAAAGACGCCTCTGATTAAAGACAATTCTAATGTTATTACAGATAAAGCTGCACAGGCTGGATGAAGGGCTGCTGGAGTAACAATTCAAGACGAGATTTACATTTCCCCCATTGCATGAAAAAGGTGACATTGAAGGAGAAGATGGGGGTTGGTTAGAATGGGCTATAAATAGGGCCCCATTTTGCATCATCTATGGTGCAAATTCCTCTCCACCACCTGAGTAACAAACGAGTTAAAGTGGCTGTAGAAAAGGACGTTTGAGCACAGGAGAATCCACCGGTCCATCACCTGCAACAGCCATCATCACTAAAAACCTTGAGTGCACACACAGCTAAGCTACCTACAGCATCTACTGCATTTCGTACTTCTCATAAAAAGACTGATGCACAAGATCCAATGTCATCCAATGACATTAGAAGCAAGGCTCAGATAATATGTGCAGGTTTGTTGTTTCAGCAGAACAATATATGGTCTAAATCAAAAAACCACAGCAATAAAAACATGCACATTTTTCACGTTCAAAAATCCCCATGCTGTGTTTGTGTGTGCATTCTTCACCTGGAGATTTGTTAGACAGCTAGAAGGGGCTGGATACATTTTCTTTTTTTTACAGGCCTGTTGTTGCAAGCCAGAGCAGCAGCAGGATCTATAGTGCTATTTTTGTTTACATGGACTCATTATCAGAGCTGCAAATGTGTGGCACTGTGTGCTGCAAAGCATCCAATACGTGTCAGGTTTTATCTATCGAGCAGCAGATCTATTGTAATCTTATGAGAAGCACAAGCTACAGTAGATATATGAAAGCCAAAGCTCATTTAGAACTATTATAATTGAGAGGAGACAGTAGATAAAGAGGCCTGCTTAAACCAAGTGGTGACTACACACTTCAATACAATAGGATATGCATATTATTGTGATATTTCATGTTGTCTTGTTGAATTCAGTTTTCTCCAAATTGGACTGTAAACAGACTTGATATCCAGATCAAATATCCAGAGATATTTGAATAGGGATTGTGTTGCACATCTACCAGCTGCCAAATAAGGGAGGTACATATGCAAGAAGAGAAATATCATCCAGGTTTTCATGTGTGATGACCAGCTCAGATAATAAGGGAGCAGGGTCTACCTGGGGGATTACTTCCATATGTCAGTCAGAAGGCAGTGGAGCAGAAAGGACACTGATTTAGCTGACATGCAAGTGAAGAACACCTCCATGCTAAATTGTGGCTGTAATTTCAATTAAAAAGCTAATTAAGTGCTGAACAGCCTGTCGACCGAGTATGTACACTGAGCAACGAAGAAGAGAGTCCCTCCTCGACATGAAACCACATTCAAACAACAAATAAAAACGAAGAAAAACTTGACAGCTGAACACACTTCGAGAGGGTCACTTCAGCTAAAATATAACGTCAACGTGCTGAGACAAAAACAGAAGCTTGCTCTTTATTCAATGGCTCAACCAGTGCAGTCATTCATTATAGTCAGCGCATTTTGATGGACGGACAAAGCTTCTGGAAAGACAAACACCAACACACAGCAACACGCTGTTGTCAGTGAAGACATATATGAGGATGTATTGATTAAATTAGCCTATTTTCTACACAAGCACACAGTGAATTACTCACCTATCGTTACTGATGCTCTAGCTTGACATGTACTCCTGCGTTTTTGTTTTTAATTCCCTCTTGTTGTCTGGGATTTTCTGATCTGTCGAGTCGTTGGTGCGGATGCCGACCAATTTTTCACCTCAGTACTTTAGATATTTTTGTAACTGCTGCCCCGATTCTTAGATGGTTAAAGGCTTCCCCAGTTTGTCTTCAGCTGACACTTGGCATGGAGGCTCCAGAGAAACTTTACTGTTTGACAACCCGGCGTATTTATACAGTGTGACTCGCCCACACGCCCGTGACGGCAGGGACTACTTTCTTCATAATATAGTAGCTTACTGCTTTATTATTATGTTTTCCATTTAACCATAATAGGCTTCTGTTCGCTCTCTTTTGCTGTCCGAAGAGAATTAATATCATCCCCATTGACCATATCTATGTTAATATTATCCCACATGCTGATCAAAAGGCTAAACGGGAAAATAACTCCTCGCTTTCTACACAGGATGTCAATTAAAGCCTTCCTTGAAAAGAAGCGACGCCAAAAAACACAGAAAATTATGTCGTTTTTTAATCAGATAAAATCTAAGTTTACCTAGCGGGCCCTAGTTTAATTGGCGGATGGATATTTGTAGTTCCTCACGGTGCTGAACAATTTGCTAAAAATATAGGTGGTGATAGCAACAGAGTCGCCATTGGCTGAGAGGGGGGAGGACCCGCAGATTATTGGGCTGCAGCGGCCATTGAGCAGCTAAAGCAACCTGACTTTTATCAGGGGCTTGTGGGAAATGATGTTCCTATTGCTAAATGGCGTGGGTAATGAGAATATTAACCCTTTTGTGGTGTTCATGTTGTTGTTACTCTCCAAATGTTCACCACTCTGGTGGACCCGCAATATTATTGCATTTTTTTTTTAAAAAACAATACAGCCATAACAATTTATGTAAAAATACTTCACAGGTGTTGACCTTATCTCAATTACAAGAAATGTATACCCCATATATAGCCAATATTTGCCAATGACCTCTGCTAGATCACATTTATCAATAAAATGGCTTTTTGCATTTTGTGATAAAACGTGATTTTAGTAACAACGATCATAATCAAACCTGGGTGGAATAAGCCATGTTTATCTTGAGCAAATATAAATGAAAAAAGTTTTCATTCTTATTGACGTTTATGTCTTTGAATGGAACAAAATGGACAAAAAATAGTGTTTTTTGTGGAAATAATAAATTAGCCCCTTTGAACACATTTTCACGCCAGCCTACACAACACCATAGGGCCCATACGGTGACATCGAGCTAGGCAGGAGTTGAACCTAGAATCTTCTGATCTGTAGTAAAAAAAACATCCATTGCGCCACTAGACCTGCACATGCACAGTTTTGACTATCAATCATACTACCATTTTATGTGTATGGCTTTCGTAAATGATGTGCACCAAAAGACAGTTCCCCACAAGATTTTTCTAATGCTGCTTTTCATAATCCTAAGGGACAAATTTAGTTTTTCAAAGACAGCTAAAGGTTAAAAACAACAAAAACTTTATGACTGAGTGAAAATGAGGGGTTAAGATGGCTTTTAGTATACTAGCCTGTCATTTGTCTCTTCCCAGTTGTAACAGTACTTTGACACATGGTATGTAGAGAAAGAGTATTTAAAAGCTAAAGGTGCCATCGAGCTAGCCAGGAGTCGAACCTAGAATCTTCTGATCCGTAGTCAGACGCGTTATCCATTGCGCCACTAGCCCTGCACATACACAGTGTGTCATGTGTGACACGCTTTGTTCCCACAGCATTTCATTCAAACCAAGCTTCCCACTGCTGGCAAGCTGTACTGTGCCTCCTGGTTGTACTGATACAAAGAATCTGCAGTCACAGCAGCAGCCCTGTGAGGCTGGACTTGAAGCAGCTTCTCACTATAGACTTGTTCCATTATCCTATCTTGCACTGTTTCAGCAGGTTGCATCCTGGATACCTGTGCTATGTAAAAGTCAGTATGTGCCCTGTCATCACAATCCACTTCCAGGCAGCAGTTGCACCTGTCCATCCAGACTGAGAGAGATGCTCAAGCACCAAGTCCTTCTCTGAGTAACTTGAGCACATGCAGTCCTGCAGGCCCCCCATGTTAGGCCAGACAGCCACAATAGAATGACAGCCATGTTTTGAAGTCATGGCTGGATGCTGAAGTGGACAGAGACACATGCATGATCTACGTTTCTGTTCCTGTGGTGTTTGTTACATTAAATAATAAGACATACTTCAGTTTTTGTTGACTACAGGTTTATTATGCATTCACAAAATTATAAAAATTTTCCTCACTTTCGGGGTCTGACGTATTTTACGATTTGGACTGTGATTATGGAGTTTATATATAAATTTAATCATTTTGAATTATATGAATTAAAACACACACATCCCCAATACAACTCAAGCAAATTGGGTAGTGATATTTTGCAAAACAAATCATGCTAAAATCTAAAACAAACAAATTCAAATGTCAGTTTTGTGAGTAAATTTAAACATTTTACTTCATAACTTGATTAAAATGTTATCAAAACTAAACTATTTGCTTTAGTTTAAAGAATCTTATTTCATAAGGTGTAAAACAAGATTAGTTTCAGGCACATAAGAACTGTTGACTCTAAAGTTAGGCATCATCATCATATTTTTTTCCCCCAAGAGTAATGTGTGATGTATCTGGTAGAGAATATTGTTGGAAGAAATTAGGGTTGGAAGTGACACATCAAGGGAATATGAGCCTATAAAAAACAAACAAATTTTTACTTCAATAATGTCCTCTATGTTGTTTTTTTATTTAAACAAAATGTTTACTATTACATTAAGATATAAAAACCTGCTCATTCATTATATATATCATATTGTTTGAATTATTATGATTATCGTTATATATATTTGTCTATATTTGACTTTATTTAAACAAATTGATTGAAACTGAATTATACAACAAGTTTATAACATCTTGTTTATACAACTTAAATCTACAATCACTAAAACGCCAGAGGGACTAAAGGTTGCAATAAAAAGCTATAAAAAATAAAATGAATATTTTGAAAAGCTCACAGTGGTTACAGCTACGCTTTATGAGGATTTTTGTTTGTACTTTCAGATAAGAGTTTATTATCTATTATGTATAAAGCGCACGGACTCCTTAAGCCAGTGACGTCATATCAGAGCGACAATCATCTTTGTCAGTGAACAAAATGGCGTCTTACTGTTTGACTGTCACTAGGCTGCGGGTAAGAAAACATTATTTTACTTTTACGGAGTTTGTAACCGCCTTGCTATTGAGTACATGAGTGACAGCAGATATGTTCTGTCGTGTCGCACAGCCGCCATCGCTTAAGGCTGACACACAGCGGGTAGATGTAGAGCAAAGTGCGCAGCGAGCCGCCGTCACTCAGGTCACCGTGTCCCCGTTTGACTCGTGACAGCGATGCTTTGTCACGGTTATAAAACACTTCCGACTTGAGAGCAGCTGAAATTATGTGATATTATTGTCAATAACTGTATCAGGTTCATTCAACACCAGCTGAATAGTGTCTTCAAACGGTCCTGTGTGCTTTGATGTTTGCAAGGTGATCACAAGGTTACGGAGTTTTCTTATCGCGCACTTCATGACAGCTGACTGCTGGCAGCTGGGACTGATGCACAACACTGCGTTGGTGGACTTGTGTTGGCTAGTGGACCAAATCATAGTAGTATATCTTTATTTTTAATAGTACAGGGCCTCCGGTATGCAACTGATTATAAAAAGATGTATACACATACAAGTCTGTTGCTTATATCATTACTTGTATTTTACAGTCCTGTGAATTTATCAGGCGCTTTCGCTGTTCCTGTTCTCCATTGTACAGAATGTATCAACTAAGCTCATGGCTGTCAAAAACTACATGTCATGTCCTGTAAATGAGAAGTATGTTTAGTTTTTTTCTTTTGTCTGCTGGATCAGGTCTCGCTTTTCCTGTTTTTTTTAATCATCTAAATATGTTAATTGATATTTTAGAATCTAAATTAACAAACAAACTTTTCTCACAGATCATGTCATCACACACATAAACTTGAACATACTGTATGCCTTCTGCCATTGTTCCTATAAATATATATCTTATGGCATAAAAGAGGAAAACATACAGGGAGCAGAATATATTATATTACAGAAAGTAATGGTGAAACATGAGGTTATGAAAATAAGGCCATTTGAAGCATTGTAGTGTTTCTTATGAATGTTTTCGATTTGGATCAAGAGGTATATTGCATATACTAGATATTATATAAGAATTATCCATTCTAAGAGGTTCCTTATGACCACTTTCATGCGTTTTGTCAAAGAGTCCCCATTCAGGGCCTGTGTGAATGCTTGTTTTAAACCCACCTCAGTAGTTTGTATTTCTAGATTGAAATTCTCCTAATTTAAGTTTAACCTACTCTTATTATTGGAATGGCAAAGGACATCCCAAAATGTCTGTTTCTGCTGATGAAATCCCTGAAAAAGACCACACTGACCATATTTAGCCTATGTATGGTCACTTGCAGGCAATTAAAAACCAGCATTTTCTGGAGCCAAGAGATAAGGCAGATTTCCACCACTGCTCTTTGTTTACACTGATATTGTTTGGAGTTAATAGAGCTGCTCTGGTTTACTTTGTCTAGACATACTCCATGTGTGGGCTAACACTGGGCAATCACATTACATACGATTTCACAATCACCATTTGATCATGGTAGACAATCCTTAGCATATTATTGCAACATTTTTATTCAAAGTACATGTAATGAAATGTTTCTCTCATTGTGTCTGTCTTGAACAAATTGATTTGCAGACGAGAAGTACAGGCATTACGTTGCTGTATTGGTACCAGTACTGAACTTACTGACAGTATGTGTCTACCTCTTGTGCTCATTCGTAGTTATCAGTGTATGGAGATGTTGAATCCACTCTTGTGTATCACACCATTAGTCACAGCCAAGCAGGGAGGCTAACCCCTGCAATATGAGCTCTATAAACTTTCACCCAGTTTTCTCTGAGCGCAGTGACTTTCCACTGATTATCAACACTAAGAGACAGATATTAAGCAAGTGATTATGGCTGGTTCGAAGTTTTTCACTCATGTAGCACCTAAGATCACAGATTGGCATTACAGCTTTAAATCCAATCCTATAATGACTTACATTGCTGACTAACTGCCTCAAAAACTTTCTAATATTCAGTCTAGTATTGGGTTTCTTCTAGAATATTTGTGCAATATGTATATGTGTATTTGACTACATACTAAAGCTATACATTGCGCACCTGATGTAACAAGAAGGTTTCAACAGTGTTTTGAGCTTCTTTTCATTACCAGCATGGACAAAATCCTGACATTCAAATTCAGTCTTCACAAAACAGCACCAAAAAAAGCCACCTGAAAATGCTAAAATTGCAAAGCCAGAGCGTTTTGAACCATCAGTTTCTATACTGGCATTGATGGCTATATAATGTGGCGATGCCATGTGTTAGTAATGGCATCTGGAATTTTAACAAAAGCCAATGTCTTGGTCTTTTTGTCAGCTGGTGTCGCTGGACTGCAGTGGGATAAGTTAAACAGAATTGACAATGACAGGTCATTTAAAATATGCCTAGTTCAGCTTCAATACTGATCTTGTAGAAAAGACATTCAAAGTTTTCTTTCTGATCTAATGTCAGTGTCTCATCAAACTGACTAAAGCTTTTGTGACCAAAATGGAGGATTCCCTCCTGCTGTCAGCATTTTTACTGATGCTGCTTGCAGGATTATGTTTTAACTATTCTTACATGTGATCCCACTCTTGCATAATTTAATTGCCTTTTTGTTCTCTACGTAGTTATAATATAACTAAGACCTGCTGTATTAGGCCTAAATTGTACAATAAAACTTTTTTTATGGTGTTAACTCTCAAAACTGTCCTCTGTTTCCTCTGGTCTAGTTGGCCCTTGGAACCGGGGCAAGGCGATTTCATGTCTCTGCAGCCTTCAGCGCCAAGGCCAAGGTGGCCATGAGCCGCTTTGAGCCCGGCTCCAGCATTAACTATGAGAAGATGCATGAGAACATCAACATTGTACGCAGGAGGTCAGCAGTTGCCCTTCTTAGAAATACACATGAACAGAGTCCTTGTTGATTAAACTTTGGCTCATGAGGAATGGCTGGTGTTTATTACAGCGGCACAGTAAATCTTGTGACATTTATTGGCGTCTTGTCAAGGCAAGCAAGGCCCAAAGAGCTATCTTTGGATCACCTGGTGTTCCCCTCCTACTGAGATTACCACATGCTGTAATCCAGGAATAGGAAAAGCCTTTTGTGTGCCGATTAGATATATGGAGCCATAGTTACTTTTGGTGTTCAGGGCTTTTTCATGACTCTTGGCAACAGGCTTTCCAAAAAGTGAAACACAGGAGGACACTGCAAGAACACCTAAAATAGAGATTAGATGTAACACTTTTTTAGCCAGATTGATGCAACTTGCTGTATCTGACGCTACAAATGCCCAGTGTCCAACACAACACAATGTTTACCACATGTTTCCATGAATCCATCCCACCAGGCTCAGCAGGCCCCTCACTCTGTCGGAGAAGATTGTGTATGGTCACCTGGATGACCCAGCAGGCCAGGAGATTGACCGCGGCCGCACCTATCTCCGCCTGCGTCCAGACCGCGTGGCAATGCAGGATGCTACTGCTCAGATGGCAATGCTTCAGTTCATCAGCAGCGGTCTGCCTAAGGTGGCGGTTCCCTCCACCATCCACTGTGATCACCTGATTGAGGCTCAGATCGGAGGGACTCAGGACCTGCAGAGGGCTAAGGTGATTTATGTGCAGACAATGAACTTCAAAACAGATAATAAAAGACTGCTTTTTGTTGTGGAAGTGAAGTGATAGTTCCTGTGGTTTAAAAAATGACTGATTTCAGGAGTTGCTTCAAGTTTTTCCCAGCCAGTCAAACATACACACAGCTGATACCAACAACAACAGATGCCAGCCAACAAAACTAAGCCTGTACGCTTGCAAAGTGTGTATCTGATACCAACATCAAACTAATTAACGTGTTGGCAAGACACGTTTATGGAGAGACTCTACAGCTTTATAAGTTTGTCCTCTGGCTTTTGGCTGAGTTTATTATGAGGTTCTGTCACTTAACACAATGAGTGCATCAGGAGCCAATTTCTATTTTTTTTAGCAATGTTTATACAGTCACATTTTAAGACAACTTTCCAATATTTTACAATATATTTTGAATTGACGGAACTGTATATTGTCTTGAAGATTTGTTAAGATTAATTTAAAGATTGGTCAACACTTGAATTAAAATTTTTGGCAAGGCAAATTCAGACAAGTGCTATAATAAATTAACATTGTTTGTGCAGGATTTAATTCTCAGCCAGTAGGGTTGGTCAGTTTTCAGTGGGCACAGTAGATACCAGAGTTTGATTCAAATTTGCTGAACCACATACCTGGAGGTCAGGTTGAATAACAAGACTAGGGATTAAGTGGTGCAGCCAAGTTTATTCTCTCATGTTTACATCAAGGATACTCATGTAGCATAACTCCCTTCAGCAGAAGCCCTAACTCTTCACTATTTACTCTTAACACAGGAAGTGAATGAAGAAGTGTACAACTTTCTTGCAACTGCTGCTGCCAAATATGGAGTTGGCTTCTGGAAACCTGGATCAGGAATCATTCATCAGGTACGGTACAGTGTTTTATAATGGTGCGGTAAATGGCTTTTCTGATACTGACCAATGTATTTTGCGTATTGTTGTTTGTCTTGGCTGTTTGAAGTTCACTTTGCAGAATGTTGTGTCCAACAGTCACATTTTGAAATGAAAAATATTTGCAGAAAAAAGTAATAAAAGCCATAACCTTAAGATTTTTTTTTACAAATTCAGACACAGATTATTATTATTCAAAGAGTATTTTTGTTTATAACATGTCTGAAGGGAATCTTTAATGAATCCTTGTCAGTGAACTTGCACATCATTCAGTTCCTTCTAAGCAGTATTTGTGCCAGAGTGAACAATATAAACTCTTGTCTAGTGCTTTAAGAAAAACACATTTCCAGAAAAGCCGTCCATTTGAAACAGCAATAGAAAGTTATTTTAAGTCCCAAGGGAAAAAAATTTTGACTGACTGTGTATGCACCTTCCTCTGGACAGATCATCCTGGAGAATTATGCCTATCCCGGAGTGATGCTCATTGGTACAGACTCCCACACTCCCAATGGCGGCGGACTGGGTGCCATCTGTATTGGAGTGGGTGGAGCTGATGCTGTGGATGTCATGGCTGGAATCCCTTGGGAGCTCAAGTGTCCTAAAGTGAGTTCTTGCCATGTGATATCTTGCAAATGAATTTTACTTGCAGTTTAGTCCCTGTTTTAAACCACTAAGTATCTTCACGATTGTGTCTATTGCTTGTTTTTTTTCCCCCCTGTTTGCTTAAGCCTGTGTGCATTTTTCCATCAGGTGATTGGAGTGAGGCTGACAGGAACCTTGTCTGGCTGGACCTCTCCAAAGGATGTCATCCTGAAGGTTGCTGGCATCCTGACTGTGAAGGGTGGCACTGGAGCCATTGTGGAGTATCATGGGCCTGGAGTTGACTCCATCTCCTGCACTGGTAAGGATGAGAAACTGTTCAAGACTTGAAGCACTGGTGAAAGGCATTCTCTGTGTTCAGATATGAAAAAAGAAAGGAAGAACAACAACAGATTCAATGACATTTTCATTTTTCAGGAATGGCCACTATCTGTAACATGGGTGCTGAGATTGGAGCCACTACGTCTGTGTTCCCCTACAACCACCGCATGAAGACGTACATGGAGAAGACTGGCCGTGGAGGTCTGTCTTGTACCACTTTTGTATGTGTAGCCTAAATTCATTGTGTCTTTCCTCCAACTTTGTCTCCGTCTTCATTCCTTCTCAGAGATTGCCTCTGTGGCTGATCAGTTCAAAGATGACTTGGTCCCAGATAAAGGCTGTGAATATGACCAGGTCATTGAGATTAACCTGAGTGAGGTGAGTCAAAAAATTTAAGTTATGTTATATAAGACACTTTCATTGTCATGAAAACCTATACTACATACTAATTATTTATCATATGTAGTACATAATAATCGTCTTAGTGAACAAAACAAAATCCTTATACTTGAGCAGTTCAACATAGAAATCTGCTTATTAAATCATTTATTGTCTTGATGAGTGACTGAAACTGGGCAGTAAACCAAAAATATACAGATATCATTAAAAATCACTGACCTACCAAATTTGGCTCATGTTGAGTAAAAGCTTTCCTGAGGTGATTTGAAGACCTGTCCACTAAAAAAACTACAGCACCCACTTCTCTTTTAGTCCCATACTTCTGCTTCTTCCTGATCTGTGTCATGTGCTTATGATGGTGCATGAGGCCGCTTAGGTACTTATTAGTGTTCCTCCAAATTTAGATAACAGTATTTATAGCACACGCAAACATGTCCCACATTACCCAAATTATGGCTGTGCTTCATTATGCCTTGTTTCCCTCCTCCTAACAGTTGAAGCCCCACATCAACGGGCCGTTCACTCCTGACCTGGCCCACCCTGTGTCTGATATCGGGTCTGTAGCTAAGAAGAGCGGCTGGCCCCTGGAGGTTAAAGTTGGTCAGTATTTGTGACACAGCTGTATTGTCTTACTTTTTTTTTTTTAATGCTTTGTCTAGTATATCTGATATTTCTTTCTTTGCTCTACTAGGCATCCTATTGATTAGATATGTTCAGATCACATTACAGCCCTGTCATGTGGTCTTTCAGTGTGGCCTACCGGGACTAGGGCTGAGAGCAGTAGAATTCCAGTCTCGATTGGGAGGAGAATATAATAATGATCAGGATGTATAATTAGACCTGCCCCTCTGTTGTGCCTTCTCCTCTTCAACAATTTTCCTCTCATTCCACATGCAAGATGTGCTATCAAAAATAGATGAGAACTTCCAATCTGCCTCTGTAACTGTATACGCCCTTACTTAAGTTTCCTCGTTCTCAGTTCTCCTCTTACAAACATTGAACTTGTCTCTTCCAGGTCTGATTGGCAGCTGCACCAATTCGAGCTACGAGGACATGGGCAGAGCAGCCTCTCTGGCCAAGCAGGCTCTGGATAAAGGTCTGAAGTGCAAGGCCCAGTTCACAGTCACCCCTGGATCTGAACAGATCCGTGCCACTATTGAGAGGGATGGATATGTGAGTATGAATCTCACCAACATTTAGCAAGTCACCCATAGCTTTCAGCGGGGTTGTTTTTTCATGAGACATTTTTACAATTGTTTGTGCTTTAAAGATGTAGGAAAGAATTTCTTCAAATTCACGTGGTCCCCCTTTCAGGCCAAGATCCTGAGTGATGTCGGTGGAATTGTACTGGCCAATGCTTGTGGGCCCTGCATCGGGCAGTGGGACAGGTATGAATATGTAAAGACCGTTTGTGCAACACTGACTGCAGCCAACACTTTGGTCCAGAGTGGGAAAGGGAAGGGAAATAATGACTGGATTTCCATGAAATGTACTGTGAATATGTATCATCCCCAGAGGACGAATACTTTTGTTTTGATGACCACTCTTTCAACTGGGCATATTTTTTCCAACTTCACACAAGAAATATTAATCTAAAGAGACAGATTTGCACAAAAACAAGTTAATGCTAACCAGAAATCTTTCTATTATGGACAAACTTTCTTCTAGCGTCAATCAGAGACACATTTTACATGCAATATATCTCATGACTGTATAGACAGATTACCATGAAGTTTGCTGAGTACATTTATACCTCCACAACAATGAACCCTTTTGATTGTTAAGACCCCATGGCCTTTCCTCTAGTGAGACTGTAAGGGCAGGGAAATCATCAGTATGCTGTCTGTTGCAACACTTTTTGGTGATTGTTGGATATACACTGCAGCCATGTGTTAATGTTTTAATCTTGCCAAGTGATTTGAGTCATATGGCTCACAGTATGAATTTCAAAGTGAAGATCAAATTGAAAATTCCTCTGAGTGATGTAGGCTGAACAAAGTCCGTCAGTCTAACATGCTCTGTGTTTTGACTTTCTTAGGCAGGATGTGAAAAAAGGTGAGAAGAATACTATTGTCACCTCGTTCAACAGAAACTTCACTGCCAGAAATGATGCTAACCCAGCAACTCATGCTTTTGTCACCTCTCCTGAGGTAAGAACGACTACAGATTGAATGTCAAGCAAAACACAAGCTCAGCGACTCATAATTACAATGCAGATTTCTAAAAATGTTGGCACACTGTAAAACATAAATGAAACAGAATGTGCTTATTTGCTAATGCTTTTTGACATATGGTCAATTGAAGTACAAATACAATACATTTAATGTTTGACCTCATCAGCTTCATTGATTTTTGTAAACGCAGGTAAATAGGTTCATTGGTGATAGGATCATGACGGGTAATGAAAGGTTCATCCTGGAGATGGAGGATGGAGAGAGGTTCAACACTTTGTCAAACACATGAGTTTATAAAGGAGATTACTAGATAAACACTCTTTAATTGCAAGCGATCGCATTGTGATTTTATTAATGTTCGACACAATGTCCCAACTTTTTTTGGAATCTGGGTTGTACATGGGCATCTGAAGACTTACAGTAATACACTCCCTGCCCCCTAATGTTTGTGATATAAATGAACTGATCTAAAAACATTTAACTTTCACTGTTTCCTAAATGCTATGTAATGTATTGCTATGTAATTTAACGTAGATTGTCACTGCCATGGCCATTGCCGGGACCCTCAACTTCAACCCAGAGACTGACTACCTGACCGCCCCTAATGGAGAGAAGTTTAAGCTAGAACCTCCCACCGGTGACGAGCTGCCCTCCAGGGACTTTGACCCGGGCCAGGACACCTACCAGCACCCCCCGGCCGAGGGCAGCTCAGTCAAGGTGATTCATCATCTAATCTTGACAATACAGAAAGCAGCACAACACTGATGAAACAAATTCAAATGAGGTCTGCATCTTCTGTCATAACCCAATAAGAGTTTGATCCAGTAGATGAAAGAGTAAGCAAGTGCAAACTAACAGCATGATCAAGGCATTTTTCGACAGACATATGTGATGTGACAGTTGCTAAGATAGAAAGGTTTTTAGGTGTTAAAATGAAATTAATTTTGATCTAAAAGTTGTCTGCCCTGCTGTTCTTTTGAAAATATTTGCTGAAGAGCCTTTATGTCTTGCCGTGTTTGGATGTTGTTCAGGTGAACGTGAGCCCCTCCAGCAATCGTCTGCAGCTGCTGGAGCCCTTCGACAAGTGGCATGGAAAAGACCTGGAGAACATGAGGGTCCTGATCAAGGTGAGCAGAAAATGGAAGAAGAGTTGTAGTAGATGTGCAAGTAATGGAGATCTAGAATAGCTAAGTAGCATCTTAAGCGTATATATTCAGGTCAATGGGCGAGCCAATTTACGTGGGGGTCATGTTTGTCCAATAACTCTTAAAACCACAGTGGAGCCACAGTGACTTCATTTACATACACAAAATATTCAGATTTTTTTGCCCTTGTTCCAAAAAGTACAAGCTGCTTACTTGGCTACTGAAAATAAATGCAAAAGGTCGTCATTGTGATCTTTGCACATACCCAAAATGGGCTGACACGCACAGAGAAGGACAGAGAAGTTGTGAAGTAACTGAAACTCCACAGAATTCTATAAATGCTGTAGAATTAAACAGCTGTTGTTTAATTTTTCCCCTTATCTGCTGTGTCTCCTTCTCCTCCCCCTTCTCTCGTTTCCTCTGCTGCTGTAGGTGAAAGGAAAGTGCACCACTGACCACATCAGTGCAGCCGGACCCTGGCTGAAATTCCGTGGCCACCTGGACAACATCTCCAACAATCTGCTGATTGGTGCAGTCAACAGTGAGAATGATGCTGTTAACAAGATCAAGAACCAGCTGACAGGAGAGTTCGGAGGTGTGCCCGACGTGGCCCGCCACTACAAGGTGATTTTGACATGGGGGTTTGAAGTAAATGGGGTGGACAAAATTATAGGAACACCAGTCAGTACAATGCAGTACAGTTCAACAGCTTTACAAACTGGCCACAGAGTTGAATCAACACATGTCTAAAACAGTTTAAACAAAAACTGAAAATTACAACCTTCATTAAGAGAGAATGCATCGCAGGACTGTTGTATTAGACTACATTAATGACAGCTAGGTGTATCTTTTAAAAAACCTGAAACCAACTTCACATGAATATATCACACACACCAATATTGCTTTACTTGTTTGATTGAATACACCTATTAAAAAACTTAATTGAGTTGTGATCTGTCCTTTTTGCGGTGCTGTTTTTTGGTGGCATGCTGTATATTTTATTGCTATTTGATTCTGTAGCATGCTGTATGCAAGTGTTATTAAACTAGAAAAGCACAAGGCAGAATTCTTATTTGTGTTGCTCATTTTCCCAGAAACCAATATTGCAATTTCCCCCTGAGCACTTTATTTGCCTACTCTGTCTTTGCCCTGACAGCAGTTTAAATTTGTCCTTTGTCTTTGCCAAACTGTGTGATTCAGGCCAATGGAGAGAACTGGGTGGTGGTTGGAGACGAGAACTACGGAGAAGGGTCTAGCAGAGAGCATGCTGCCCTGGAGCCACGACACCTTGGAGGACGCGCCATCATCGTCAAGAGCTTTGCCAGAATCCACGGTAAATTTTAGGAACACGAACAAAATAAATTCTCTATGTAGATGTATGCAATATTTCCTGCAGTCTAAATTTAGTGTCATTGCAACTTCTAATTAATTATGACAACTTCTGCTAATCAGTAACAACCAGACACGCAATATAATAATACAAATGCATAGAATTAAAGTAAACAGATCCAGAACTAGAAGATAAAGTCTTTGAAGTCATGCCTGCTAATACCAGAATAAAGTGCATTACAATAGTCAAGTCTGGAAGATGTAAAAGTGCAGATGACCATTTGAAGTGTGCAGAGGAGAGGAATAACCTGATCTTGGTTATCTGTCTCAATCTGTCATTATCTTATCTGTCTCAGTTTAGCAAAGTGGGACTGCATCACTTTTGTCACCTGAGCGTCAAAGGACAATTCCAAATCAAAATTAGCTGCTAAAAAGCCCATTTCTGGCCATTATGTCTGATATTTCCATATATTTTCCTCCTCACAGAGACTAACCTGAAGAAGCAGGGCCTTCTGCCTCTGACATTTGCCAACCCCCAGGACTACGACAAAATTCGCCCTGATGACAAGATTTCAATCACTGGCCTGAAATCCTTTACTCCCGGCAAGGTGAGCAATATTATGCCCTAATGGGACATTGATCCAAAGGACAGCCTAGCTTCTCTTAACATTATATTGAGGAAAAATGTGATAAATGATTGACACATGGTCTGATTTGCCTCCTGTGTCCTTCTCCAGCCCCTGACAGCACTGATCAAGCACAGCGATGGAAAGCAGGAGTCCATCACTCTCAACCACTCCTTTAACGAGACGCAGATTGAGTGGTTCCAGGCTGGCTCCGCCCTCAACAGGATGAAGGAGCTCCAGTAATTGGTGGTAGAGGAGGGAGGCGGGGCCTGTATGGGCCATTGAGAGGCCTTGGAGTGGTGAAGAAGGGGAGAAATGTGGACCGAGAGAGGACCTTAGCAAAGAGGAGGAGATGATGTGAACAGTAGATGGTAACCAGACTTTTTGGTGTTAAATTTTAGGGACAGCTGTAGTTACGCTCAGTGAAAGAAAAAACACACACAAATGCCCACTCGCACACAAACACATAAGGTCGCTGTACAGGTGAAAAGCGCACACACACATATGCACGAGCACGCACACACTACAGACAGGATTACTGTGAAAGCACTCCCAGTCAACAGGCAGAATAATTGTACACAAATGCACTCATACCAGCACACGCATAACCGAAGCTTAGCAGTGTATGTCTGTTACAGGCAGCATCATTCGTACTGGCAGCACTCCGCAGTTTCAAATGAGATTAGTCAAGCTTGTTCATTTATTGAGTGTAACCCTGCGGCGTTCAGCTGACTGTTCCATAACCAGATGCTCACCTTCATTTAACAAGGCGATGTTTTTCAGTATTGTGACAGATTGGTATCACTACTGATCACCCCAGACCAGACCATTCTTGTTCTCTATTATGCCACCTCTTTAAACACCTTCGTAGTTTCCATCCAAAAAGCTCAATAAGCTGAGTTGTTCAACTCATGTGAATGTTTTTCCTTCATTATGTCCAGTCCTGGCACATGAAGAACATCTTTTCCATGTGTTCTTTATACTATTGATTCACCAAACGGTGATGTCCTGCACTTGTCCTTCATTGTACTGGGCTGCTGGGTTTCCTGCTTTCTGATTATTGACTTGAACAAATGCTTCCTCACTATTTGTAGATTGGAGTAATCTGTAAACAACTCATTGACTGTAAGTATTACATCAGCCCCAGCACTGTCATGGTACATCTGCAGCCCACCGCATACTCTCTCACTTATCTGAGATCTTGTGTTTTCATGCTGCCGTTGTTGAAATTTAAATTATGAGTTTCCCCTGTCCGTGGTTCACTTCAGCCAACACGTGAATCTCTGTTCACTCCCTGCTGATCTTCCCATGCCTGCTAGCTTGTTCAGTCTTTTTGCATGATGTAACAGCCCATTGTGAGAAAACTTTCCTATCTGGTTGTCTGCCTCTGACCACAACACATACTGCTATTGTGTTAGCACTAGCCATTTTTTTCTTTCCATCTGTCATTTTTCTGTCCTGTGTGTGTGTATATATATGTGTGTGTGTGTGGTGCATGATTGTTGATATCAGGTTAACATCGGTCTGTGTTGGCATCTGTCTGTCTCTCTTTATTCATCCTGTCTCTCTTTTTGCTCTAGGGCTGGTTCATGCAGTCCAAACCACAACCTGATTTGTTTGAGGAATCAGATTTGTGTTGCTAGACACTGAAGGCTGGCTGACCAAGATTTTTAATGCAAATTCTGACGTAATGTGTAGACACAGGATATCAGTGAAAAAACTGTGTAATAAATCAGCCATCGTCGTGCTCCGTCCAGAAAAAGCCATACGCTTCTAGTAGTAAATCCTCTGGAATAGCTCCATAGATCAGTTGGTCTGTGTCTTAGAGTCTCAGTTTTTTCAGTTAGTGCTCACTATCATCTGGAGCTGCCAGCGTGTGAAATTGCCTCATGTAGCTGTAATGGGAGATGACAAGCTGTGTTTGTCTTTGAGGCGAGTGTTTTTTCAGGTTGAGGTTTGGGCTGCCATAACAGAAACATACGCACAATCTAGTGTCCAGATGCCTGTACACTAGCACTTTGTAGAGTTAGGAAAGTAGTTTTAGGTGTGCTTTGCCACGCATCCTTTATCCTTCACAAACATTTTACTCTTTAGCGTACATCTCTGTTGTGTGCGACTCTGTAGGACTGATACACAAGTTTCCAGACAGTAGAAAATTTTGACTCAAGATCATTCTTGGATTTAGTTTGATGATCTCTACCTAGTATGTGACACTGAAACAGCGTGGTTACGTATTTTTGTGGGATTAGGGCTGTTTGGCGTCATTGCTTCTGTTTTAAGTGGAAGTACTGTTGATCCTGATGTTGTTAAATTCTCATCGTTATCAAGAAAGTCTAAAAATCCGTCACGTTGTCATTCTGCTGTATGGGAAGTAAAAATGCTTTGTATTAATAATTACAGTTCCTGAGGTAAAACCCTGTGTACTAAAAAGTCACTAAGTTTGGACCTGTGTGTAAATGATGTGATATATATATATGATATATAGCTGCACTTTGTATAGCGGTGTGTACATAAATAATAAATCGTTATATATATATATATAAATATATGAACTTAAAGAGCGAGAGAATGTGACATGCTCTATGTTGCCTGTCTAAATGAGAACTGTTAACTCTTTTGTGACCTCTTAAAGATAATGTCGTGATAAAGAGTCCCCTGTGTGGTCCTCATTACACTGAAGCTCCAGTTATCCAATGGTTTCACAAACAAGTTGACTTGAGGATTGTGGGTTAAATTAAAGCACAGATATTGAATTGTAACTCTTGTTTGTTGCTGAGCTTTAACAGTAAAAACTGACATGTTATTTTTAGGAAGGTGAGTCTTGGTCACTTTATGTGTTTTTTAGTTTTGGTTTTGTTCAAATTATTTTCAGGGCCCGAGATGATTTGAAATAACAGCAGCCTAACTTTAATGACTTGGACATTAATGACTCCATATAGGGGCTATCTGTTCATATACTCATCATGTTTTATGCCCTCATTAATCCCACCACTTTGATGGTTAAACACTCCTCATCGGTGTATCAGATTTACTGCCAATGATGCCTAATGAACATAATGA